>OX101786.1:10053020-10438020 GCA_944452715.1 Ophion slaviceki | reverse complement strand
ATATATATATCAGATCGCCACGCATTATATACGGGGTGTTAGGAAGGTCGATGCAAAACTTTAAGGGGGCGATGGGTCACCTCATTAGGATTATATCTAACCTAGGCTACCTTAGTCCAAAGTCTAAGGATTTCGAGCTATCATGGTATGATTTTTGGAAAATTTCCCAAAATTAGGTGCTAACTCGTTCATAATGTTCAAACCGACTTTGGTAACTAAAACTTGGTAACTAAAATTGGTAACTAAAACTTATTTGCATCTTAGCTTCATGTGTATTCAATCGACAAACACCAATACAATCATCTGCATCCACACAACTAACTAAATGGGACGTGCTGAATAATTAAAAACTTGTCAAAAAATTAAAATACTTTTTATGTTAATGCTATTTTCAATAGCATTAACATGAGAGGTAAACGAGTTAGTACCTAATTTTGGGAAATTTTCCAAAAATCATACTTATCATGATAACTCGAAATTCTTAGACTTTGGACTCAGGTAACCTCGGTTAGATATGTTCCTATCGAGGAGACCTATCACTCCCTTAAGGCTTCGCATCGACCTTCCTGACGCCCTGTATATATATATATATATATATATATATATATATATATATATATATATATATATATATGTTCCACGATCTTTTTTTACTTTTCAAGAAAAAAGTAATTTTTTAATTCTTCTCTTGTGTGTTCTTTCCTCGCGATTTTCTTTTACTCGTGTTACCGTTATAAAGTGCACTGTTAAGCGCTAAATAAATACCCAACTGAACACTAAAGTGAATGCCTTGCACTTTGATAAAAAAAATTGAAAAAAAAAAAAAAGGTTTGAGTGAATCAGTGACCAAAGTTCAGACAATAAAAAACATATTTTCACTCCTCTAAATGACTCCCAATTGGTTTTGAACATTTCTACGAGGAAAGTACACACACATAAGAGAAAAAAATCTATGCTACAAAAAAACTCGAAAAAAATGCTTTTTTCGAGTGAAAAAAGATCGTAGAACATAGATTTGGGTATTTATTGATTTCTAGATGTGTCTTCTGGGCGTCACTTTTCGGGCCACCCTGTACATGCATCGAACGAGGGCTTCGCACTCGTCTATAAACATCGATAGTTCGTCGTAGTCGGATTTACTGCCGCCACGCAACATCTCTTCAGGGCGGCTCTGAGAGAACGCAGTTCCTTTTTTCTTTGCTTTTTTTTTCTTGTGCGGGCATCTCGAAGCAGTCGATTGGTTTATGTTCGTAGGTGCGCGCAGCCATGTGCTGTGCCACGCTGCGTCTCGGTCTTTCGATCCATCCCCGCATATGTGTACATACACACGCGTATACGCATACGCGAACCGAATCTTGTTGCACCGATGGAACAATAGATATACGGTAAATCTATACGCGCGAGGAGAAATCGCGACTGGCCGAGAGTATTTCCCCGGAGAAATCGCGAGTAGCCGGATTTGGAAAAGCGTGGCTTTGGGGTAAAAAAGGGAAAAATAACGTCCAGGCTTTGTGGTAGAAAAAAAATTCTCGGGAACCTTAAAGCTCGCGACGTATCGCGTTTTTTCGAATTTAATATGGGAATTTCCAGAACACTTTTCTTATAAAAAAATTTTGATTAGAAAGATCGATTTTATTGTGAATGTGAGAGCGAAGGGTCAGAAGGGAAAGAGGAACGAAAAAGCGCGCCGAGGAAGATTCATTGGTTATGGAAATGTAATGTTGAATCAAAGTTCAATTACGATGATTCGCGAACTAAGGGGGAGAAATTGAAGATTTGGAGAAATTTCTCGAATCTCGATTTGGAGAAATTTAAAAAGTACGAAATATAGTGCATTTTTAAATTTCGTGATCTTTTATCTCCTCTCTTTTAAGAAAAGAGTATATTTCACCTTGACGGTCATTGCTCCCATTTCACCTGAGAATAAAAATTACGAAATATAGTGCATTTTTTAATTTCTTTTATTTTTAAAGCCAAAAGAAAACAAAAATTACGTAATGTAGTGTCTTTTTAAATTTATCTTTTTTTCAAAGCGAAAAAAAAACAAAATTTTGAAATATAGTGCATTTTTTAATTTCTTCTTTAAAAAAATGATAATTTTCGTTGTGTTTCAATTATACAAACTTCAGCGTAATAAAGAAGAGGGGCTCGATTGGGTTCTGAGGCTTTGGCTGCAGTTGAAAAATTTAAACGTGCGGAGCTCCAACTACGACTCCAGACATAATATTCTCTACGATTTTTTTTTGTAACGAAAAAGAAAACGGTTGCATTGGTAAATCGTACGATAAAATATTCCTAAAAGGTTTAGGAATATTTTACGTTTAAATGTTTCAACTGCAGCGAAAGCCTCGGAACCCAAACGGGCTCCTCTTCTTCATGAGGTTGAAGGTTGCATCGTTGGAAGGCAACGAAAATTATAAATAATTTATTTTTTATTTTTCAAATTTGAGAGATTTGGGCTAAAAAAATCATGCTAACATTTAAAAACAAACATTTATCATGCTATCATTAAATTCTAAAAAGGATGTTTAGTGCTCTCCAACCTGAATTTGCGAAATGTAGTTTTGCATAATAAGGAAAATAATAAATTAAAAAGAATCTTCGTTGCATTCCAACTATGCAAACTTTATCCCCATTCTCCTTTCGAAAATATCACACTTTGCTCACGCTCTTACACAGGGTGTCCCGGTTTATGATTTGAGACTCTATGTTCAAGTATTTCAAAAACTTGGCATTTGTGCGAAAAATCTTTCGAAATAAAGTTGCTCGGCTTTTAGCGATCTGCGCAACGTCGAAATAAAAAAATATCCTTTTTTATTGCATATCTTTACAGCCAAAGCTCTCAACTAAATGCCATTAAAAATCTTACAAAAATCGTACAATAATCTTAAAAATCTTACAATAATCTTAATAATTTTACAAAAATCTTAATAATTTTACAAAAATCTTGTAAATCTTAAAATATCTTACAAAAATTGATCGAATTACGACGATTTTCGTGAAGGCCTAGATCGCCCACTACACTGCGATTTGTCGTTTTTTCATTTGCGTTTTTTCCAAAAACCTTTGCTCCGAATAAACCGACCAGGCCATCTCATCCCAATTTATTCCGCGGAAATAATTCAGTCCATCGTTCTCATATTAGGCATGTAAACACGTTGAAACTGCTTCCCACAAGCCGTTGAATTTGTAGCTCGAGATATTGCAGGTTTCAAGAGCACGCGGAGGGGTGCGAGACGAGAAATGTTTGAAAAATTAGTCTTCGCGCTGATAGTACGTGTACTTGTATCTATCATATCAGTAAAGTGTGCCGTCGTCGTCGTCCATACGCGAAAAAGTGGTCTTTTTTCACTTTTACCGGCTCGGTACACCATCGCGGTGGACTGTCGTGCCACACGCGATATCGATATCAAGAGAGAGAGAGAGAGAGAGAGAGAGAGAGAGAGAGAGAGAGAGAGAGAGAGAGAGAGAGAGAAGGATAAAGTTTGCGACGTTAAACCGAGCGAGCGTACGTGGCTCCTTGCTCGTTTGCTTTTACCCGATCCCGTATTCAGCATCTTCGTCTATGCGTGTGTGTGTATGTGTATGGGTGTCTATATGCGTTTATAGTAAGTCTCTGATTAAACCGCATCGTACACCATGCTGATAAAACATATATACATATATATATATATATATATATATATATATATATATATATATATGTACACACACACACAGCATATGTACACACTATATGACTGTACACACACACACACACACACACACACACACACACACACACACACACACACACACACACACACACACACACACACACACACACACACACACACATATATATATATATATATATCAGGAGATAGTTACCTCGTGGCAAGTTCTGCAAGCGCGAAAAGCGCGATAAGAAATCATGAAGCCACCACACGCGTCTCTCGAGCTCGTTGCGGCGACGTGCTGTCTCTCGATCTAAAGAGAGGCGTTGTCACGTTCACTTCCCTTCACTGTACTATAGTGGACATCCCACCGCAATATATATATATATAAGGGTGATTCGTTTCAGGGCAACTTTTCTTTTTTGACCCATCGTGCCCGAAAACCTTTAGTTGGTACCCAAAAACGAACTTTCGTGAAAGGGGGGTGTTGTCAAAAAATATTTAGAGATCGCGAATCAAAATTGAAGGTGTCCCATTTGATTAACATTGAAACAAATGTTTTTCTCATTATTAGTGTTACCATTCCGCGAATTTTGATATCGCGATATTTTCCAAGTGGGTTCTCATGGGAAATATGATACCCCACAATAAAGTTTATTGAGCCATGGCCGTAAATTCAACCGTTTCAGCGGCATCATTATTTCGAGTGAATATTGTGCAATATATCTATTCCAACGGCTGTAACGCCTAAGCTATTTGATATATCGAAAAAATTCAGATGAGAACTTTGTAGAGAAAGTAATTTTCTACAAAAAAGTCTTATAAGCCGAGCCCGAAAATTCAACTCTTTCTCAGCTATAGGTGGATGAAGTAAAATAAATAGATTTTTTTTTAAACAAAAAAATATCTATTTATCAGATCTATATATATATATATGTATAATCGAACCTCGATACAAGGAATCTCCAGGGGAGTTCGTTATATTGAGGTTTCGTTATACCGAAGTCATGTTCCTTAAAATGTGCTTAAAATATATATATATTTGTATTATCAATATAGGGATATTTTTTGAAGAAAGAAACGTTTAAATTGGAGCATTTTTTACAAGCAATTAGCAATTAAAGCATAACGTATATGATTATGTAATTGTATCAAGGTTTCGGGTGTCTATGAGAAGGGAATGGAGAAATCTTTACTAAATCGAGGTCCGACTGTATATACAGGGTGAGGGACATAAAGTGTTACAGAGCAATAGCACTCAACTACTGATCATATCCAAAAATGTTTCTGACAAACGTTTCAGTGTTCGAGAAGGCCATCATACTGGACCACCCGATTTTTTTCGGTGGAGACGCTGAAGCTACGTCAAGGTCAACTCTACTTTTTCAAATGGAATGACACATTTTTTCTTCAACCATCTTGTGGAGCACCTCAGATCGCATAAAAAAACATTAGGGGGTCAAAGTCGTTCAAGGTCATTCAAGGTCACCTATCAAATTGAAATGCAGAACTAAATATCTCGGATCACTACCAAATATTTGGTAGTGATCCGAGATATTTAGATTTGTATCATCGATACTGACCTTGAATGACCTTGGAGGACTTTGAGCCCCTAATGTTTTTTATGCGGCCTTCTCGAACACTGAAACTTTTGTCTGAAACATTTTTGGATATGATCAATAGTTTGAGTGCTATTCCTCTGTAACACTTTATGTGGCTCACCTTGTGTATTTATATTTATATTTAGATATAATGTGAGCTATTGAGAAATGGTTCGTACAGTAATCTCATTGTGAAAATCCGCGAGTCGTTTAAATGACAATTTAGATGAAATTGAAAGAAAATTCAGGCAATTTATTATACCGCTGACAAATAACGATGCTTCGATGGCCTCGTTCAATTTTCGCGAACCCCCGATACGATAACGATAATCATGATAGAGGGTGGTCGGCGCTTATCCGCGGCCTCGTTGCAACAGAAGGGAATAAGTATTAAGGGCTTACAACTAGTTGACATTTTTGGAAACATCGATTATCAATTTTCGATTCTCAAAATATAGCATTTCAAAAATATTCTCTGAAAATTTCAAGTCGATAACTTCAAAATTGGGGGCGTTATGCGCGTTTATAGGTAGGTCAACTTCACATTTGACAAGCTTTTTTACGTATCAGAAAGCAGTGCTTTTTTCATTGCATAGTTTTTTTTATCAACGAAAATAAAGGGTTTTTTTTCAAACAAAAAATCGATATTTTGTCTTTGGACGACGGCGATTTTTTTTAATTAATATTTTTTTTGAATCCTTCATTCGAGCACTAGATAATTTCTTGCAAAAACTGAATGTGTTTGACGTTTTTTTATTTCGCATGATTTGTTTCATTTTTCAAAGAGCGCAAAGAGCGGTCTGCACAAACCGTTGCATCTACCACGTTTATAAATAATTTTCGATACAAAAATTGTAAAATATACTTGAAACCATACTCGTCAATGTAAAAAAAAACCACGAAAGCCTGCACTCGCTTTCTCCGAAAAAAAAATCACGAAAATTCACAACATTTTTTGAAAAATTGCACTAATTGACAATTAATCATAGAGCAAATAACAATAATTAACAATTTATAATCGAAACAATTAAGAATAATTAACAATTCCTTATCACGTATTCTATTTATAATTCATATATGTATAATAACTAATTATGATTAACAAATCAACAAATATAAATCATTAAATCAATGTAACAAGTTTATATTCCGCGGCGAAAAAAGTGATTTTCTCTCGACCGGACTGGTCGTACGGCGGATCGCGTTATCCTGATTTTTCCGGACTCGGAATCGCATCATTAGACTTTCACTCCGCGCACGCACTTTCTCGGTCTATCAAATTCTTTTTTTGAAATTCTTTTTCGAATTAGATCGTACTGTAGTTCCCCGATAAATGCGCGGGTCATGCGATCTCGAAATGTGCCCGCAGGTTCGATTAATTCGCCGGAGGAGTGGTAAAAATTAATTGAGGCGGGTAAAAATTAATTAAATTATTTAATTAATTAAAAAATTTGATTAAATTAATTATTCAAAATTTCATTTACAACGATCAAAAAATCAATTTCTTTTTTTTTTCTTTAAACGATAGAACCATATATGGAGAATATTTTCCCAAAGTTTTAAACCGAAATTCGAAAAACTTCGAACGTTACAGCCCGTTAACGCTGTGCCTCACCACTCGGATTCGGAGCGGGCGTGAACTTTAAACGCGTTTTTATCAAAACTGCATCATCAAAATTGGCGTGCAGGATTACTCAAAAACTATTAAGCCGATTAAGTTGAAACTTGGTAGAAATATTGATAATATTGGTGCCTTCTACTTGACGAGAATTGTTTTTGACAAATTGGGAAAAAAAATACTTTTTGAATCCACATTTTACAGAAATGCTGCGTGAAATGTTGATTTTTTTGTAAATGCGTGCCTTTTTTTGAATTTCCATTTTCTTCATTTTAATTACCGTCACATAGAAACTATACATGTTCTAACTGAAAAAATGTTTGAACGTTTTGCAAATCAAAGTCTACGGGAAGCTCGACTGCACGCCGATTCGCAACTCCCGCGGCGACCTTGCTGTAACACTCTGCCACAGCTCCGTCATTTTGATAATGAATTAATATAAAAAAATTGTTTTTCATATTAAACATACTATTGAAGTATACCTAAAGTTTGATAATTGTAGAATAATTATTTCTCAGTTTAAAAAATCCCTCAATATTGCTTATTTTTTCCTGTCTAAACGCATATCCCGCCTTAAGGGGAGAGTGAGATTATAAATACGACATTTTTTACCGCGTCGAACGAGCGCACGGAGCTCGGCGAGTGCGAGATTATTGTTGATGGACCCACGTGACTTCAATACAGCGTTGCAATAATTACGTATGTTGCTGGTTTCGAGACTCGAAGAATCTTCGATATCATCGCTTAGCAATTTTAATTGCGAATCACGCTGCAAGTCTTTCGCACTCCGATATAATTATATTCGACGATATATCGAGTGTTGTGATATCCCTTCGGAATCATCGTCCGATGAATCGCGGACGTAAGATCGTATTATTGGGGCCTGGCGGGAATGATTAACGATCGATCGCGAATCGTTTCCCGGAAGAGCCTATCGCGCATGTGTAATCTCGAGGGTCATGCGGCAAACGCGGAATTGATGATGAATTTAAAAAAATAAAAAATATATAAAAAATAAGAGATATTGCGAAGGTCGTCACTCGTACTACGTTTCCAACTTGTGTCATCACACGAGTGCGGTCCAAGTCCGTGTACACTAGCTCTTCGATTATTAATAACGGACAGAGAAATTACGTCATTGCTCGGTAAATTGTACAAGGTAGCGTGGAAAAAGTGTACGTAATTCTCCATCGAGACGAAAGAATCGCCGCAACCGCGACGCGCAGTCTACGCGTACGATAGGAAGCATGATTTTGCTTTTTTTTTTCGTTCAAACCAGCGAGACGAGAGTGTTGTACGTTTCCAACAAAATAACAACGATAAGCATTTTTATCATAATTATTCTAAAGTAAATACTAATTTAATTTAATATCAATTTTAATTGCTTAAGAAATTTAATTGAATGATTTAATTAAATGAAAGTATTTTAAACAATGTAATGATAAAAAATAAATAATCTTGTGTAAAATAATAATAATACAAATAATAATGCTTATTTATTATTATTAAAATATTCAGTAATTTTTTTGTCATATTTTATAAATTTCAATAATCATAATGGTCATTTATTATTATTATTATTGATTTACAGGGAATAGTAATAATGAACATTATGATTGGTAAAATAAAACACAATTGTTTTACAAAAATAATAATAAAAAGACGCAACAGGGTAGATTGTTTATTATAATTTGTTGCAATCTAGTATTCTTGATCTATTAATTGTTAGCAATTATTGTATGTGTTTTATCATTGTTTGTTGTTATTTTACAAGAATAATAATAAGCAGAATACTGAAGCGAACATGGAATACTTTATTTTTTGTTCGATGATTAGAGAAATAATTAACTAATATTAGCTAATGATTTTTAGATCAGAATTAGTAACAACGACAAAATAGGTCTGTTTGAAATAAAGGGAAAAAGAATAAGAGTTTAAAAAATTGCGGATGTAAAAAATAATTTAATGAAATATTGACTTCAAAAACATTTAAGAAGGAAATCTCGGTTAAGATAAAAGAAGGACGAAAAGATATTGATTATTAGAATTTTTTGAATAAAAAAATATTCATTAGAATTTTTTTTTAATTTGGAAAAACATACATTGTAAAAATTTGAGGAAAAAAATCGAAAAATATTGATTGCCAATATTAAAGAAGAATAGAAAATATTGATTGTTGGAATTTTTTAAAAATAGGAAAATAGTTATAGTCAAAATGAGAAAAAATTGAAAAATATCAATTGTTAGAATTTTAACCAAATATGCAAAATATTGAACGTTTGATTAAAATATTGATAACCGAAACGTCAAAAATTCAACTGTCGTTCATTCCGAAGTTCAAATGAAACAAGACTCATTTAATTTGAATATAAAGTATCGTTGAAATCGGGCAAACTTTATTTCCGCCGTAAATCTCGTCCTAACGGTCTGGGTTACGAGGAGAGCGGATCTCCCGTTCTTACTGCGCGTGAACGTTTTCTCAAAAGATTGAGACGTCAACGATTGCCTCGTCGAGGGGGCGATGAAAAAATAAAAACTCACACGAATGTATAATAGAAGAGATGAGAGAAGGATAAAGAGGAAACGCGAGATGAGACATGTCGATTAAAAAGAAGCATATATTGCACCGACACGCTGCGCATGGCCGGTTAATTTTCGTTTTACGCGTAAAATTGTATCTAACCATCGCGCTATCCCTTTCATTACTAATTCTTCCTGGTAACGGCCCGTATCTCGTCCGTAATGTATACACATCCTGCGTTATCGAAAAACCCATCTTTCCGCACTTTGAGAGAAGAATCGGTGTCCTGCATGTACATCTATGTTGTATAGGAAAAAGAGGGTCGTAAGGGTGCACGAGGTTGTCGAAAAAGAACCTCGCTGCTGCCTATCTACCTTTTCAGAGAATGGCCGCTTTTATTAATTTTTTCATCAATTATTCATATTTTCTTTATATTTATTGTAATTATAAATTAAATCTATTTTATTCGTTCACAGTATTCATTGTATTTATTTATTATATTTATTATATTTACTCACAATATTCATTTATTTATATTGATTCATTTATTCAATTTTATTTTATTAATATCGTTTATTATATTGATTATATTTTAATTTTCGTATTTTTAACTTCACCATATTTATAATATTATCATTACAGTAATAGCAATCATTTTATTCTTCCCTTGAATGCAGACGATATTTCCCGATCTATTAACTCATTATTATTGGTCATCCATGCTTTCACTCTATTCATTATAATTATTCACGAAACTTACTATATTAATTA
The DNA here is from genome assembly GCA_944452715.1 of Ophion slaviceki. Taxonomy (NCBI): domain Eukaryota; kingdom Metazoa; phylum Arthropoda; class Insecta; order Hymenoptera; family Ichneumonidae; genus Ophion; species Ophion slaviceki. The sequence continues at coordinate 10,427,853 of OX101786.1, read as the reverse complement.
TATTTATTTATTATATCGATACCATTTGTTTATCCCGTTTATAATATTATTATGAGAACAATAGCAATATTGAGTGTAACTAAACATTCTTCAAAGCCACATTTTTGCCAAATCAATCCTATCATTAGAAATTCTCCTCAAAAAAAATAAGTACAAATAACAGAAAGCAGAAAGTACAATTGTTAAATCCACCTTAATCGTCAGAAGAATTTGAGATTTTTAAAATTTCCTAGCCACAGTTGTAATTAAACATTTCCCGAAGAGAAATTTCGGGTCTTTTTGGGGACCGAAAAAAGAGGTATGGCTGACTGGACCTGGAAAGCCTGATGTTGAGCTACCGCTGGAAGTACACGAAGCAGCGTCTTACTCGTTGCTTATTCATCGCGTATATATCTCTCTCGAGAAATATTCCATTATGTTTATTTTTCGCAAAAACCTCGTCGTGCTCGGTTCCCCCTCGACTCTTCGCATCTCGCATGTGGGTAAGCCCCTGTACATGTGTGTGTGGGTGTGTGTGTGTGTGTGTGCATGTATATGCGTATTATTATGCGTGCACTCTTCTGCCCACATATATAGGCCTCTCTCTTCCTCGGGGGGGGACGTTCGAGCTAAACGAGCCTCCCGGGCCCATCAGAAAACTTTTGCACTGCGGTCCAAAGATCTTGCTGCTGAGAGGGCAAAAACTCGTCGTAATCCAAGAAGAGAGAGAGAGAGAGATGCTCCGAAGTGAGCAAGAAATAATAAGAGAGAGGCGAAGAGAGAGAGAGAGAGAGAGAGAGAGAGAGAGAGAGAGAGAGAGAGAGACCAGTATCTAAAATACTCGCAGGTACCACCCTGTACCTTTCCATTGTCCTCTCGCTATTCTTCCCTCGCGTAGGAGAGAACAACTCGCAAGGAGGAATAAAAGACAGCAAAAAAGAATATTAAAAAAACGACCGAGTCCTCCACAAATTTCTGCCAACACCGGAATAATCATAAGAACAACAATAACAAAGAGCAACAACAACAATCAGAAATTCAGCGTATATACTGGAGGAAACGAATCTCGGACTGCAGGGCGATGGTTGCGCAGAGGGCACGTGCTCTTCCTCTCTCTCTGGCCTTAAACGAACGTGAGTGTACAAAGGGAGGCATTCATCGTGGTGTTCCCTTCCGTCGTCCACGGTGCCCTCTCGTCGAGCTAATAAGCCGAGCACTGTTTCATCGTCGAGGCTCTGCGTCGTATGAACGAGAAGAAAAGCCATACACTACGTTTGCGTTCAACTTTTTTGCAAATTGCGTTTCCGGTACTCACGATTCTTTTATTTTTAATCATTTTTTCGTTGGGCGCTTACGAGAAGCTTGTGTAACACCTGATAGGGGTGAAAAGGTTGGCGAAAGTGAGCATGCAAAGACGTAGGGATGATGATGACCCGAGGAAGAAAATAGAGATCCCTAGATGACGATCAAAGATCATGAAGATCTTGATGATTATCAAAGGTCCCGAAGATCGTGTTAATGATGATGAAAGATCATGAAGATCTTGTCAATGATGTTCAAAGATCATAAAAATCCTGATGATGATGATCAATGATGATAATGGCATGGTGATGATGATGCGAGGAAGATGATGATCCGAGAAAGGTAATGCGGATTCCTTAGATGATGATCATAGATAGTGAAGATCTTGTTAATGATGATCGAAGATAATTAAAATCCCGGTGATGATCATCAATTATGATAATGGCATGATGATGATGATGATCCGAGGAAGATGGTGATCCGAGAAAGATAATACGGATTCCACAGATGATGATCAAAGACCGTGAAGATCTTGTTAATCATGATCGAAGATCATAAAAATCTCGGTGATGATAATCAATGATGATAATGGTACCTGGGATCATCGACGGTGATCAAAGATGCTAAAAGATGATGATGAACCCCTTTATGATGTTCGAAGATGATGATAATCCGTTAGACAACGTCAAACATAGTAATACCATCAATTTGATGATGATCTAAGATCACAATGCCATCCCTTTGATAATGATGACAATTTATTTTCTAATAAAGATGATAATCTTGTTGAAAAACGATCAAAGATCATGATAATCCCCTGGGCCCTGATCAAAACGGAGGTACGATCCCTCGATGATGATCAAAGGTGATGATGATCCCTTCGGTAATCAATATGATTCCTTTTTCATGGTTCGTTGCACTGCTCTAAATGTTTCATTTGTATTCCGGAACACAGGCCCTCTTATCAGAACGTGCGCTGCTTACAATTCCAAACCCGTCGTCCTCCACCACCGTTCAATCATCAGGCGAAGTATTATGTAGTATCGCGTTGGGTGAAGAAAAACGGGCGTTTTTCACGCTCTTTACCGGTACACTTCAGGCTGCGCGGAAAGCAGCCTTCTTCGTGGATTTTCGCAATCTTCGAGACATTCCGCACAACGGATATTAATTGTACTGAGAGTATGTGGACGTATGGACCGTGCATGTATCGATTGCGATCGATCTGTAGGCTGATCGCCCAAGCGTAGATAACGGTTCGATATACGTTCGTTTCGCGTTTGAGAGCTTCAAACGTCAAACGACATAAACAGGAGCCCGAGGTAGTTGCTGCTTTTTCTATCCAGCTTGCACCTTGGATAGACCCTAATGTAGCGCAGATGGAGCGTATCACTCGATAAGGCACGAGTTTCTAATGGCCGTATAAACGTGTCTACAGGGTCTGGCCAGTTGATTATGAATCGGGCGATTTCCATTTCTTCGACCGATCGATCATGCGGGCGTCGATAGATTTACCTCATGGTCTCGCGCCTCTGAGAACAGGAAGCTGTGAGGGTGTGTGTGTTGGTAGTGTTATTGATAAGTGGATTCGTATCAAAGTACGAGTTCATTTCTGGGAAAAATCTATCTAACGCTGTATTTATTCTAACGACTTAACGGGAAAAGGGGAAATTGAAAAGGGGAATATAGATTTTTTTAAAGTCCAGAGATCTGTTAGCAGATGAGGATTGTTAATGAAGGACTGTCATTGGAGATTGCCATTGCTAAGAGAAGAGGGAGGATTGTCAGCGGAGATCGTCGCTGCCAGGGAGGATGTTGAATGAAGATTGCTACTGCCAGGGAAGATTGACGATGATGATTGCTGCTGCTAACGAAGATTGCCACTGCGGAAAAGGATTGCCAATGACAACTCCCACTGCTAATAAAAATTGCCACTGCTAGAAAAAATGCCAATGACAATTCACCACTGATCATGAAGATTGCTACTGCCAGGAAGGCCTGTCAATGATAATTGCTGCTGCTAATGAAGATTGCCATTGCTGAAAAGGATCGCTAGTGACAATTGCCACTGCTAGAAAAAGTGCCAATAGCATTTACCACTGCTAATGAAGATTGCTACTGGTTGGAAGGAATGTCAATGACACTTGCTGCTGCTAATGAAGATTGCCACTGCATAAAATAATTTTCAATGACAAATGCCACTTCGAATAAAGATTGCCACAGCTAGCATGAATGCCAGTGACAATTACCACTGCTAATGAAGATTCCCACTGCCAGGAAGGATGGTCAATGAAGATTTCCATTACCGTGAAGGATTAGCAATCAAGATTGCCACTGCCAATGAACATTTGCACTGCCAAGTAGGATTGCCGATGATGACTGCCAATACTAGTGAAGATTGGCGCCGCAAAAAAGGATTGCCGAAGACAATTGCCACCGTCAATAAAGATTGCCACTGCCAATAAAGATTGCGAGTGCCAATAAAGATTCCCACTGCCAATAAAGATTGCTACTACCATAAAAAATGTCAATCAAGATTGCCCCTGCCAATGGACATTTGCACTGCTGAGTAGAATTGCCGATAATGACTGCCACTGCTGAAGAATATTGGCACCGCTAAAAAGGATTGCCGAACACAATTGCCACTGCCAATAAAGATTGCTACTACCAGCAAGAATTGTAAATCAACATCGCCACTGCCAATTAAGATTTGCACTGCCAAGAACCATTGCCAATAACGATAACCATTGGCAGTAGGATAGGACGGGTTGTCACCAAAGATTGCCCCTGCCACTGCCAATGAACATTGCTGCTGCCAATAAGCATTGACACTGCCAATAAAGATTATTGCCACTGCCAATAAAGATTGCTACTGCCAATAAGCATTGCCCCTGCCAATAAATATTGCCACTGCCAATAAAGATTGCCACTGCCAATACACATTGCTACTGCCAATAAGCATTGCCATCGCCAATAAAGATTTCCACTGCCAATAAAGATTATTGCCACTGCCAATAAAGATTGCCACTGCCAATAAAGATTGCCACTGCCAATAAAGATTGCCACTGCCAATAAAGATTGCCACTGCCAATAAAGATTGCCACTGCCAATAAAGATTGCCACTGCCAATAAAGATTGCCCCTGCCAATAAATATTGCCACTGCCAATAAAGATTGCCACTGCCAATAAACATTACTACTGGCAATAAAGATTGCCACTGCCAATACACATTGCTACTGCCAATAAGCACTGCCATCGCCAATAAAGATTGCCACTGTCAATAAAGATCGCCACTGTCAATAAATATTGCCACTGTCAATAAAGATAGCCACTGTCAATAATTGCTACTACCAGAATGAATTGTAAATCAATATCGCCGGTGCCAATTAACATTTGCACTGCCAAGAACCATTGCCAATAAAGATTGCCATTGCCAGTAGTACAGGACGGGTTGTCACCAAAGATTGTCCCTGCCAGTCAGACATGGAAAATTGCCTCTGCCAATAGGACTGGAAACTTTATCAATGAAGATTGCCACGCTTATCATCGATACACTTATGTTCGAGCAAAATTGATTATATTTTAATGTACAGCGCCGTACGAAGCCTGTGCATGAAGACGACAGGCTCTCTCGGTTAACTTCACGCACGCACGCACGTATCTCGTTTTCCGCAACGTAAACATTTCAACATTCCTGTCATCCCTCCTGATGGAGCCAGAAAGAAGGAAAGAGATGGAGAAAAAGCGAACGCGAGATAGAGAGGCAGGATGGGTGAAGAACGAGGGCCAATAAAGAAAAAGATATGCATCCAGACACGTGCATACGCCTCTTGTAACTCGGTCTTACCATTTGATTACCCTAGACAGATCACGCATAGCAAAAATATATTTTTCAAACCAAGATCGTATCAAACCGTTCCGTAGTCACTTGAGCAATAAGATGCAATAGTAATTTAGCTACGAGGCCCAGTTGCGAAAGTGGAATTTACGGGGTAAGCTTGAAGCGTTACGGGCATAAGCATGAAACTTTTAACCCCGTCACCATAAACTGCGAGGACCTCGCAATATTCAGGAATTCCTTTTAAGGGGGCCTCCAACACGTACATATGCGTTCAAGTGGTACAGGAGTCTCACAAAAATTGCACAATTCTCCAAAAGGAACTTGGTGCCAATGAAGGCGGACCGAGAATAAGCACGTGTATGCGTAGCTCGTTCTAGGCGGATTCGAACGATGATCAATGCACGAAAGGATCGTCTGGTCTGGCAATCAGCCACGGTCGCGAGACAAATATTTATGCGATTTTGCAATGCATCGGAGCGGATAGACAACCGTGCGAATTCATCGGGGAAAGCTCGAAAAGTAAAACCGTGACCAATGGACTCCACGTTTAACCTCAAACGCCTGCCTGAAAATGAAAATTAAAGTCGACGTAGCGCTCGACAGCGTTGAAACTCATTTGAAAGTTAATTTATGCACTTTTGCTTTCGAATACGCATGTATAAGTGTCAATAACGAGGAGCTCACTAACTCCTATTTTTTTAGTGATTGAAAAAAGCCTAAAAAATCATTAAAATATCTACACGTCGCCTTTCGCAGTGCAAAAAATTCTTAAGGCCTTAGGCCACAGCAACGGGTCTAAAATCATGTGCGAATTTAACAATTTTCTTCGTATGAAAAAGTGCTTTACTCATTAAATTAATTACACATCGATTTAGTATGAATATCATGCTGTTAGAAATTTATACATATTTCTTTTCGATGTACAATATGGCCGACTACTCGAAACTTCTCGAAACAGCTTTTTTCCAATTGGCGTGACAAATAACTTCAAAAATTTCTGATTAATCGAAAACTTTTCATTTTACGAGCAGTTTATGAGCGGTTATAACGAAATTTTTCACTGGAAATTAATTTCTCAAGTTCAAATACCTACAACTTTTGAATAAAACCATATTTTTTTAATTCCGCATGTACTTCTCTAGGTATTTTAATGTAGATTGACAAGAATTTTTATTTTTTGTTCTAGGTAAAAAATTGTGAATGCTAAATGTCACGCCGCGGTGCGCCTAAAAAGAAGATAATAAAAGAAAATATTGGTAGCCGGCCATTTTGTACATCGAAAAAAAAATGTCTAACAGCTTGATATTCATACTAAATAGATGTGTAATTAATTTTATGAGTGAATCACTTTTTCATAGGAAAAAAAGTGGTTAAATTCGCACATGATTTTATACCCGTTACTGTGGCGTAAGGCCTTACTGATCCAGCGCATGCAAACGATAAGGCAAATGGTGTATCGAAATTGTAAACGAGAGGGGAATAAAAATTCAAACCAATAACGTCCAATTGCCACAAAATTTATGCACTTTTGCAACGATAGGCAAAATTGTTGAAGTGCCAACGATACGTAAAGATTTGCGTTGACCCTGAGCCGTTCTCGAATAAAAATGATTTAGCACAGCAGGCAGAGCACAATTTCCTATTCATTTATAACGAGCACAACGACTGGTGGTGAAGCGATATATATATATATATATATATATACGAAAGCCCTGAAGAACGATTCAATTAACCCCCAGTATGAAAAACGATAGTGAAGTTGCCTGCGAATCCTCACGCGTTGCCGGCGAATCTCGTTGACGGCCATAAGGTTGGAAGCGCGGCGAAGGGGTGATGGTGAATCCTTTTTCAGTGAGATGAACGTTGCCAGGCCCTTAGGGTCACATGGGTCCATCTGCACGTCCAACGCGATGATATAGCGCGTAGGCCACGCCACCGATATTTACACGCCTATGCACACACTACCGCTCGAATATAGGAAGGATCCAATATAATAAGGGGTAAGAGAGTCCTGTGAAATTGACTCGACCTTTAAGGTGCGTATCGAACTTTGTTCCAGCTGTGTGTACGAGGAAATGTTCCTCTCAATGATATTTTGTTCAAAACTTGTCCAAAACAAAACATTTTGTCCATACAAAAAAAAATCTATGTAACGCTTAAATAAAATGAAAGTGGTGACATAGAGACTTGTGAGAAATCTTACTGGGCTGCGACGTGAAAAATGTGTGCAGTTTTTTGTCTCGTTTTTTCCTCCAACCTTTTTTGGTAATCAAAATCACCGGTTTTCGAGAGAAAAGTGTTCAAAATAATGATAATTTTTTAGGAGTACACAGAGAAAAAAATAATATATGTTATTATGTGTACTATACTGATTTTACGATTTTTTAAAATTTGTTTCACCTCAAAACACCAGAGATTAAAAATTGCTCAATGTATGTAATTTTACGTGCGGTTAGATAGACAAGGCGTTCACGGGTGATGTACTTTTTCGGCTATTTAGTACCAAGATAAACCATTTCTATCAACGGATTAACGCGAACTAAATGTTTGTGAACATTCAGAGAAAACCCCATCTTGCCCATCGTGAGCCATATATATTTAATATTGAACCATCGAGGTTTGGTGAAAGATTACGAATCTTGGCTGGTGAATGAAGCGCATTGTTGCCGACCTCAATGTACGCGAAGTTGCCGAATTTCGGCAATACTTCATATTTATTGATAGTAATAATAAATAATCTCGTGGCGTAAATATAAATAGGCATGATTATAAATGACAAAAAATTTCATTCTGAGTTATATAAATATTCGCTGACGCAGTTTTTCCATAATAAACATCGATAATGTTATACTTTTTCAAGTTGGTAGTAACACAAAAGTTTTTTCTTATTTACGTAATAAGAATACAAAAATGCATAATTTTGCCCTTTAATGATATATTCTATGAAAAAATAGCATCTACAGAATAAATATATACCTCGTACGCATTATTTCAAGGTTCATTGGGGGGAAAATATCATAAACCGTCATTTGACTCAACTGGACCGCTCCAATCTCCTCAAAATGGCCCCGTGTTCGGTTTTATTCAATAAATAATTTGTTAGGACCCCCTAATGACGGAATTGGTCAGACCAGGTCATTTTTTTCAGTGTACAGACGGTCATATTGCAAAGAACATATTCTGATTTTATTGGGCGCGAGAAGAATAAGTATTTGAGATTATTAGAAATTGTATGATTCAACAACGAATAAGATTTTGGATTCGATTAGATTTATTAATTCAGTTAATTTATTCGACTTGTTTATTCACGTTTAAAATGACATTTTCGCCACTTTTCTTTCTACATTCATCACATCCTACGGTACCACGGGAAAAAAATAATTAAGAGCGCTCTCCGTGTCTGCTAAAAAACGCCGGTAGTCGCGTACCTCAACGTCACTAGGCCAAATTTATTGTCCATAAAATTTAAAAACACAACTATTTTTTTAACAAAATATTCCTCGCAAAGAATTAAAGTTCCGCGAATAAAAGTTGAATTAAACTGAATGAAAGAAAATTGTTCGAGAAAATTATTTCAAAGCAAATCTAAAAAAAAAGGAAAATAAATACTTTCTCTGCAACATGTGCAAAATTGAGCTCGCACTTTCCCAGTGCATGAAAAATCTCGCCATCCAGATTATCCGCGAAGAGATTCTTGCAAATTAACGCATACTAAATCTCGCAGTCACTGCGTATTAAATCTTGCAGTGTGTGTGTGTGTGTAACGAGAAACTCGCGAGCGGAGCTTGAAGATGCAGATGCAGGGATGCTGGGGAGAATAGAGTGGAGGAGAGGCGAGAGCGCCTTGCCTAGGCTGCCTTGCCGCAGGCGAGAAAGTGCCAAACCAGCCACACGACGCATTATAGATCCGCTGCATCCGTTTGCGCTCCATCAGCCGCTCACTGCCGAGCTTTCCGACAAACTTCACGATAAGCACCCTCTCTTTAGGACACCAAACCTGTGGGCTCAGACCTTTCACCATCGAAAGCCTCCAACTCTTTTGCTTCTACCAGACGTTTTTTTACAAAGTGTTTTAAAAAAATACTTTTTGACTTTCTCCAAAAGTCCAAATATGAACTTTTAATAAAAAAAAGTCCAAATTTGAACTTTTAATAAAAAAAAGTCCAAATATGAACTTTTGATAAAAAAAAATCCTTGAGCTGCTTGGATGGGCTTGAGGTCTGCATTATTGGAATGCACCAATTTTCATTGGCATCCTCAACCTTCATTCGCAAATTCAGATCGCACATCTCCAAAAACGCTCCCAAAGAAAAAACCTCGAGTGACATTCGTAACCAAAATCTTCAAAAATAAGTATGCAATAGAGGAAAAAAACCTTCTCGTTTCATTCCCACGGTTCAAACATCAAAATCTCATTGGTAGTGAAAAAATCGGCCGAAAGGGAACGTCCCATCGTATCCTTTGCGGAAATTTAAAAAAAAACGGAGAGAACAAGGGAGAGAGTGTGAGAGAGAGAGAGAGAGAAAGAGAGGTAGGAGAAATGGAGGGAGACGTTCTGATGAAAATCGGCAGTTTGGACAGCAAGATTAGCGACAGGAATCCGACGGAACGACCCATATATGTGTGAACGCGCCTGGAGAGGTCGAGGTAGTAGGCCACCACCATATATGGGAACCTTAATGCGAGGAGCGCCGCTCGAAAAAGCTGCATCATGTGTGTGTGTGTGTGTGCCTGTGTGTATGTGTGTGTTGTGTGTGTTGTGTGCGCGCGCGTGTGTGCGTGTGTGTGTGTGTGCGTGTGTGTGTGGGTGTGTGTGTGTGTGTGTGTGTGTGTGTGTGTGTGTGTGTGTGTGTGTGTGTGTGTGTGTGTGTGTGTGTGTGTGTGTGTGTGTGTGTGTGTGTGTGTGTGTGTGTGTGTGTGTGTGTGTGTGTGTGTGTGGAAAGTACATTTGGAACTCATCATATTTGTGTACAGTTGGTTATAAATACATCAGGCTGTTCTGAGGACGGTCCTTGAAATGACTTTAATATGAATATGCTCACATTTATATACAGATCATTATAAATACGGCCGACTTCGAGGACGATCAAGGACACGCACATGCACACACACACACACACACACACACACACACACACACACACACACACACACACACACACACACACACACACACACATATATATATATATATATATATATATATATAGATAGATAGATAGATAGATAGATAGATATATATGTGTAGAAGTTTTTAAAGAAATAGTCAAAAACGCATATAAAGAAAATAATAATATTCCTTAAATATTCAGGTACGTCTGATTATGTTATGGGCTTTCAATTAAATAGCTTCGAGGTTATGTTTGTCTTTGATGTTCATCACCTATCGGCGTTGTAACGGTATGGCCAATGCTGTTAACTTCCCGCACTATATAGATATATACCTATATATACATATGTATATATATAAGGTATACACATAAATCTACATATGCCTAGAACCCAATGCAATACAGTGCATACATCACTTGGCTGGTTGACAGCGATTGATTGCAGGCGTATCTTTTCTCTTGATATATCTCTATAGCCGGGCTCTCCTCAACACGTAGTATCTCGGGTTCACATGCACAGAGCGACGTCTCGATACCACAGAAATTTCAACAAAAAAAAGCGCAGATAGAAAGTCAGTATCACGGATGGCATTGACGATCACCATACGAAGGCAGGAGGGTGGTGGCGAGAAAGATAAAAATCGTGGATGTTCATCCACGAAAGTTTCTACAGGGTGTCTCAAAATGACTTGACATTTTAATTGATTAATAAATCGTATTATTTATTTGACAAGTACGAATATCTTTATTTTAATGTAAGGTGCAAACATGGAGGTTATGTGTCGAAATTTTCAATAACATTTCAGCATAATTGCGGACTAATTTCATTAATGGTGGGTCCAATTGCTTCCTTGAGCTCTGGAAAGATCCGTGGATCATGGGCATACACTTTTCCTTTTAGAAAACCCCAAAGCGAGAAATCAAATGGCGTCAAATCGCACGATCTTGGTGGCCAATTCCCATCGCCGCGGCGCGAGACAACACGACCCTGGAAGTTCATCTCCAATAACTATGCAGTAACAATGCAGCAAATAACAATTTCTTTGCGTTGCTCGATCGTGTAATTCTCCATGACCAAACCTCAATACTTCCTGATGCCAGTTGTCAAAGATAGTACTCTATGTTGGCTACAAATAAAAATGGCGCGCAGTTTAAAATGTCAGGTCATTGTGAGACACCCTTTAAATATGTATACAGGCGAAAGGGTTTGAAAAAATGTCCATGCACGGAGGCTGCGAAGTAGAGGAAACGAGGCGAAAAGAGGACAAAAAAAGACGTCAAAGATTGGCTCGCTTCGACGCGCGTCCTTTTTATCTTTCCATTTTCTTTTATTGCTTCCTTTTTGTTTCTGATTTTGGCTGGGCGCGGTCTATATGTATATATATAGATTCTGAGGTATACAGAAAGGGTGCGAGAGGAACGAATCGTGAGCACGAGCCCTCGAAAAGTCCCAGATGCCCAGCACGTGTGTGATACATTATGAGTCTCTCTCTCTCTCTCTCTCTCTCTCTCTCTCTCTCTCTCTCTCTCTCGCGTATACATTACGGTTGCGCTCGGGCATTTTTCTTTCAACCCCTTTTTTCCCCGGCGGCTTTTTCTCCTTCGCGCTACTCTCCTCATCTCGTGAATACCAGCATCGCGGCTCCATATGAATCTTCAACCCATACAAATGGGCGATGTTCGTGGGCTTGCGAAATTTAAATCACCGCTCTTTAACTCCCTCCCTCCTATCGTCTGCCTCTCCCCCTTCTTCGCTCTTTCTCTATCTCTCTCTCTCTCGCTCTCTCTCCCTCTCCCTCTCTCTCTCTCTTGCTATGTTGATGGGGGTCTGTATAAACGCCGAAGCTGCCGGGCGTGGGTGACGCTCTGAAACTGGTTTTACCTGGATGATAGGATGATGATGACGATGCTGATGGCAATCATGATCATAATGATGATGATGATGATGACGACGATGAAGAGTACAGCCAAGAACGGATGTTGCAAAGAGCCAGAAGCCAAGGTGGATAAACAAGGATGGGATACTTTCAGAGAGAGAGAGAGAGAGAGAGAGAGAGAGAGAGAGAGAGAGAGAGAGAGAGAGAGAGAGAGAGAGAGAGAGAGAGAGAGAGAGAGAGAGAGAGAGAGAGAGAGAGAGAGAGAGAGAGAGAGAGAGAGAAGAAATGACGATACCATGGACCAGCGAATGTGAGGCAAGTCCAAGAACGAAGCAAAAGATGAAGAAGAGGAAGCTGAAAAAAAGGACGAAGTTTTAAGTTGGACGAAGAGTTGCTGCGGATCTCCGTTGCTCCCGGTACGCAAGCAAAGCAAAAAGAAAAACAAACTCTCTTGCACTCTTTCACGCTGCGATGATGCTCGAATCATACGGGCATATATATATATATATATATATATATATATATATATATATATATATATATATATATATATATATATATATATATATACACATACATACATACATACATACATACATACATACATACATACATACATACATACATACATACATACATACATATATATATATATATATATATGCGTGTGTGTGTGTGTGTGTGTGTGTGTGTGTGTGTGTGTGTGTGTGTGTGTGTGTGTGTGTGTGTGTGTGTGTGTGTACGTATACGTATATTATATATTTAAAAGACGAGATCAGCAAGCTCTCGTGATGTTACTTTAATCTCAGCGATAAGCTGCAATCTCGTATCATATACGTAGCAGAAAAAAAGGTAAAGGAGAAGGAAGGCCGCGATCGGCTCGTTGTGCCGCTTCGCTCGAGCATCCCGGAACGATATGCCACCGTATCCGTGAAGCTTTTGCTCCTCGACCGAGTCCCCACACCACGTGAGGTTTTATATCGTATTGTACGCACCGTATCGTAAGTGCGTTCGAAGAATTTCCATATTCGGGGATCAGACGGGCGCGAATTTTGAGGCTAATTGGTCCATCGGATTTTCTCAACAAAAACAAAACGCTCGCCCCTATGTGTTTTTTCGGAATTTATCTTATAAAGTCAAGTCGGCCTTGATTTGTCAAACTTCTTTAAAACAACAAAAAAATAAAGCTCCTCTGTGTTTATTTTTTTGAAAAAATTGAGTAACTATTATAATGAAATGATATTTTTAATGAAAGAGCTATTTTGAATAAAAATAAATAGTGTTGTTTTTATCGAGAATGAAGTTGGATTTTTAAACTTTATTGCAACACTGGATGAATTTAATTGGGGAGCTGCTGCACAAAAAAGTGCGTGGTTAGCGTCGACTTTGAGGGAATGAATAATGTAGGATATTGGAAGTGAGCTACTTGTCAAGGAATCGAATGCCTTGAATCCTACGCAAGTGAAATGCTATAACTTTTGTTCTGATTCGATGCGAGCTTGATACGCAATAACTAGAATTTATTGAAATATGACTGAGGGAAAATACACAATAGACTGAGGGAAATCCAAATTAAAAAAAATGCTACTGAATCCATAATCGCGACGCTTTAAATTTTTTTCAAAAAATTCCGAGTGATTTGATTATTTTGTCGAAAAATTCCAACTGTTTGAATTCTTTATGGGAAAATGCTGAGGGTTTCTACATTGAATCAAATAATTCAGAGTTTTTTAATTTTTTATTTAAATAAATCCAAGTTTTTGTATTTCTTATTAAACAATTCAGTTTTTGTATTTTTAATTAAATAATTAAAAGTTTTTTAACTGTCTTAATTGGATAATTCAATGTTTTTGTCTTTTACTATCAAATGCATCCGTTAACATTTTTTTAATCCTATAATTCACGTTTTTAGCTTTTTAATTAAATAAATCAAAGTTTGTCAATTTTTAATTAAACAATTCAAATTGTTCATTAAGAAACTCAAAGTGCTGGAATCTTTTATTTAAAAAGCCCAAGTGTGCAATACTTTACACTCCAAAATTCCAACTGTTTCACATTTGTATTGTTACGAAGAACTTCATATTGCTCAAGCCCGAGTTATCATTTTTTTCGCTTATCACTGTATCCTAACTCCCGACCTGATCGTCCCGCCGATTAAAATAAAAAACACTTCAGTCTCCGAATGAAAAAAAAACCTCAAGAAAAATGATCACTCGAAAGCGTTAAATATAAACCAACCTTTGCGCAATTTCGGTCGATTCATAAAACTACCGCGACAAAAATAACTGGCACAAGACCGTGCCCGGTATCGCGGTAACTCGTGTGGAACTCTCGCGTTTCTTCATTAGCTCTATTAGCGCATTATATATTGAAAAAAGGCCAATGAACGAACAGAAGTCATGGACACCTGGGACTTTAATATTTTCACATTTCTCAAGACCGAATGATTTTCTGATTTTTTTCGCTTATCGTTTCGTCCTAATTTCCGACGTGAATAACTCGTTGATTAGAAACAAACCACACCTAAATCTTCGAAGGAGAACAAAAAAAACGGTCACTCAAAAGTGTCAAACATTAAGGCGGAACACCACTGTCAGGGGTTAAAAAATAGTTTTTTTTGCATTTTATAAAAGTATACGAATGCTCAAAAATATGTAAAAAAAATTCAAGTCAAGATGTTGAAAATTGACCAAGTTAGAGACGATTTAGTGAGAGGAGGTAGCGCAACTATTTACGTATACTAAAATTGTCAATCGCGTTTTTCTCGAAACGACTTTTGCATACAAAGCATTTGCATTTCTCGACCTGGCCGGAATCATAACTCTAGCTATAATTGTCCGATTGCTAATTTCAAAAAACCAAAACTTCCGAAATTGCAGTAGCTATCGTTGTACGTAGCCGTTTGAAAAGAAAACAAATTCAATATTTTTTATATAAGTAAATATAAGTAAATATTATATTTACTGATATTTACTTATATTTACTAGGTAATAGTAATATTTATATTGACAAGTAATAATTCCCCCCCCCCGAATGTAAGTAAAAATTTCGCCAAAATTACACTGTTTTCAACAGTGTAATTTTATATTCATAAGTAATATATATAAGTAATAACCCCCCCCCCCACCCCGAATATAAGTAAAAATTTCACCAAAATTACACTGTTTTCAACACACGCCATTTTGTGACATTTTTTTCGAAAAATCGTTACATATGACGAGATTATTAGATTTATATTACATTTATATATACAGGGTGTCCCATTTTAATCTTACACCTGAATTTTCTCGAAAAATATTGCTCGGACCAACTATTGTGTGGAACAAAACTTCTAGGGATTGAAGGGGGACGTTTGAAAAAAAATTATTTGAGGAGCCAAAATTCAAAATGGCGGCGTTACAAAGGCCGACATGTTTTTTTCAAACGGAAACATAACTTTTTTTTATTGCCAAAAAATTTGTCAGCTGAAAACTAAAAACTTTTGTTGAAAAAATTTTTTGATAAAGTTCATAGTTTTCAAGTGAGAACATCATTTTCAATTATTTCAGATGTATCCAGGATTTGTGTGTGTGTGTGTGTGTGTGTGTGTGTGTGTGTGTGTGTGTGTGTGTGTGTGTGTGTGTGTGTGTGTGTGTGTGTGTGTGTGTGTGTGTGTGTGTGTGTGTGTGTGTGTGTGTGTGTGTGTGTGTGTTTTTCTACCCATCGTGATCAAAGTTCGTCAAGGATTTAAAGAAACACGTTTTTGGGCCTGAAAATGGCGCAAACGCTATTAAAATGGAAAAAAAACTATTTTTCATCGATTTTCCTCCAAAATTTTCTCATGAAATATCGTCCAAATTTGAAAACAAAAAAACAAACAAAACCAAAATTTTCAACAAAAAAATTTGATTCTTTTTTTGTTCAAGTGGTCATACATTCGAAAACACACACACACACACACACACACACATCCACACACATACACGCACGCGCGCCCACACACACACACACACAAATCCTGGATACATCTGAAATAATTGAAAATGATGTTCTCACTTGAAAACTATGAACTTTATCAAAAAATTTTTTCAACAAAAGTTTTTAGTTTTCAGCTGACAAATTTTTTGGCAATAAAAAAAAGTTATGTTTCCGTTTGAAAAAAACATGTCAGCCTTTGTAACGCCGCCATTTTGAATTTTGGCTCCTCAAATAAATTTTTTTCAAACGTCCCCCTTCAATCCCTAGAAGTTTTGTTCCACACAATAGTTCGTCCGAGCAATATTTTTCGAGAAAATTCAGGTGTAAGATTAAAATGGGACACCCTGTATATAGATTATAACATATTTTTATTTTTCAGACTCATCATTGTCGAGTTATCGATCCGGCCGTTGGGCAACATTTTTTATACAGAGGCTCTGTTCTACCTCAATAACGTTGTCAATTGAACATTTTTTTAACGATTTACAAGAGAGGTTTTCAATGTATGCTTGATATCATACCTCTTTTCCAAATCTCAAATAAATAATCTAGTAGCAAAAAAATAGGGAAAAATGACCTTTTTTGGCCCGTCACCTCCTTTAAATAAGTTTCGCCCAATTTCAATCGATTTATACCGGGACAAAAATAATTGGCTCAAGATCGTGCCTGGTGTCGCGATAACTCGTGAGGAACTCTCGCGTTTCTTCATGAGCGTCATTTCGTCCTATTATATTATCTCGGAGGAATGTGCAAGAGCGGAGAATCCATGTCTTGGAGGATTTCGTCACCTCTGCAGAGAGAGAAAGAGAGAGAGAGAGAGAGAGAGAGAGAGAGAGAGAGAGAGAAGATCAGCGGTGGGAAGACACGAGATTTACGGAAGCTTTGACATTCTCGAAGAGATTAGGCGATCCAGCGAGCGCGATAGATCGCAACCTCGTGACTAAACCCCGCTGGTTTCTGTATAGGTGTCATCGGAATTAGTGGTCCATGCCATGGACCACACGCGAGACCTCGCGGCAAATCTCTCCCGCCTCTCATCGCGCTCTTACACCGTGGAAAAATGTCTTCCACGAACTAATTCTTTTGCCACCGTTCAGCAAACCCAAACGAACCCAAACAACCAAATTTCGGGTCCGTGCAAAAATACTTTCCATTAGTTTTTCACGCTTCACAATCAGAAGAGAAAAAACCTTCGGATTAAGGGATCATCGCAGTGTGAAATTATCAAAAAATCAATTGCTTTTTGTTGTTGCATTATCCGATAGTATAGACGATTATAAACATGGCCCTGGCATCGCCGATTGATCGTAAGTAGACAATTTACATGAAATTCCGGACTCGCAACTTTAAACGCATCTTTCTCGAAATGTCGTTTTTAAAAACGGTGTACACTCTCAAAGGTAGAGTTTTCAAGCTATACGTCTCAAATTTTGACACAACATTCTTCACGCTATTATTTATGTTGCTATGGAAGCTTTTCTCAACCTTCATATTTTTTAACGAAAAACTGTGGAAAAAATAGGCTAAATTCGATACTTTTTTCAAACTGTCGCTATTTTGTCAATTTTGATAAGAAAAAGAACCTTTGATAAGTTTAAGTTTGATAAACAATTTTAATAAGAAAAAAAAGTAAAATAGCAGCTTTCATACTGATTTATAATCTTTTTACAAAATTTGTTTCAGATATAATTTACGGCGACAACCGTATACGCGTGAGGACTCCTTTTTTTCGAAAACATTTTCAACCGTTAAAAAAAGTGTAAAAACCATAACAAAAAACGTTAAAAAAATTATTTTCTGTTCTTCGTAAGTGGTTTGATTTGACATTAAAAAATCAGACTGATTAGCGTATTCAAACCACCGAAAAAAAGATCGCGAAAATCGGCTATTTTTCGACCCGTTACACTGTGATGATATATATTTTCTAACAGCTTGATATTTATACTGAATAGATGTGTAATTAATTTTACGAGTGAATCACTTATTCATACAAAAAAAATTGTTAAATTGGCACATGATTTTATACCCGTTACTGTAGCCTAACTCCTTAACGTCATTTTGACGAAACTTTTTGCAAGTTTGCGTTGCAGCTGTGCGAAAAAATTCCCATCAAAAAACAATCGTGCCGTGGAATAAGGAGGTCGTAAAGATACCAAAAGAGAAGATTTGTCCGCGATCTGCGGGTGGTTCTCCGGTACGTGACACGGAATCGACCAAAAGTCACGAAATATCACAACCCTCGTTACGCCCCGTATATCCATTTTTTTTCGAATTTTCCCGCACCTTTCCAGTTGCGCGATTGCCCGAAAAGGACAACAGGAAAGACAAGCGTGAAGGAGGCGTTTGTAGGTTGAAAACATGGCACGGAGTTGCGCATCGGTTAAGCGGATTTCTCAGCTTATAAATCGGAAAATCTGGCGACACATACGGTAGGCGGAGAAACGTTTTGGTTCCCTGGGGCGAAGAATACGAGCCACCTACGCACTGTACGTGGCTGCCTTTGCGTTTATGGGTCTTGAAAATTGTCGAGTTGGCTCGTCGTCAAAGCGACGAGGGATGGTTCGGAAAGCGAGAGTGAGCCCGAGAGAGAGAGTGAGAGAGAGAGAGAGAGAGAGAGAGAGAGAGAGAGAGAGAGAAAGAGAGGTAAACAATAGGTCTGGGTCTGCGCGCCGGGGTCCTCGAAAACGATCGGGGCCCTCTCGAGGGCGACGTGCCCCGGTGGAAGGAAGCGAGAAAACAAGAAGAAGAGGAAGAAGAGAAAGGGACCACTCCTGCGCCCCCCCCTGCCCCATGCCTTTGCCCAGATAGCGAAGGGGGCCCCAGAGACCTCGCAGTGGCGCAGGCGCGGCGCATGGGGGAGAAAGAGAACACACCTTGACTCATCTTTTGGGCCTTGCCAGAAAAGTGACCTTCGAAATGGAAATATGTATATAGCGAAGGATGAAGTGTTTTATGAGGCGTCAACCGAGCAATTCAAATTTCCTTACCACAAATTGATCGATTCTTTGGGCAATATTCTTTTTTAATATCGAGCGCGGCTGGGGAAACTCGAAATGTACGATCGACTGTGTCCTGGACCTGAGTCAATGCCGAATACTCGATCTGTCTTCTTTGTGTATGAGTATATGCGTGTGTGTGGGGGGATTTATATATATATATATATATATATATATATATATATATATATATATATATATATATATATATATATATATGATAGAAAAATATAAATATACAAATACAAATACACGTTTTTCAAATCGGTACCCAAAATTTCTCGAAAACCAATGAACCGATTGCCTTGAGGTTTTTTGTGGTTATTCTATACACCATTATCTAGTACTTGTCATAGGATTTTTTATCCGTTACCTAGTTTTTGTTTTATAGGCAAAATAATAACTAATTTTTGGCCCAAAAATCACTATTTATGTTCAAACCTCCGCCATTTTGTCATAAATCGATATTTTCAAAATCGGCTGTGACAAGTACTAGATTATAGTATCTAATTTAATAATCTTTTTGGTTTTTTTTCAGATGATTTTTGAAGAAACGCCAGTGGGTACCGTATACGCAGATTTTTTTACGACGCTCCAAGGATCATACAATATCCTTGTATATTTTTGATATTTTTAAATAAAGAATATTAAACATATTTTTGAATGTATATACTTTTAGATAATTAAAACCCCAATCCGAAATTTCAAATAGTTTTCCTCGAAAATATTCACAAAAATGACGTTTTTCCGGCTCCTAGGTGTATATCTCCCCTTAAGATACACCCTGTGTTTATATATATATATATATACATATATATATATATATATATACAGAAGAAGAATATTATTATATATATAAATAACTCGTATAAAATGTTGCCAGAAGATTTTTCGAGCAAGCCATGTGGCCCACAATCTGTAATACCGAATAACGTAATACTCCCCGCGATCCTCCGTACCGCCGATACATCATAGTTATATTTCCAGCACTGGCATACGCGCAGTGTTTCCTTCTCGGGGGGGACTTGCGTGTGCCATATTACCGCGTTACGGTGCGGACGGTGCGCGCGAGAGCGAACAGATAACGATAAATTTTCGTGCCCGAAACTTCCAAGTGCGAGAGCATAACCTTAAATCAGCTTTTCGAGCGCTCCGGCTCTCTCCAGAAGAGTCCGATGTGTGTTGCGCCTATACACGTATGGGCCGTTCCACGCCGAATCCTCCGAAACTCCGTACGCTTCAACGCCACTGTCCCAATTTTTTTAACAACGTTTTGCACACCTCGGCATCCCCGATGCCGTATATCGTTCATTCAAAATATTTTTTGCCTGTAACGACTCTCTTATAAAGTGATCGTTAAAAACGACTTTTTTTTGCTCTTAGCTCCATCGTTTCAAGATGACGTGTCTCGTGTGTGTACTGGCGGCGCTCGTTGTAAACGTCAAATACCATAATTAAGTTTCTGCTTGGTGTGAAAATCTTTCGCATCTTCCTCCAATTATGCACATGTGTAAATACATGTACGTTGTTTAAAATTATATTATTTTATTACGTTATATTTTTTTATTTTATTGATATATGTATATTACTATTTATTTATATTTAAAATAACGTCATTTATATTAATAAAAATATATATAGTTGCCCTCTTATTCAAAACTGTGTGTGTGTGTGTGTGTGTGTGTGTGTGTGTGTGTGTGTGTGTGTCATCATATATATATATGAGTACACACACACACACACACACACACACACACACACACACACACACACACACACACACACACACACACACACACACACACACACACACACACACACACACACACACACACACACACACACACACACACACACACACACACATATGCCCACACACGACATACACATTCATTTATTCGCTTAAAGCTGCCCTCTTGTTCGAGAATGCACGTACGTGAATAATACACCAAGGTCGATGCAAAAGAGTGCAGAATTTATCGGTCAACGCTCGTATGCGATCATTTCTCGAGTCAATATTGTATAAATTATAATATCAAATCGACATAACACGATAGAATTTTTTTACTCTCCACTTAGTATTATTATTATTAATTATTATCGATTTATTCAACATTATTGTGATTATGATTACTATTATTATAATTCTTGTAATTGATGTTGTTATTTACATATTTATTGTCATTGTGTTTATTTAAAAATACTATTATCATTATTATTTACATGTTCATTAACGTTATGTATATTTTTACAAATATTAGTATAATTTTTGTCATTATAAGTACGCTTTTTTTCTTCTTATTATCATTATAATTATTATTCTTCTGTAAAAATAAACAAACGATAATATTATCGCAATGTTTATTTTTATAAATGCCATTATCATCATTGTTATTACGACTATTGTTGTTATTTACATATTCATTATCGTTGTGTTTGTTTTTATAAATGTTGTTATCATTATTGTTACTGTAATTATGATTTGTTTGTTCTTTTTCTTGTTGTTTTTTGTTATTATTATTGTTGTTGTACTGTTAATTATTATTGTTATTTTGCATAACTCTGCGATGGGGG
The DNA here is from genome assembly GCA_944452715.1 of Ophion slaviceki. Taxonomy (NCBI): domain Eukaryota; kingdom Metazoa; phylum Arthropoda; class Insecta; order Hymenoptera; family Ichneumonidae; genus Ophion; species Ophion slaviceki. The sequence goes on along the minus strand of OX101786.1, from coordinate 10,406,219 downwards.
AAGAGCGGCACCATCCGCGTGAATCTCTGTTACCACCAATTAAGATAATTCAAGCTTGGAACAAGCGCTGTATCGTTAATCGACGTTCACAGATAGGCACATAGCACGGGCATGGATGTAAGATAGTGACGAAGAGAGCGCGCGCGTAGTGGCAGCTTTTTCAAAACTTTAACAAGATCAATGAACCTCGTTTTCCTCGAGGCATTTCACGCTCCAAGAAAACGCGTGCATGTGTACGTTAATGTGTACGAGATTTTCTTTTCCGCATAATTTTGCATAATTACGTGCCTTATATTTTATATCACATTTGCAGAATCTCGATTTTCGTCGTTTTGTGACGAAGAGTATCGTGCGCGAGTATATTTCGATCGCGAATATTTATTTGGGATTTTTGCTGTGATACACGCGAAAAATGGGTAGCGTACGTGGCTCGAATGGGAAGCAAAAGTGCCTGGAATGTGTGGTAGAAGTTACGGGATACATTGAACATTAATAATTCTTGAAGGATGTAAAAGACACCCGGGTGAGGGTCGTTGGAAATGTTTTTTTTTTTCAATACTTTTGTTTGCTCTGGGGACTACGATTTTACACGATTAATGCGGGACACCACTGTGACGGGTAAAAAAATCGATTTTTTCCTTTTTTGGAATTCACACATTCAGAATATGTGAAAAAATTCAAGTGTAGATATTGAAAATTGACCAAGTTAGAGACGATTTTGTGAGAGCAGGATTTTCTCGAATCATAACTTTAGCTATAATTGTCCGATTTTCAGTTTTTTCAAACCAAAATTTCCGTAATTGCTTTGGCTATCGTTGTACGTAGACGTTTTTTTTAATTCAGCATTTTTTGAGTCCCCAAATATAAGTAAAAATTTCGATGAAATTACACTTTTTGGAACATCCGGCATTTTGGGGTTTAAAAAAATGTCTAGGTACAAGAAGAACTACATTTATATAGATTGTAAAAAAAAATATTTTTATTATTCACACTACCCATTGTCAAGTTGTCGATTCGGCCGTAGGACCACATTTTTCACCTCAGATTTCACTATGTCTCAATAACGTTGTTAATTTTGTATTTTTTCAAATAAAAATTTACACGAAATAAGTTCAATGTATGCTCAATAACATACCCTTTTTCCAAATTGTAAATAAATAATCGAGTACACAAAAAAAAATCGGAAAAACTACGTTTTTTTGGCTCGTCACAGTGGCACTCTCTATTAATAATTCTTCGGTATAATTCTTTTTTCGCCAATGCAATTTTATACCACGTTCGAAAAATGTATAAGGTCCCGATCAGGTGTTGCTGAATTTTTTTTTATCCTACCGCAAATACTGGTATAAAATTAAAAGCCCAAATTCTGAATTGTAAAATTTTATTACTATTTTCTTATAAAATTCTATTACTATTAAATCGAAACAAAATTCGTACACTTGGACTAAACAAAAAATTAAAAGAAACTTAAAAAAATGCTAAATGAATGCGGTTAATACGAGAAAGACTTCTGCTTGACTGTACCACGTGTAAACTCGATAAAGCAAAGGGATATCGTGGAACCTGTCTGCGCGAATAATAATCGTTAATATCATCGCTCCAACCGATATAATGCGAGAAAAATGTGGTCGTTTGTCGTTTTTTATCTTCTTCTTCTCATTTTCTAACGCGCTTGTACCGATGCCATTTGTGATAATTATGTATGCAGTTGAACCGCAAATTGAGACTTTCGATGAATATTGTACAATCCTTATCTCCGTTACATCTACAACTATCTACGGACCTTATCCGAGCGCTCGATCTTCTCGCGAGACGGCGAATAATATCCGAGCTATCTTCAGAATTCTTATTTCCACAGCTATACATATACCTATGTGTATGTGTATATATGTATAGATCTGTGTGTACATTCGGATATATTTATTCTTATATTTATTCTCGTTCACTCGGTCATTATGCCACGATCGTTACTGTATTAACGACACAAATGTTTGTGAAAAATCCAATTGTGTACAAAATTTGGTCCTCGTTATTTCGAATTCTCATTTTATGACCGCTCCGATATTAGCAATTTAAATACCTGGAAGTTTTGGAAAATTGTGTACACCGTGAAATTAAACGCGTGGTTGTTTCTTTTTCTAGCGTAACTGGCGTGGGTCAGGGATAATGAAGGGAGGGGCTGGATACGAATATTGAATGAGATAGTAAATGAATGGAAATATAAAATATACATTGAAGTGTTCAATATAAATAGAAAATATAAATATGCATATTCAAATATTTTATAATTTATTTTAAAGTAATGTAAAAAATAAATAGGAATATTCAATATAAATATAAAATATAAATATAATGATACATAATAAAAAGTAGAAGATAAAAGTGGTAGATAATTAGTAGTAGTTATAATAGTAATAGTAAATGAAAAACAAATACAAGAAAGTAATAAATATTATGGAAGAGAAATGATGAAATAATCATCATTATTTTTTATATAATTTATTACGAAATCTAAACAATCTTCATCATTTAAAATGGCTTGCTGAATGTCCTTGAAACTTTGTAAGACTCCGAGAGAAAAATCGAACTTTCATGTCCAGAAAATAATTACTCATTTGTCAATAATTCCAAGCGATCAAACGATACAGTAGTTGTATTTTATTCCTTGTATACCCTTTAAAGGGTGTTTGCATAAATGCCCTCCCTTCTCATTTACATCAGCTATTTTACTCGATATAAAGAGAAACATATAATTATAAACGTTTAATATAAATGGAAAATATAAATATGAATATAAAATATAAGTATAAATATAAAATATGAATATAAATATTTAACATGAATATAAAATTTAAATATGAATATTCAATTTAAATATAAATAGAAATGAAATGATAATATAGGGATCCCGAAAATTTTACTGTAAGCGCCCTCTGGTTTGGTTTCGCGCAATATTTAAAAATGTGTGCGAAGCGCCAGCTTTGAATTCCGATTAGAAAACGTCACTGTCAGCTCGGTTTCATTATCGTATAAAAAAACCGAACTCAAAATACATTTTGATTATAATTTTTTTCAAGGTCTGTTGTACGTTGAAAAAATTATTGTTTTGTGGAAATCTGACGTATGCGAGAGTAAGTTATTATAAACAATATTGTGGTACTTGCGTGGTATACTATTAAGGAACCATAGGTCGAAAGATCGAATTGAAGTCTGAATTTGGTGAAGAAGACGATGAAGATTTTTTAACAGGCATATAGTCGTACAATTTTGCATATTCCTCGGAGCTAAGCACGTGCTCGGCAAGACGGTGGCAATATTTCAAGGTCAGTCGAGTGGCTGGTAATGTCTATATTTTTATCAAATTGCTAGAAAATTGCCATTCACGAAATGAGGCCAATGTAACTATGAGAAAAATGCACTGTTGCAGTCACTAACTTACTGGTCACTTCCGGAACGACGTCCGATCAATGGGACAGTGTCTGGCAGTGACCTTGAATCAAAGAATCCGAACTTCCTCTTTATTTCGAAATCAATCAGTCAAAAAAATCAACCGGCACTGAATATGCAATATTAATTTGCATTCCAAAAAAATCGACGAACAATTTTGTTCAAATTAAAAAAAATCGCTATATTGACATCTCGCTACTTAAATAGTACAGAATTTTTTTCGTTTTTTTTTACAGAAAAAAACCCAAACCAATAATTGAAATTTAACCAAAAGGTTGTAAAAAATCCAAAATAATTATGAATAAACGAAAAAAAATGCATAATTCAGTCTACCATTTTATTTCCCGAAAAACCCGTCCATCATTTCCTCATTATTTGCAACAATCAAATAAATTGAGTATCGAAAAACGACTGAAAAAGAAAATTAATTATACAAAAAAATGCTGTCTATGCTCCGAGTACTTTCGGAAATTTATTCGGCGTTTATCGCTCGGTCATTTATCGCGTGCACTCCGAATTGTTATTCATTCATCTCCGGAGACATTCGGAGGACGAGAGACGAGACGCGCGTGTGCGCATGTGACAAAATTCCCGCGCGGGTTGCTCCAATTTGGAGCCGCGTGTCGAGCGATTCGGAGCAAATTCATTCCGGAGTATTTCCATCTCCGTCCAAACGAGATTGGATCAATCTAGGGTACGTCCAATAATAATCGTTTAATGCTGCCGCCGTAACGAGACTTTCACGATCCGTCAAAGATGAGCCCGAGACGACGTCAAAATGGAATTACCGATTTTTACTTCGAGAAGCCTCGTGGAGAAAAAATAGTGTAAAAAAAAGAGACGTGGACTCACCAAGCCTGCGACGATGATACTAGGATTCCGGAAAAAAAACTTCGTCCACCTCGACGATGCACATGATAATGCCTCGATCGAAATTCCCCAATCGTTCCTCGATCACTCGTCAATGGCGAAAAAAACAAACAAATCCCCCAAATGTCTTCCACTGTCACAATAATTGAAAAAAATCAGCACTGATCAAAGTTTCTGGCGCAATAATTGAAAAAAATTAGCACTGATCAAAGTTTCTGTCACAATAATTGACAAAAATCAGCACTGATCAAAGTTTCTGTCACAATAATTAAAAAAAATCAGCAGCGATCAAAGTTCCTGTCACAATAATTGCCAAAAAATCAGCACTGATCAATGTTTCTGTCACAATAATTGAAAAAAATCAGCAGCGATCAAAGTTTCTGTCACAATAATTGACAAAAAATCCGGAGCCACAAAGTTTCGGTCGCAATAATTGAAAAAAATCGGCAGCCACAAAGTTTCTGTGACAATAATTGAAAAAAATCAGCAGCCACAAAGTTTCTGTGACAATAATTGAAAAAAATCAGCAGCCACAAAGTTTCTGTGACAATAATTGAAAAAAATCAGCAGCCACAAAGTTTCTGTGACAATAATTGAAAAAAATCAGCAGCCACAAAGTTTCTGTGACAATAATTGAAAAAAAAATCGGCAGCCACAAAGTTTCTGTCACAATAATTAAAAAAAATCAGCAGCCACAAAGTTTGTATCACGGTCGCAAAAAAAATGTTCGTCAACGCGAGAAATATTTGGATAGTCAAATTTTTCTATCACTTTGCGATAACGCGTCACGAAACGGTGCGAAGTTTCGATCGATAATACGATCATTTGTCGATCATAATCGACAGCCCCCTTTCGTCCTCAATCGCGAAGAAAGTCATTGATTTTATATTCGATTTTAACGAATATCGGGGGGGGGGGGTTGAAAAAAAGTATTTTATTGCACTAAGGAACAATTGTTTTCTTGACGCGTGCGTGTCGCGTGATCTCGCGAGAACGATCGCCCGATAAACAAGATCGAGAATCCTGGAGCAACGCGACTGTCCTCCGTTACGTTTAGTACCGTCGTTAGGTACAGACTGAGCTCGAAGTCTACGCCGCGCTGACTCTGAGGCCACCGATCCCCCGCTCCTGCGCCGCTCACGGTATGGCATAACCGCGGCCCTCTCGCTCGCGTACTCTTACCTCGCGGTCGGAGCACCAAGTTTCCAAAGACGTCCGCCAGGTTGGCGCCAGCCTACGGGCACCGACATCACCCCGTTCGCTCTCAACTACGTCCGCTTCGGACTGCATCGACCACCTTGGTGCCAATATGGACCCCTGTTTTGTGATTTGTCGTTATTTGGCGATATGCACATTTTTTTGTGGTCAACGAGATTTATCTTTAATTTGGGTCATTTTTGTGAAGCGTTGCCATGAGAGAGAGAGAGAGAGAGAGAGAGAGAGAGAGAGAGAGAGAGAGAGAGAGAGAGAGAGAGAGAGAGAGAGAGAGAGAGAGAGAGAGAGAGAGAGAGAGAGAGAGAGAGAGAGAGAGAGAGTCTTTAGGTCAATTTTTATTATTTATTATTGGTTAGATTTATTCTATTTTAGGTAAGTTGATGAATATTATTGTTGAATAAATGTAGGATTAATTGAAGCGAAAATGTGTATTTTTTATTTTGTCTATGTCAATTTTCATTATTTATTATTGATAACATTCGTTTTATTTTAGGTAATTTGATAAATGTTATTGTTAAGGGGCTATACCAGTGTGACACTTTCAAAAAAACGATTTTTTTCGACAGTTTATACTTTCAAGAATATGAAATGAGATTTTTCAAATTTGCTGACATTGTAACTCAATGAGCAATTATCCGATTGACTTGAAATTTGAACTGAGTAATCTTGACGATTGTTGACGATTTGGCATTGACAAAAACGACCATTTTATAGGCAAGAAAACATACTTTTTTTCATAACTACGGCATTTTGTTAGATTTTGATATTTTGCGAAAATCCTACGTCATTGTACAAGAAATACCTCCCAGTTTAACGACATTTATCCTTTTTCGGTTTCAGCTACTCAATCGGCCGGAATCATGTCAGCAGTAGAGGAACTTTTTTGGCGCCTCAGAAGGCAGCGCATAAGTCGCTTGGATCTCAATATTTTTCTGTGAAAAAAAAATTATGTAATATAGGTCAAATATAGCCAAATATGTTCTTATTTTCCGAAACATTTAATTGAGTATTTTGCTTCCAAAAAATTCTCCAAAATTACCCAAATTTTCAGCGTTCATACTGGCCCCTTAAAAAAATGGTTAATTGAGGCGAAAATGTGTATTTTTTATTTTGTAACGAAGAATAATAAGCCAATTTTGTTGAGGGAGATTAAGCCGAATCGTTTATTAGTATTTATTTAATTTCCGTTAAGAATTTGCATCAAAGGTGTATCAAATTTTGTATAGAAAGGCGTCGACATTTCTATAATAATTAATCAACATTCATTAAATAATTAATTCTGTGGAATTGATCGAAAGAATTAATCACCTTGGTGCTAATATGGACCCCTGTTTTATAATTCATGATTTATTCGCAAAATGCACATTTTTCGCAGTAACGGAGACTAATTGATCATCTGGGTCATTTTTCTAACTCGTTGCTATGAAAGAAAACTTTTGGCGCATTTGTTCTCTTGTTTCTACCTTAATTGTTATTGTTTATTATTGATTTACAATTTTCATTTTTATTAATTGCACAAATATGATTGTTAAGTAAAATGGATGGTTAGTTAGACGAAAATGTGTATTTTTTATTTTTTAAAGAAGAATGATTAGCCAATTTTATACAGAGGAATTGCGCCAATTAGTTTTTTAGGATTTATTCAATATGTGTTAAGAATTTGTTTTAAAAGTGTATCAAGGTTTGTATAGAAATGAGTTAACATTTCTATAAGAATTAATCAATATCCTATAAGAATTAATCGAAGGAATCAATCGCCCTTGGTGCTAATGTGGACGCCTGTTATGTAATTCGTCATTTATTCGCGAAATGCAATTTTTTCGCAGTGACAGAGACTATATTATAATTTGGGTCATTTGTCTAACGCGTTGCAATGAGAGAAAAATGTTCGCGCATTTGCTCTCTTGTTTCTACCTTAATCGTTTTAATTTATTGTTGTGCAAAAATGTTCATTTTAATTAATTAAATAAATATGATTATTAATTAAAATTAATGGTGAATTTTGGCGAAAATGTGTATTTTCGATTTTGTAAATAAGAATAATTAGCCAGTTTTATACAGAGAAATTGAGCCAATTAGCCTTTTAGTATTCAATATATGTTAGAAATTTATATCGAAAGTGTATCAAAGTTTGTATTAAAATGAGTCAATTCCATAGAATTTAATAAAAATAATGACGTATCGAGATGCTATTGAAAATTGTTAAAAAATTTTATTTGTTATTTTTCAGAAGATTTAGAATGATCAGGCGGAATTAGTAGTCATTTCTAATAGTGCAAGAAAAAACAATGTGCTTTACGATATCAAGAGGCTTGAAACAATTCTGCAGGGTATTGTTATATCGTTATTACATTATTACAATTCCCTGTCAAAATTGTTTTTGAAAATATTCTTTCAAATATTAGTTAAAGCATTAATATTAAAATATTAGTAAACAATTTATTAGGGTATTGCAATATTAACTATTCAATAACAATTCAATCAAATTAATAAAAACTCAATAAATCATTAAAATATAACACATTTTTAAAAATGAGAAATTGTTGTTAAAAATTGTTAAAGAATGAAGAACCGGCACTGTTTGACGTTTGAATTTCAATAAATACGTATCCCAATTTTTCAGTACTTAGAATTGTTTCTCTTATAATTAGTCCATATAGAGAGGGTTTGGCGCATGGACCGACACATTTTTTTGGGGGATTCGGGGAAAGTAGTCATTTGAGACTTTTTTCGCCCTTAGACCCTATGCCCTAAGTGTCACGATAATCAACGTATTATTTTTTCAGTTTTTTTTTTCAATTACTCGACATTTCGCAGTTGAATTGTCATAATTTTTTGTATGTTGTTTTTAATAGCACGAAATAACTTTAGTTGTATTCTGCAATGTATGTTTATTATAAATAAATCATTATTTGATACAATAGGTTTCGAGAAAATGACTTATGAGCTTCCAAAGTCTTAGAAATGCGTAAACGTATGAAAAATGTGCATAGGGTGTAAGGGTGAAAAAAAAGCAAATGACTCCCCCAATCCCCCAAAAAATGTGTCGTTCCATGGGCCAAACACCCTGTATATATCCAAACCATATACAAATTATAAATCTTTCCACCAACCACGATAATTGTCAATCTCCACGAGAAACGAACGCCGAACATGTTGGCAATCCTGAGTCTGACAGCTGGTCCATATTAGCACCAACCCATCGATTTATGTACTATCGAGTAATTCTCGTTCTCGGCAAGCTTGCTCCCCTCACCTGTCTCTTCTTTCTCCGCGTCTCGACGGCTCTCATCCCCTCGGGGGGTTGTGCCCGATACAAGGGTAACAAAACTCTGCTCACTCCGCGGCAATCGCGCCGCGCTAATGATAGGTATGATCGAGCGCGACCTCGTATAGTATTACACGCACGAGGCAAGAAAATCAATAAAACATTATCCCGGTTGGCATCCATCGGTACGCAATGTATATTCCTCGCACGCACCGGAGGTGCCTCGAAACGAAAAAAAAAAGTCGAAAAACAAAGCAAAGATAGACCAGCGAGATAGGAGCCATGCTGAGACAAAAGTTCGGACCAACGAAAGAGTTTGCGAGACGTGCTCGAGGACGAGGGATGAATTCTTATACATCGCAACCACCTGTTTACGAGCGTAGAATTTAAAAAAACGCACCCTCGGGCAATCTCATCGTTGCAGTGAGAAAAAAAACCAATTGAATCAAAAAAATACATTGGTTGAACCAAATAAATGTCTGATCACGGAATGCCACCGATATATGACATTGTTACAAAACTCTAAAATATTGGGAAATGTGATTGATTTTTATAACATATTATTTTATTTGAAAATCTCTTTTGTTCTCTCCATATCTCCATTATCCTTAAGGTAGTACGAGCGCGCAATCTTGATTTCTATAGATTTTGTTTAAATTTTAACCAGTCATTGTTCATATCATTATGCATGTTTGAGTGAAATTCTAGAACAGTCGACTATTTAGATTGGGAGATAATGGGTTTTAAAATTGCAACTTTGAACGCTGCAGGGTCTGCATTTAAATTTAGACAGAATAATTTTCCGTAAAAAATATTTGTCCTCTATAATAAAAAGACATATGGCAACACCGCAGAACAGTATTGTTCAATATTTCGAGAAAAAAATAATTATCGTGTTCCTAAAGTTAAAAATTTTGTCATAAAAAAATATTTGCATTATAAATATTAATATTTTATATTGTTTATTTTATCTTCATTAGCAAATAAAAGTGTTGGGTCATTCATAAATATTAAAAACTTTATTCGATTAAAAATTACTTCCAAATAGAAATTTTGTTAAAATTTCTGGAACAATGTCTGGAACAATGTCTGGTTAAAATTTGAACCAAATATATAGAAATCAAGATTGCACGCTCGTACTACCTTAAAATAAAATGATAATCTATTGAAATCATTAAATATACAATCTGTAGATGTGTTGATAAAATAATTAAGCGATTGCTACAACAAATTTTATTTCGTAGAAAAATTAAATCAATAGAATGGATTATTTCTTTACTACATCAAAACCAATATGCCATTAAACGTAACATTTTCGTACTCCGTACAATATCAAAAGTGCCATACCATGCATCTAGTATGAGATAGAGACAAGTGTATATGATGATTGAAATATCAACAATATGGATCCGAAATAATGGTATCTTTTTGCCACAAAGTGCAGTTGTCATCTGTAGCAACGCATTTAGTCTTCGGTAGAAAAAAATACAATATTCGATGACATAAATGTTCATTGCAATCAAAAGAATATATTAATAATTGAAAGTTTTTCAATTTTTTTTTAATCTTAAATAAAAAGTGAGAATTAGAATGATCATCCACGATAATAGTGGAGAGAATATCAGATATTCAGCTGATACTTCACATTGATCTTAGCCACAGGCCAAGAAGCGATACTCTTTAGAGTTTCTCCGGCATTTAAGTAGGTTTTCGGTTCGCGCTACGCCTACGAGAAACGAGCGCGCGTGCGGCTTCTAGCGGTTACTCCGAGAACTACAAGTTTCCTCACACCTATAATTTCTGTGGCGCTCGGCCATGATTTGGTTGCATTTTTTCAACCAAATGCGCAGAAAACAAATTTTATTTTCGCATAATTTTTCAACCAATTCGGACAATTGCTTAATATTTTTCAATCAAAATAAAATATTAATCTTTCAACGAATAATGTACTTGAAAATCAATATCGGATATGGTGAAAAAGACAAAATAACATTTACTCAATAGAAATTTTATCTGAATCAAACGAGCGAGATTCAATTGTTCTTGTGTACTTGAATCAACAATATTCATGTTATGAATTGAAACGCTTTTTTTGTTCGTTGCAGAAAATGCATTCAAAACTATATAATTTGTTCGCGATAATTTTTTAGATTGTTTCAATAATATATTGTTCTCAGCTAACCATATATCTTTTGAAAGAAAAAAAACTTTCAATTTTATGGAGTTATTAAGGGGTTATCCCCACTTGCGATTTTGAAAAAATGGATTTTTTTTTTTGCATTTTTTTGAAGTGCAATTTTAAGTACAGTTTTTTTTTATGCCCGGAATAAATGACTCTATGTAAGTTTACAAAAAAAAAATGTTCTTCGTGTAAACTGAAATTGAAACTTTAAACGCGTTTTTCTCAAAATGGCATTTCTGAAGTCGGTGACCAAGATTACTCGAACACTAATGGACCGATCTTCTTGAAATTTTGCAGGCTTATTTAATACATAAAAATGTAGTCTTTAATCGTTCGATTTTTTTTCGAAAAAAAATAGCCGTTTTATAGCCAAAAAACGGCCGTTTTTTTCGTTAAAATCGAACCATTAACTTTGACTGTCCGCCATTTTGTGAAAAATGAATATTTTTTAAAATCCTTCCATTAAAGACTAGTTTATACTTATATTTGACTAAATCCAACCGCATTTTTTTTCAGATGATCCACTTCGCCGCAGTGTTGGTCACCGCAAACCATGTATATAAAAGCATTATTTCATTGACGGCCATTTGCCACTAAACAATGTAATATTTTTCAATAAAAAAATTACTGAAAGTTCTTCAAGATGTGTTCTTTAAGATGGTATATTGATCGATTAAAAAAGTTTTGTGGTTTTCTTTTAAAAAATTCATGAAAAAGGCCTTTTTTGCGCTACAAGTGGGGGTAACGCCTTAAAGTCAATAGCATTTTCTTTGGACTAATAAATCCGATTATTTACACTAACAATTTTACAATTGAATCAACGAAATTTCATTCAATAACACCAATGATTCGCATCAATGACTTTTTTTATCTCAGTGTGGAAAAGGTTAGCGAGTCTGCATGGTCGATCGTGATAAGAGCCCCAAACGTGCCCTTGCTCGCTTCCATCGATAATTATTTTTTGCAACCGTCTCGAAAGGTGAATCTCCCAAATGCAACGATCGAAGGGTCCGTGAAGAACGCACCTGCGGTAGCTGCATTGCGAAGCGATCGGAGAGCAAATAAGAGGTCGAATGTGGAACTCGCGAGTCCACGAAGGGCCGGCGAAAATCCCTCGGAGGTCGGATACTTCGAGTGGATGAGTCGAGAAGAAACGAAGAGGATGAAGGATCGAAGTGGCGGGTCTGCGAATTATCGAAATGGGGAAAAAGGAGAGAAAGAGAGAATGAGAGAGGAGCCAACATGACGAAGGACCTCCCGTGAAACGATGAACGCAAAAAGTGTCACCCCATGATGATCTTGGTCATCGGTATGAGAGAGTCAAAAAGAGATCTTCGTGTCTTTCAACTGGATTTTACTGGCTTGACTTCGTTGGCAATTTTATGATATTGGTGCGAGGTAAAAGTCCTTTCCCTAAGGGAGCGTACACAAATTACGTAATGCCAAATTCTACAATTTTCGACCCCCCCCCCCCGGCTCTATTCCGTTACGTAACGGGTGCTTTGTCGTCAATAACTGCCATTTTTTTTCATAGACATAACTAATTATGAAAGGATCGGGTTTATACTCATTTTATTAAGTATATATTCATCTAGTTTTATACAAATTTTTATGAAAAAATCTTTAAAATTAACCGAGATCTATGACTTGATTTGACGACGAAAAAAGAAATTCTGTTCATTCTCCCATCGATATCTTTTTGGAAGGTTGTCTGTAAATAAAAAGTAAAAAATGTATCGATATCTATACAAATGTAGCTATCGTTACGCGTAGCCGTTTTTTAATTTTGGTTTTTTTTACAACATGCCGACGGTTTGGACATTTTTTTCTATTTTCAAGACCCTTTTTTGTATTCAAGCAGTCTTAAAAAATAGTCATTATCAAAAATTTAACAATCGGATACGTACAACCCTAGTCACTGCGGTTACAACAATGTAAAAAAAATTGTATATCGGTTGATATGTTTTTGAGTATTCGCTGGGACAAGGTCGAAAAAACGCGTTCAAAGTTTTCGTTCCATTTTTCTTGATATAAAGTTGTTTTTTCTAGAATATTGATACTTACATTTAAGTATCTAGTCCCGGGCGATAGGACGGTTCTTCATCTTCATTATATTTCACGAAATAATAAGAGCCTGCAGTTAATCTATTGTGAACGATGCCACACCTGTAGGGACCGTGGGCACTAACCGGTCGCGCTACCTGTTCTCACTAAAGTGACTGTAACTCCGTCAATTTTCAGACTTGTGACTAAAAATGTAACCAACATATTTTGGAATATGTGTACTTTCAAGAATTGAAAAAACAATTTTTTTTCTTTCAAATTTTGCTTCGGTAAAAGAGGGACAGCTACTTCCCCCCTTAACTGACATTTCGTATGGAAAGCTGTCATCTTTCCGCGGTAAAATTGCGCGAGTTTAAAATAAAAATCTTGACCATGCAGAAATTTTGCTATTTCTGCCAGTTCTAAAATCGTGACGTAACGCAAACCTTGCCCCCCCCCCGTACGTAACCGTAACGCCTGGCCGGACCCCTAAATTGCGTTCCGTAATTTGCGTACGCCCCCTAATCTGATTCTCACCATGATTCTCACGTCATTGGAAACGTTTTCCATATTTGTTATCAACGAGACTCAATTAATCAAATTATTTACATTTTCATTGAATTTGTTCAGCAAACTTTCAGCGGAGAAAAAATATTTAAAATTGCACGAACTTAAATTTGCGTTGGTCCAAAATTTTCTGAAAGGCCAATCAATCTCATGGTATCAACGATTTTAATATGCATTGCTCAAACAAAATACTGTTCGTAGTCTTTTCAAGTACTGTAAGCCACTTTTGCATAGAATTAATTAAAACGTTTTTCTCGTCTGCAACAACTATTTGATTAATTGCTAAATTGGCAGATTTTTCCCTAAAAATCTGCCGATGCTGAGGAAAAATTTGTATTAAGGGGTTAAGCAACGCCAAAATTTTCGAAAAATCGATTTTTTTTAATGGTCCCTTAGGACCTTAAAAATGTCCCAAAAGATTATGGCCGGGAAAAATCTCTAAGTACTCGGTTTGCCAATTTTAGTACAAGGCCATCTGGTCCGCAGCAAGCTACTCAAAACTTCAAACGCGTTTATCTCAAAACTGCATTTTTTAAGTCGGCCGGAAACATAACTCAGACAATTTTCAACCGAATTACTTGAAATGTTGAATATATCTTGAACAATACATTGTCTATGGAAGTACGTAGGATTTTTTTTACATTGCATAGTTCATTTGTTATTAACAATTATCTGACGATTTTTTAGGCAAATTTTTCATCTTCCACTTTAGAAGTGCGCCATTTGGCCAAAAATCAATGTATCGAAAAAATCCTACGTACTTCTATAGCAGTTATTAAATATAACCGAAAAAAATTCATTGGCTCATTATAATTAAAAAATTCCGGGAGCTGTTTGTCCGGCCGTGAACCTTGGAAAAACGGAGACGTCATCGCAAAAACGCTGCACAGCCGCCATTTTTAAATTAATCGCTTCAAATAAATTATTGTATATAGTCACTGATGTGTACGATAAACATCCTTTTTTGTAATCTCGATTTATTTAGTAGTTTTTCTGAAAAAAAAAATCCTCAAAAAGCCTATTTTTTCGGCCTCTAGAGTGGCCTGAGGCCTTACATTGTTGCTGCGAGCACGATTTTAATAAAGTGTTACAAAACAAGTTTGCAAGGTGACTAAAAAGAAGTCTTTACGAAATATCGTAAATGAAATATAATTAAAGTAAAAAATAATTAAAAAAAAAAGTATTTAAATATAAAAAATGAATTGGCTTTAGTCTTCAGAAAACATCATGCGACGTTTCTGACCTCGCTATCAAAATAACATATTCCACAGTCGTTTCAGATTACATTACGGCCGCGTACTATCGTCTTGAAGATTACGACGATAAAAGTTGGTGCGTGATAATCGTACGTCTATCGTACCATTTTTTTCGCTGACCGGGCATGCGGAAATGAAAAATTCTGTATTCATTGCAGACCAATCGAATTTTTTATACTCGTAAAAATCTATACTCAAAAATAGCGATCTTTGGAGAGTAAAAAAAAATTATGAGACAGCTCAAAATTCGATCCTAAGATTGCTTGCAAACTTCGACAAAAAGTCACGATCCTTTTGCAATATTTTCTCCATCTAAAATTTCGGAGCAAAAAACGCAGCAACAAAGATATACCTTTCGAAAATCGATTTTAAAATAATTGGCAGGTACCGAAGGAATTTTGACGAGAGTCCTAAAAATTTCTCGACTTTTAGTGACGACGTGACGAAAAATCGCCACAGTCAATGTGGTCCCGTGTTGACGTTTTTACTCAAGTACAGGCGAATTCCAGTGCATCTCTTTGCTGGAGAGAGACAGAAAGAAAAAGGAAGAAAGAGGTGGATGGAGGAAGAGAAAAGGACGAAGGGCATAATCGTACGAGGATCGAAATTCGTGTATCGTTTTTTCTTGTTTTTTTTTCTTCAAAATTGAATATCCATCTTCCGTACTGCAGAACGTGGACCTCCTCGATGAGGAGGCACGCAAGCACGCGATACCGTCGTACAAGGAGCAAAAACAAAGCACGCGTCGTCCTGAATTCAGAGGCAAGATTTCGATCTCGAGGATGGTAGAAGAGGCGAGAAAAAAATGGATTTTAGCAATTAAAATATCGAATGGGAGATCGAGTCTTTCGGGAGGTCGGACGGAAAGTTTCTTGTCGCTTTCGATCGTATAATTCTCGGTACGAGAGTGACGAAAGGAAAGTTCGAACGAGAAAGAGACGTCGAGTGTTATTTGTCGAGCAAATTCGGGCCCGTTCGTGTGTTTGCTCGTCGCGACTATATCTCGATAAGCACGTGGTCCTAAAGCCACGAGAACTGGTTTGCCGTGTGTGTTTTACTTGGAGCGATTGACGAAAACGATCCTCGATCGTCCTGGCGATGGATTTTTTGACCGATCGAAATTCATTTGTCGAATCGTCGCACGGAGAACTTCACCGTCGTATCTGAAGAATTTATATATATATATATATATATATATATATATATATATATATATATATATATATATATAAAATATATAATCATATTTATATATATATATATATATATATATATATATATATATATATATATATATATATATATATATATATTTCCAAAGTTTGAAGCCCAACAGAAAGTCCTAAAGGTCCCTACGAAGTCACCGAAGTGATGCCCACCAAAAGTACCGAGAGTAGGTAAACGAGCGCACGCCCTTCGCGGCCTCTACTTTTTAATTTCTCAGCCAAGCAAGTTTGCTAGTTTACTTTTTGAATAATAGCAGGGCCGGATTGAAATTCCGAACTTTAAATGCTCCGGCGGTTTGAAATTCCGAATTTTAATATTCCGAAATTCAAGATGGGGCCGAGTTGAAATTCCGAACTTTAAATGCTCCGGCGGTTTAAAATTCCGAATTTTAATACTCCGAAATTCAAGATGGGGCCGGGTTGAAATTCCGAACTTTAAATGCTCCGGCGGTTTAAAATTCCGAAATCCAAGATGGGGGCGGATTGAAATTCCGAACTTTAAATGCTCCGGCGGTTTGAAATTCCGAATTTTAATATTCCGAAATTCAAGATGGGGCCGAGTTGAAATTCCGAACTTTAAATGCTCCGGCGGTTTAAAATTCCGAATTTTAATATTCCGAAATTCAAGATGGGGCCGGATTGAAATTCCGAACTTTAAATGCTCCGGCGGTTTAAAATTCCGAAATCCAAGATGGGGCCGGATTGAAATTCCGAACTTTAAATGCTCCGGCGGTTTGAAATTCCGAATTTCAATATTCCGAAATTCAAGATGGGGTCGAGTTGAAATTCCGAACTTTAAATGCTCCGGCGGTTTAAAATTCGGAATTTTAATATTCCGAAATTCAAGATGGGGCCGGGTTGAAATTCCGAACTTTAAATGCTCCGGCGGTTTAAAATTCCGAATTTTAATATTCCGAAATTCAAGATGGGGCCGGGTGGAAATTCCGAACTTTAAATGCTCCGGCGGTTTGAAATTCCGAATTTCAATATTCCGAAATTCAAGATGGGGTCGAGTTGAAATTCCGAACTTTAAATGCTCCGGCGGTTTAAAATTCGGAATTTTAATATTCCGAAATTCAAGATGGGGCCGGGTTGAAATTCCGAACTTTAAATGCTCCGGCGGTTTAAAATTCCGAATTTTAATATTCCGAAATTCAAGATGGGGCCGGGTGGAAATTCCGAACTTTAAATGCTCCGGCGGTTTGAAATTCCGAATTTTAATATTCCGAAATTCAAGATGGGTCGGGGTTGAAATTCCGAACTCTGAATGATCAGAACGCTCGGAACTCCGAAAGAATACTACCCCGAAAGATCAAAAGTCCGAAAGAATTGTACACGAAAGACCAAAACTCCGAAAATCTGAATAACGACAAAATAATTCGGCTATGGAAGTTTTTAAAGTTTCAAAATTTTCAATAAATCGACGAATTATTTCAAGAATTTTTTTTATCAAGAAGTGATTTTGTGTCAATTTTAAAATTTGTCTAGGCAATGTTATACGTTCTACATTATTAACAGTCAACTGTGTAGACTTTTACTGGCATGATCATGACATCGGGGTCGGGTTGAAATTCCGAACTTTGAATGCGCCGACGGTTTAAAATTCCTAATTTTAATATTCCCAAATTACAAAGTTCGTCATGATCATGCCAGCGAAAGTCTACACAGTTGACTGTAAATGATGTAGAACGTATAAAATTGTCTAGACAAATTTCAAAATTGACGGAAAATCACTTGTTAATGAAAAAAAATTCTTGAAACAATTCGTCGATTTATTGAAAGTTTTGAAACTTTTGAAACTTCCATAGCCGAGTTATTTTGACGGTGTTCAGATTTTCCGAGTTTTGGTCTTTCGGATAAAATTCTTTCGACCTTTTGATCTTTCGGGATGGTATTCTCTCGGAGTTTTGAGCGTTCTGGTCATTCGAAGTTCGGAATTTCAACCCGGCCCGATAACAGGGCACTTCCGACGATTGTAATGAAAAATTCGGCCTGTGTAACCGTCGTTTTTCGTTTTCACACCAACAGTTCATACAAAAATTGAAAAATGCAGTCCGGATTAGTGATTTCCTAGGAGAAGGTTTGCTTTATGGCCCTGGCATCGCAGATTATGCTTGGGTAATTATAAATTACTCTAAACTCTACTTTTTGAGAATGAAAACTTCAATCGAGTTGTTCTCGAAACGTGTGTTTTTCCGCGCCGTGGAATGTAACTCATAAAGTAATGAACCAATCACCTTGAAATTTTGCACAGATATTCTTTAACTGATTCGCCTTTGCAGAAACCTAAAATTTCGTATAAATCGTTTTAATAAATGTAAAAATGCAAAAATTTAGAATGTAAAATTAAAATTAAAATAAACATAAATATCAATGAAAAAAATAAAAATTATAATATAATGATATATATATATATATATATATATATATGTATGTATAATGTTATAATTATATTATATATATAATATAATAATAATATAAAATATAAATAAAAAATAAAAAATTTTAAAATATAAAAATAAATGTTTTAATTTATTTTTAACGATTTGTTTATTTAAAAAAGTGTTTTTTTTCTTTTTGTCCTCAAATGTTCATTTTTTTGCCAAATTTAGGTTCATGCAAAGCGGAATAACTTATTTTAATTGAAAAAAAATTGTTTCATTGATTTTAGTTAACTACAAGGACCTGGGCGTTCTACGGCGCAAACCCTAGGAGCCAAGTTCGAGCACCTCTAGCACCGCCATTTATTTTTTTTTCACTCATGTTTTTTTTTGTATTTATTTGAACGTCAATATTATTATGTAATTTGATTCGTTGCAATAAATGCTCTCCATTTTTAGTAAAAAAATATTGAAAAACCTGTTGTCTGGAGGAGGTTCCCCCCTTAAGGCAGTACGAGCGCGCAATCTTGATTTCTATAGATTTTGTTCAAATTTTAACCAGACATTGTCCATATCATTATGTATGTTTGAGTGAAATTTCAGAACAGTCGACTATTTAGATTGGGAGATGATGGGTTCTACAATTGCAACTTTTAACACTGCAGGGTTTGCATTGAAATTCAGATAGAATAATTGGCCGTAAAAAATATTTGTCCCCTATAACAAGAAGACATATGGCAACACCGCAGAACAGTATTGTTCAATATTTCGAGAAAAAAATAATTATCGTGTTCCTAAAGTGAAAAATTTTGTCATAAAAAATGTTTGCATTATAAATATTAATCTTTAATATTGTTTATGTTATCTTCATCAACAAATAAAAGTGTTGGTTCATTCATAACTAATTGAAAACTTTGTTCGATTAAAAATTACTTCCAAAAGAAAATTTGTGTTGCAATATTATTTTAAATATGACGCGCAAACTCACGTCATTGGTTACGTGGGATATATGTGTATAGAGGACAAATTTTTTTACGGAAAATTATTCTGTCTAAATTTCAATGCAGACCCTGAAGTGTTAAAAGTTGCAATTTTAAAACTCATCATCTCCCAATCTAAATAGTCGACTGATCTGAAATTTCACTCGAACATGCATAATGACGTGAACAATGTCTGGTTAAAATTTGAACAAAATCGATAGAAATCAAGATTGCGCGCTCGTACTACCTTGAGGGATCATCAGAGTGTAAAATTTTCAAAAAATCAATTTTTTTGCATTGTTCGATAGTATAGAGGGTTATATACATCTTATGAGCATCGCCGATTGATCGTAAGTCGACAATTTATGTGAAAATTCAACAAATTCACACAAAACTCCGAACGAATAATATCCGAAAGACCAAAACTCCGAAAATCTGAACACCGTCAAAATAATTCGGCTATGCGAGTTTTAAAATTTTCAAAAATTTTCAACAAATTGACGAATTATTTCAAGAATGTTTTGTTGAGAAGTGATTTTAGGTCAATTTTGAAATTTGTCTAGAGAATGTTATACGTTCTACATCATTTGCAGTCAACTGTGTAGACCTCCGCTGGCACGATCTTGACGGAACTTATAATTTCGGAACATTAAAGTGAAGAATTTCAAACCGTCGGAGCATTCAAAGTTCGGAATTTTAACCCGGCCCCCATGTCAAGATCATGCCAGCGTCTGCACTGACAGAAAAATTCTATTGATATTAACTAACCGCGTCTATGTGATTTTTGAAAATTTGAATTAACTACATTTATCGTGGAATCAAATTTTTTCCAATGCATTCCACTGATGAAATTATTTGTTTTAAACATATTTATTTATGAAAATCAATATCTATTCAATATCGTCCAATAACTAAATATTTTATTTAATCCTAATAAATCTGTGATTCGGTTTCATCTGTTCAAAAAACAATTTAGTTGGATTCACTAAATGGATCGATTTGATTTTTTTTAAATTTAAATTAAATAGAATTTTCGCAGAGTCAAACATTTTTCTATTTGATTGAACTAATAATGGTCTGTCTTTATTGCAACACACGTATCAAAGGGGTATGGTGGTAGAGAGGGTGGAGAGAGAAATTGAGTGTGTGTGTGTGTGTGTGTGTGTGTGTGTGTGTGTGTGTGTGTGTGTGTGTGTGTGTGTGTGTGTGTGTGTGTACAGGTTATGTTTGAAAAATCTATAGCATGTTATTCGATAAAACTTTCTAATTATCACAATGATATTAACTAATTGATATAGTTTATGCGATACAACGAATAATTATAGGAATTCATTTGTTCTGGAAAGGGTTTAATATCATTATGGATTTACGAAATATTTTATGCACTTAGATTTACAGTGTATATTGTAAGCAAATAAAGAATTATTTGAATCGAATCTTTATTAATTCAATTTAAATATATTTAATATTTAAAGAGAATAGCTGAAACAAATAAAACAATATCTTTGGAGCAAATAAGATCGTAGTAGGCCGCGAGACAAGGAAAAAACGTATTTGATTTGAATAGATCCTATATAAGTTAATTTTTTTTTGGCAGTGTGTGAATGATGTAGAACGTATAACATTGTCTAGACAAATTAAAAAATTCACGTAAAATTATTTCTTGATAAAAAAAATTTTTTGAAATAATTCATCGATTTATTGAAAATTTGGAAACTTTTAAAACTTTCATAGTCGAATTATTTTGACGGTGTTCAGCTTTTCGTAGTTTTGGTATTTCGTGTAAAATTCTTTCGAAGCTTTGATCTTTCGGGGTAGTGTTCTTTCGGAGTTTTGAGCGTTCTGCTCATTCAAAGTTCGGAATTTTCATCCGTCGCAGCATTTAAAGTTCGGAATTTCAACCCGGCCCCCACTAGTGTCATTGCCCAATAAAGGTGATTTTCGGGAATTTCTTAAAATTATGTATATACAGTATTTTCGTTGTATGAAAATATTCAATTTTCAGCGACTTATGCACCGTCTCCCGAGTCCGCAAAAAAAGTTCTCCCACTACTGCAGTGACTGTAGCCTTCAGAGTATCCGAAATAAAAAAAAGTCCGCCAAACAAGATGCTGTTGCCTGTACAATGACGCAAGATTGTGAAAAACAAATAAAATCCAACAAAATGGCAGAGTTAAAAAAATCCAAATTACTCTTCAAAATCTGATAGTTTTTTGCATGGCTAATTAACATTTTTTATCCAATCGAATAACTGGAAAGTCATTGTATGAAGAAACAAATACTAACTACGCTGAAACGAGATTCAAGACGATTTTCAATTGATTTATAGTCAAGTTAGAACTGCAGCAAATTTGGACAAAGTCGTTTCGAAAAAAAAACGCGTTGAAAGATAAACATATTGATTTCGTTGTTATAAATCGAAAAAAGTATAAGGTATAGTATAGTAGTACGGTATACTTGAAGTTATAGACTATCGAAAAATGCAACAACAAAAAAATCGATTTTTTTAAGTGTCCCACTAATGGTGCTCCATAAACGCGTTTTCCTCGAAATGTCGTTTTTCGAAACAGTGTACACTCTCAAAGGTTTTCAAGCTATCCGCCTCAGATTCTGACACAACATTTTTCACGCCATTCTTTATCTTGCTATGGAAGCTTTTTTTGTAATCTTCATATTTTTCAACCAAAAACTGTCGAAAAAATAGGCTAAACTCGATACTTTTTTTTTCAAACTGCCGTCATTTTGTCAATTTTGATTTTTAAAAACTTCCATAGCGAGATAGCGGTTTAATACTGATTAATAATTATGTTACAAATTTTGTTTCAGATCAAATTTACAACTGTGTACACCATGAGGACTCCTTTTTTTAGACATTTTCAAGGGTAAAAAAAATTAAAAAATAAAAATAAACGTTGAAAAAATTATGTTTGCTCTTCACGAGTGCTTTGATTTGACATAAAAAAATCAGACCGATTAGCGTATTTTAATCGTTGAAAAAAAATCGCGAAAATCAGCAATTTTTCGGACGGGCAAAAAAAATTCAGACGAATTATTTTCTGTGCTCGACCATTATCTTTTTATTCTCCGTTCATTTCGCGACGCTGAATTACGCGCGGCTCGGAAGAGCGAGAACCGTACTTCGACGTTTTCAAAATTCGATCGAAACCGCTGGCGTCCTTTAACTTCGTCGCTGGATTCATGTCCGCCGTATGTTCGATTCTTTTCACGGGTGCTCGAGACCGGTAAGCCTTCATGGGCATCCCGGGGTTGTGTTCCTCCTCAAAATCATTGTCCATGTATTGCTTGTGAAGGAATTTGCGCCCCCCTGGATTCTCATCGCTCGGTCCGTGGTCCTGTACGATAAAACAATTTATCCAATTACTTTTATCGTCATTCGATTTTTAGAACGTTTGAACGTTGAGGTAGTCGGTTCGAATCGTCGGAAAATAACGCTCTATCGGTTCACGAATATTTTTCGCAGACTCTACGACTCCGGCGATGAAAATGAAAATCCGAACAAAACGCATGGTTTGTTTGCGATTTAATTTTAATTTTTTTTTGCGCTTGTGAGCTGGCTTGATGAAATTAACTAAACATCGATAGAATTAAATCCAAACATTTTATAGAATTATAATCTTGATAGAACTAAAATCCAAACATATTTATTCTATGAAGCTGTGATGGAATTTTTATCATAGCTTCAATTTAATTATATCAAACCATGATAGAAATTTAATTTCATTCTATTAAACATAGGCTTGATGGAAATACCATGGCTTCAAATTTAATTAAATAAACCCATGATAGAATTTTCATTTTCATTCTATTAAACATAAGCTTGATCGAATTGTAATTCAAACATTTTTTGGGTTTCTCAGCTGGCTCAATAATTCTATCAAGCCATGATAGAATTTTAATTGTTATTCGATCATAGCTTCAATTTAATTATATCAAGTCATGATCGAATTTTTACTTTCAGTATATCTTTACTATCAGTTTACTTTCAGTTTACTTTCAAGGCATGATAGAATTGTCATTTTTATTCTATTGAACATAAGCTTGATAGATTTAAAATCCAAACATTTTATTAGGTTTCTCAGCTGGCTGAATAATTCTATCAAGCTGTGATAGAATTTCAATGTTAATTCGATCATAGCTTCAATTTAATTATATCAAGGCATAATAGAATTAATTTAAATTCTTCAATCTTCCACTCTAATTTCAATTAATTTCAATTTTATCATATCTTCAATTTAATTATGTCAAGCCATGATAGAATTTTTGTTTTAATTCTATCAAACAAAGACTTGATAGAATTAAAATCTAAACATCTGACTAGGTTTCTCAGCTGGCTGAATAATTCTATCAACCCAGCTATCTATTCTATTCTGGCAAGCGCAACCGCCGAGAAACATCGACACTTTTTCAACAAAAATAATATCAAATCCACCTCGATCGATCACCAAATACTTTTATTCACAAATAACACACACCGAAGATACTTTTGGATAAAAAAAATCAAGCAAACAAACCCAAACACAACGTTTAATCAATCCAGAAAAAAGTGTTTTTGATTCGGATAATCAATATCAAATCCCTTCCGTTCGATCACTACACATTTTTCATTTCGAATAGTACACATCGAACTTACGTTCAGGTCCAAAAAAAGCTCATGTCCGTCAAAAACTCTTCCCCATTTATCCTAATGGTTAAAAAATAAAAATTTTAATAAAATAAATTTTATATTTTTGTTAACAAGTCGATAAAAACGCGGAAACGGTAATTTAAAAAATAGGTCACTGCCTCGTCTATCGCGAGTTCCTGATAGAAAAATCGATAAAATTCTCTGCAAATTAAAAAAACAATTTGCGATTGGAGCCTGTACTTACCGCTAAAGCTGCACCGAGAATTACACCGCTCGCGGCGAGAATCAACGAAGCTCGAATCATCTCGAGTGCGAGCATGATTGGCTCATGAAATATGTATTTCGGTGCAAAACTTGATCGAGAATGGAGTTCGAGCAATCGTAGCCATATGTGATATATGCACTGGCTGTCTCGCTCCACCACCCGCTTCTATTCCCTTATCTCATCGATATATTGTTATTATTATTAATGTTATTGTTATTAAAATAACAAGTGCATCAGCGCTTCGACGATTGGTGAGACCTAATTATTTGTCGGGCATTAAATTCGTATTTGACTGCGAGATTTATTGATCACGGCCAAGCAGCCTTGTATATTTATATCGCCGTGATTTCATCGTGTACACATCACGTTTGTTATATACAGTTTGATATGCGCTCGACAATGCAATTCCTTTCTGCTGTACACGAATCGCGACAAAAACTGCTGTGACACATCAGAAGAGGTAAATAATAATGGTAATAATTTTGACAATAATAACGTTATAATAATCATTTTAACGATAATAATGTAATGATAATCATTTAAAAATGTTAATGATGAAAATAATAATCTTAACAATTATAATGTTATAATAATAATATGAATAATAATAATATTTATGCTAAAAGAGTAAGCCATAATAACGTCCAATTCAAATAATTCTGTAATTAGAGAATTACAATTTTCCTGCCCATTTTAGTACAGTAGTGCTGTATATTGGAATCGCAAAAAATTAGAAGGCCAGTTTTTTGATAGTTGATTTTGTAGGTGCCGCGGGTGCTACATCCTAGTTTGCCAAAAAATCGGGGCGCAGGAGTTTTTTAGGGGATGGGGGTGGATTAACACCGAAGTACAACCCTTACGAGGTAGGGGCCCGGAGACAAAATGTTCAAAAAAATCCAGGCTTTATAGCGCCGAATTCGTGGAAGTTCATTTTGGGGGTGACATTTTGAAAAATTAGTTTTAATTCGATAACTCTTAAGCGAAAACGCATACCATTTTTGTTCAAATAGGAATGTTGTAGCCCTTGAAAAGACGCGTCGATAGAGCATTTGATCATGCCTCTCTGATAATATCTTCACCCTCAAAAAAAATTGTTGATATATCCAACAATTGTTTGTTGAAAAACTCATAAACAATCCATTTTTCAAGGATGGTTTAAATGTACGAAATGTAGAGAATAATTTTCTCTACATTTTTGTTTCTATGGACCACCCTTGAATTTTGCTTTTCCAGCCCCTCTCGGAGGTTGAAAATTCAAAATGAAATTCTGGGAAAACTATTCACCGAAAATGAAGAGATACGAGTTTCGCGCTGTGGACAAAAATATAGCTGAGGGTTCGAGCTACAAATTGTTCCCCGGCGGCGAATTCGCGCGGTGAATAGTTCTCCCAGAATTTCATTTTTTATTTTCAACCCCCTAGAGGGATTAGAAAAAGCAAAATTCAAGGGTGGTCCATAGAAGTGAAAATATAGAGAAAATTATTCGCTACATTTCGCGTACTTAAACCATACCCGAAAAATCGATAGTTTATGAGTTATTCAATAAACAATTTTTTGTTGGTATTTCAACAATTTTTTTGGGGGTGAACATATTATTGGAGAGCGATATCAATACTCAATCGACGCGTTTTTTCAAGGGCTACAACGTTCCCATTTCAACAAAGAGTGTAGGAGCTTATTCGAAAGAGTTATTGAATAAATACTGATTTTTCAAAAATTCACCCCACTTTTTCACCCCCAAAATGAACTACCATGACTTCGGCGCTGTGAACAAAACTAAAGCACGGATTGTTCTAAACATTTTGTCTCACGGCGCCGACCTCGTAGGGGTTTTAGTTTAGCATCAATCCACCCCCATCCCCCTTCATCCCCTAAAAAAACCCTGCACCCCGATTTTAGGTAAATTTGGATTTAGCCCTACAGAATCACCTGTCAAAAAACTCGCCTTCGCTTAATATTTTTCCGATTACGGGGGTTTTCAGCGATGGCACGACTGTACTATTTAGAGTCTCCGGAAAGGTGTATTTATTTTTTATTTGATTTTAATCAAGATGAGGATACAGACGCCTTTGATGAATTTACCCAGAACTCTCGCGATATTGAAAAAGATTTTTCGTGCCTTTGAAACCTGCAATTTCTTACGAAAATATATGTTTCCATTTGATTCTTCAGGTACCTCGTAATTTGTGAATATTCGGTTTTGTGGGAATTGGATATTTTGTCGAAAAACCAATAAAAATATAATTATATACAGAATGGTGCACGAGAAATTCATTCGATCATATCGCTCGTCTGAGCGTGACGCAACAAGACGAAAGGCCGAAAATGTTGAGCTACATATGCACTTGCCCCGAAGAAATGAGAAAAATGGCGTAGAAAATGAGATTTAAGTTTCCTATACTCGTGCACCCAGACAAACGAAGTAAAGCCGTGCAGGAGAACTTCATTCGTACACGCCATTTGTCACGTCGTCTCGCCGGTTGTGCGAACATAATGTGTCTACGGCGGCGAAATAGACTGGGCTTTTACCAAATCCTGAGAGTGGAGTAAAAATCCCATTGTCTGTCACGGGAGAGACTGACAGAATAAGAAACATGGAGAGACAAAAAGAAAGGGGCAGATAAGACATTCGTACGTTCTACCAATTTTTTTAACCCTCGAAAATTTAGGGGCAATGTATAAAACAGTAACAAAATTATAGATTTGAAATATTTCGCAAAATGAAGGATTCGAAAATTATTTATAACCTCAGTTCACCGCGAATTCGAAGAATAATTCGTTGTGTTATCTTTTGGGTAGAATTATTTAATTTACTAGAAACATAATTACCCATTTTACTAACGTTAACAAATTAGTTTAGTAATATTTTTGAAATATAATTTGAACGACAATACAAATTTTTGATGCTTTGATAGTAGATTTTGTTTGGGTTTATTGGACTTGTTCTCAAATACTCCGATGTGAGATTTTGTTACAGCTCGTTCTCAATGCTTTAAGGCATTGAGAACGTGTGGCACATGGTCTTAATAGAAGATTTCGTTTGAGCTTCTTCTCGATACTCCAATCGGAGATTTTGATTGGGTTTGCTTGTTTGGGGTTGTTCTCAATGCTTCGATACAAGATTTTGTGGTATGTTTATTATTAAGGGGTTACCCCCACTTGCGATTTTGAAAAAATCGATTTTTTTATTGCATTTTTTTGAAGTATAAGTATTTGAGAATATGTCCTGAAAATTTCAAGTCGATCCGAACAAAATTGACTGAGATATGAACGTTGAAAGAGAAGAATCCGTTGTGAAATTGAAACTTTAAACGCGTTTTTCTCAAAATGGCATTTCTGAAGTCGGTGACCAAGATTACTCGAACACTAATGAACCAATCTTCTTGAAATTTTGCAGGCTTATTTAATACATAAAAATGTAGTCTTTAATCGTTCGATTTTTTTTCGTTAAAATCGAACCATTAACTTTGACTGTCCGCCATTTTGTGAAAAATGAATATTTTTAAAAATCCTTCGATTAAAGACTAGTTTATACTTATATTTGACTAAATCCATCCGCATTTTTTTTTCAGATGATCCACTTCGCCGCAATGTTGGTCACCGCAAACCGTGTACATAAAAACATTATTTCATTGACGGCCATTTGCCACTAAACAATGTAATATTTTTCAATAAAAAAATTACTGAAAGTTCTTCAAGATGTGTTCTTTAAGATGATATATTGATCGATTAAGAAAGTTTTGTAGTTTTCTTTAAAAAATTCATGAAAAAGGCCTTTTTTGCGCTACAAGTGGGGGTAACGCCTAAAAACTCAATATGCAGGCAATATTTCGAAGAACAGATTTTTGGGTATAAAATTTTTTGAAAACCTTGCTGAGATTTCTTTTTCAACAATTCGAAAGACGATAATAGTTTTTTTTCATTAGGATTCATAAGCTTGTTCTCAATACTCTCATACAAGATTTTGTTTGGGCTTGTTCACGATGCTCCAATAGATGATTTTTATGGGGTTCGTATGCGGTTGTTCTCAATGCTTCGATAGAAGATTTCGTGGTATGCTTATTATTAAAACTCAATGTGCAGGCGATATTTTGAGGAACAGATTTTCAGGTGTAACATTTTATTACAACCTCGCTGACAAGGAACGTCACTTTGGTGTCCTCCTTCGATTTTGTTGAAACCTTTTTATGTGGAAGAGTATCAAAAACTAAGAAACACGTATTTTTTTATCAGCGGAAAAATGATTTTAAGGGGTGAAACGCACCCTCGAAAATAGGGGTGTTTTTCGTTTTTCATCGATAACGTTATCGTCGGGCTGAGTTGAAATTCCGAACTTTGAATGATCAGAACGCTCAAAACTCCGAAAGAATACTACCCCGACAGATCAAAACTCTGAAAGAATTTTACCCGAAAAACCAAAACTCCGAAAATGTGAACGGGGCCGGGTAGAAATTCCGAACGTTGAATGATCAGAACGCTCAAAACTCCGAAAATATACTACCCCGAAAGATCAAAACTCCTAATGAATTTTACACTAAAGACCAAAACTTCGAAAATCTGAACACCGTCAAAATAATTCGGCTACGGAAGTTTTAAAAGTTTTCAATAAATCGACGAATTATTTTAAGAATTTTTTTTATTAAGGAATTCCTTTCACGAACCCAAATATTTTACACTTATCTGATTTTCGTATATAATGAAGTAAAAATGCATCCTAGTATACTGGTAAAATTTCAAGCTAAGTTACCGAACCTTGAACGAAAAATTACGGCCCTAAAAATCGTCTTATTTATGCGGCGGTTTTGGACATGTCACGCTGGCCACATTTCTATCTAATAGTTTATACACTAAATAACTCTAGATGCCTGGTATAAACTGCTCACAGGTGTGAAAAAGTCTGAAGATTCCGTAACGACAACAAAAACAGAGAGTCACCGAACGTTTAAAGAAAATATTAATGTTAAAACTTGGAAAAATGTGACTAGCAGAAAAATTTTCGTAGCCGTGACGTTTCAAATAAATGTAAAAATGTCTCAACCTACTAAATTTGCTCGAATTTTTTTATTCTAGTTTATTGTTGTGTATGATCATCCATTGTAACTTACTTTTGTATTAAGGGCAATTGTGATTTACCGACGATTCAGAAGGCCCTGCTTATGCCCCCACAAAATACGGCCCTCCGCGAAAGGAATACCTTAAGCAGCGATTTTACGTCAATTTTGAAATTTGTCTAGACAATGTTATACGTTCTATATCATTTACAGTCAACTGTGGAGACTTTCGCTGGCGTAATCTTGACGAACCTTTCAATTTCGGAACATTAAGGGGCGATATACACCAAGATGGTCGAGGTCGAGGATTTAGAAGCTATGAACATTCCGTCGACCGTAGAAGACCTACACTATGGGCCTGGTATCGATGATTTCATGTAAGTTGACAAATTTCATGATTTATTCATTCTCAAATTTTCAAACGCATTTTTCTCAAACCCACGTTTTTCAAATCGGTACCCAAAATTTCTCGAAAACCAATGAACCGATAGCCTTGAGGTTTTTTGTGATTATTCTATACACCATTAACTAGTACTTGTCATAGGATTTTTTTTTCCGTTACTTCGTTTTTGTTTTATAGGCAATATAATAACTAATTTTTGGCCCCAAAATCTCTATTTATGGTCAAACGTCCGCCATTTTGTCATAAATCGATATTTTCAAAATCGACTATGATAAGGACTAGATTATAGTATCTAATTTAATAATATTTTTGGTTTTTTTTTCAGATGATTTTTGAAGAAACGCCAGTAGGTACCGTATACGCAGATTTTTTTACAACGCTCCAAGAATCATACATCTTTGTGTATTTTTGATATTTTTAAATAAAGAAAATTAAACACATTTTTGAATATACATGCTTTTAGATAATTGAAACCCCAATCCGAAATTTCAAATAGTTTTCCTTGAAAAAATTCACAAAAATGAACTTTTTCCGGCTCCTAGGTGTATAAAATTAGGAATCCTCCCCTTAAAATTAGGAATTGAAAATAGTCGGCGCATTCAAAGTTCGGAATTTCAACCCCACCCTCATGTTAAGATCATGCCAGCGAAAGTCTACACAGTTGAATGTAAATTATGTATAACGTACAACATTGTCTAGACAAAATTCAAAATTGACGCAAAATCACTTCTTAATAATAAAAAAATCTTGAAATAATTCGTTGATTTATTGAAAATTTTCAAACTTTCAAAATTTCCATAGCCGAATTATTTTGACGGTGTTAAAATTTTCGAAGTTTTCGTCTTTCGTGTAAAATTCTTTCGAAGTTTTGATCTTTCGGGGCACTATTCTTTCGGAGTTTTAAGCATTCTGACCATTCAAAATTCGAAATTTCAACCCGGCCCCGTCTTGAATTTCGGAACATTAAAATTCGGAATTTTAACCCTAGTACCTAATAATTTCAATGTATAGCACACAAAAAAATAAACATTGTTGCAATTTGAATTTTTTTATAGCTCGTACCGTTAAAACGTTACGACAAAAAACGAAAAACATCCCCACTTTTGAGTGTGCGTTTTACCTCTTAAAACCGTTTTTCCGCCGATAAAAAAAAATACGTGTCTCTTAGTTGATACTCTTCCACATAAAAAAAGGTTCAACAACATCGGAGGAGGATACCGAAGTGATGTTCCTTGTGGGATTTATTTTTAAACAATTCGAACGAGAATAATGGTTTTTGATGCTTCAGTAGGAGATTTTCATTCGATTTGTTGGGCTTCTCAATACTCCAATAGAATATTTTATTCGGGCTTGTACTCGATACTTCATTGGAAGATTTTGTTTGGATTTGTTCTCGATACTCCAATCCAAGATCCCAAAATTCAAAAAGCCTCGCTAATGACTTGATTTTTTGTTTTATTTTTATTTTCAGCTGCTCAAGGCGGCGTATCGATTGAAGAAAGGGTATATGCACACGCAGTATGTCGGTCAACAGGTTCGATCCCTGTCTCCCTCAGGAAACCATCACAATGGAGCCCATCACATTACGCGCCATTAACACATATCCCATCGAGCATTAAGCTGATTAAGCTGTTATAAATCCAACAGTGGATTTATAACGATTCGCGGGTTATGTCGAGTATTACGATTGAACAATAACCGGAGGAAATCGGTAAAGCACGGTTTCGAAAAAATGAGAGATTCCGCGAGCAGATTTGCGTGCGGCGCATTCATGGTTAATGAGCATTCGGATAATGCATAATGGAGCATGCATAATAACAATGCGTTGTTATTGATTCGTCACGTTAAATATTCAGAGGCAGTCTACTCTTTACGCGCCCTTCGACCGCTAGTTAAGGTCATTCCATGGTGAAAATAAATAAAAAAAACATTATTATAAGAACATAAGGCACAATAAAAACATTATCAGAGAACATAAGGGGCAATAAAAGATCCTAAAACATATTTTATCATCTCGTTAGGGGGCGTACACAAATAACGTAACGCTAAATTACCCAATTTTCGACACCCCCCACCACGTATCAAAATCGTAACGCCTGGAAGGACCACCCCCCGCCGCTACTTCAACTGGATTGTACGTAAAGATCCTCTTTAGCAATTTTATGATGTTGGTGTGAGGTAAAAGTCCTTTCCCTAAGAGGGCGTATGCAAATTACGTAACGCCAAATTCCCCAATGTTCGACTCCCCCCCCGGTTCTATTCCGTTACGTCACGGGTGCTCAGCCGTCAATAATTGCGATTTTTTAACTAATCGTGAAAGGATCGGGTTTATACTCATTTTATTAAGTATATATTCATCTACTTTTGTACCAATTTTTATGATAAAATCTTCAACATTAACCGAGATATATGCCTTGATTTGACGACGAAAAAAAAAATTCTCTTCATTGTCCCACCGATATCTTCATGAAAGGTGATCTGTAAATAAAAAGTCAATTTTTTTTCGATATCTATACAAATGTAGCTATCGTTATGCGTAGCCGTTTTTTTATTTTAGGTTTTTTTTTTACAAAATGCCGAAGGTTTGCTCATTTTTTTCTATTTTCAAGGCCCATTTTTTTATTCAAGCAGTCTTTAAAAATAGTAATTATAACAATTTTTAAAATCGGCTACGTACAACCTTAGTCGCTGCGATTACAAAAGTGTCAACAAAAAAAATTGAAAATCGGTTGATACGTCTTTGAGTATTCGCTGGGACAAGGTCGAAAAAAGTAGTTTTGAGAAAAACGCGTTCAAAGTTTTCGTTCCGTTTTGCTTGATATAAAGTTATGTTTTTTCTAGAATATTGATACTTACATTGAAGTATCTAGTCCCGGGCGATATGACGGTTCTTCATCTTCATTATATTTCACAAAAGAATAAGAGCTTGCACTCAACCTATTGTGAACGATGACACATCTGTAGCGCTGAGGGCACCAACCGGTTGCCCTACCTGTTCCCACTGACTGGAACTCCGTCAATTTTCGAACTTGTGACTAAAAAATTTGCCAACATAGTTTTAAATATATATACTTTCAAGAATTATAAAAAACAACAAATTTTTGTTTTCAAATTTTACTTGGGAAAGTGGGAAAGGGGTAAAGTTACTGTGCAAGTTCTTGTAGAGTGACTTCGCCCCTTAACTGACGTTTCGTAGGGAAAGCTGTCAACTTTCCGCAGTAAAATGGCGCGCGAGTTTCAATTTTAAAACTCAAATGTGCAGAAATTCAACTATTTCTGGCAGTTCTAAAATCGTGACGTCACGCACACTTTGCCCCCCCCCCCCCCTTGCCACACGTACGTAGATCGTAACGCCTGACCGGACCCCCCCTTCCCAAATAGTTTGCGTATGCCCCCTTATCACGCAGAATTGAAACGATTTTGTATCATTTTTCTTTTTTTTTCCTTGATGTGTGGCTATTCAATTTTTTACTTAATTATTTTTGTCACATAGTTTGCAATGTTCAATGTGTACTGATGTATATTTTTCTCATCATGGGATAGATAGATCGAATATTCCATTGTGGTTTAAAAATTGGCTAGGCTAATTTGACTCAATATAAGAGCACTCAACTTTTGAGATATCTGGCAATAAGGCCTTGAAGGCATTAAAGATTAATCGAATCTACTACGCTGCTAGTGACATTGAGGTCTTTGGGACTCGATAAACATTGTTCTTGGATTGGCTAAAAAAAAGAGTATGAAAAAAGGAATAAGAAAATAAGAAATTTGATCGACTAAATAAATTGACTTCAGCCTTCTTTGACACACTTATATTTGGCCACGGCTTTGACACACAGGGTCAATTTGACCCGGATAGTACTTCGTCCACCTGGCCGTAACAACCCTCCGGTCGATTTTCATTGAAAAAAATCCGGAATACACTTCAAACATTTCTCAATATGTCTGCATAATTAAAATTAGGAAAATATAAAATTGAATTGTTGTAAAAAATTATTGAAAAATGTCGATTTTGAGTAAGTGAGCATTTTATTTCAAATTCGTCCGGGCCTAGGAGAGGGAGGGTTAATAATTGCTGCTAAATAAGATTTATTGACAAAAGAAGTTGACTGAAGAAATGTGGCGTACTCGTTTCTCGTATGAATTCTGTCTTCTCCTGTTTTCTTCTTTTTTGCACCCTTTCCACTTTTCAACCCCACATTTACGAAGATTCAACAAAGCCAGATGGTCGTGGATTTTTTTTTGCTTTTTCCTTCTATCATTTTTCGTTTCTGACAGCAGTTGCGGTAGCGCACTCGAGGAAAGACAAATTTTATTCCTAGATAAATTGGCCCGGTTGACTCAGGGGTGTGGTTTGCACGTATAACAGATGAGAGAGAGAGAGAGAGAGAGAGAGAGAGAGAGAGAGAGAGAGAGAGAGAGAGAGAGAGAGAGGAAGAGAAGAGGGATTGCTTGGTCTCCCCGGATATATTTATCGTCGTAGGAAATCCCCAAGTTTTCCCCTGATGATACCGCACAACTCAATCCCGCGCTTCAATGTGCTAAGCAGGATTTTTTCGGACCACTTGTTCCACGCTTTTAGCCCCTCCTCACGATATACATATTCCAACTTTAGGCTCCATCGAACATACATATTCACAGCCTCATGTACATACGTATTTTCGTTAATTTTGCGAGCGCCAAATGCACAATTTGATATTCCACACTGAAAGAAAAATGTTTCACGAAGTCTGCGCGTGTAACTTTGCCATGCACTATCTTGGGTAGTCATATCGAGAGTAGTTCGTTGTGCATCGTAATTTTGCTCCGCACGGCGGCTAGTTCCGCATTCGCTTATCTAAAGTTTAACGATCTTTTTTAAGCGCTAACGCGAGCACAAATAAACGGCAATATATCAAGCGATTCTTGGTCTGCGTAAGCTTGGTTCGCGATACCCGAAAGCACAAAGCTTGTGGCTGTGATTCGTCTGCGAATGAGTCGGAAATGATTGGTGAATTTCCAGTAAACAATATAGTGAATTTTTTAAGCGCATTTCCGTGCAATACATATACAGGGTGTCCCAGAAGTGATGGTAGTGACTGAAATGGGGGGTTGGGGGTGAAATTCTGAGTCGATTGATATAAGTATGTATGAGTCTCAGATCAACCGCTGAATTATTATTCATTTTTAAAGGCGGGCCAATCAGGTGCGCCCGATGAGCCAGAGTGCGTCAGTGAGCCATACGCGCGTGCAGTGGTGACTGGCGGGAGCACCGCACCTACCGGCATCAGGGCACGCGCGTATCGCTCACCGACGCACGCTGGCTCATCAAGCGCACCTCATAGGCCCGCTTTTAAAAATTAATAATAATTCAGCGGTTGATCTGAGACCCATACATACTTATATCAATCGACTCAGAATTTCACCGCCAACCCCCCATTTCAGGGACTACCATCAGTTCTGAGACACCCTATATTTCGATTCCAATTTTCAAATAATTTGAAATTCAAGATATTTTTCATTTGTTATATTTACGAAATGTTGATTATGAGTACAACTAGTTTTGCAGGCGGTCGGAAACAATTTTTTTAAACGAATCGCCTAATTTAGGCCCATGGCGAACTATAAATGGAATAAACGGTTAAATAAATACGCTTACATTTATTAAGAGTACAAATAAGTTTTCAGCCTTTTTTTCCTGAAAATAATTATTAATTTATTTTAAATAAAGGTACATTTTAATCAGGATAGTAATCGACGTTTGCGTCCACACATTTCCCTGATCGTCAAGCAGATTGCGGAATTCTTGGCGTTAAACAGATGATGGTTTTGAGTTGGTAATTTTTTTATTTCATCGAACGTTTTGACGTGGCCATCAGCCAAATGATGTTGGAGCGATCTGAACAAGTGAAAATCCGATGAAGCCAAGTCTGGTGACTTGGCTCCATACGCCGAGTGTGGCAAAACTTCTCAGCCCAACGAATCTAAAGCGTCTCTGATCCACTTGCTGTGTGTGGTCTGGCATTGTCAGGCAGCAATATGATCGGCCTAGTTCCGTTGCCTGTAAAAGGCCGTTTTGAATCTTGGCGAGCTTTTTTAAACGACTGGAAATGTCTTGTTGGGTTACTCCTAATGTAGTAGGAAGCTCCGATTGTGTTTGGCAAGGATCTACGTCCAGCAACCGCTCCAAATCTCCGGCTTCAATTTTTTTTAGTTGTCCTGCTCTCTTGCCGTTCTCGAGGTCGAAAATTCCACTCCGGATCGGGGCCGGGTTGAAATTCCGAACTTTGAATGATCAGAACGCTCAAAACTCCAAAAGAATGCTACCCCGAAAGATAAAAAATCCGACAGTATTTTACACTAAAGACCAAAACTCGGAAAATCTGAACATCGTCAAAATAATTCGGCTATGGAAGTTTTAAAAGTTTCAAAATTTTCAATATATAATTTCGAAATTTGTCTAAATAATGTTATACGTTCTACATAATTTACAGTCAAGTGTGTAGACTTTCGCTGGCATGATCTTGACGAAACTTGGAATTTCGGAACATTAAGGGGCTATACCAATGTGACACTTTCAAAAAATCTATTTTTTTGTTGCCTTTTTTGTCAGTTTGAACTTTCAAGAATATCATACGCATTTTATCTTGCAAAAATCGATAGTTAAATCTTTAAACGCGTTTTTCTCGAAATGAGTTTTTTCAAATTTGCTGACATTGTAACTCAAAGAGCAATTATCCGATTGACTTAAAATTTGAACTGAGTACTCTTGAATATATTTACTCTACAATGACGTAGGATATTTTTGATTGGATTTGAAATTTGGAAATTGACGATTTGGCATTGAAAAAAACGACCGTTTTAAAAGCAAGAAAACAGACGTTTTTTTCATAACTCCGCCATTTTGTAAGATTTTGATATTTTTCGAAAATCCTACGTCATTGTACAGGAAATACCTTCCACTTTAACGACATTTTTTTCTTTTTCGGTTTCAGCTACTCAATCGGCCAGAATCATGTCAGCAATGGAGGAACTTTTTTTGGTGCCTCAATATTTTTCTATGAAAAAAATTATGTAATATAGGTCAAACATAGCCAAATATGGTTTTAATTTTCCGAAACATTTAATTGCGTACTTTTCTTCCAAAAAATTCCCGAAAATTAGCCAAACTTTCAGCGTTCACACTGGTATAGCCCCTTAAAATTGGGAATTTTAAACCGTCGGAGCATTCAAAATTCGGAAATTCATCCCGGCCCCGTCAATATCACGCCAGCGAAAGTCTACACAGTCGACTATAAATGATGTAGAACGTATAGCATTTTCTAGACAAATTTCAAAATTGACGTAAAATCATTTTTTAATAGAAAAAAATTCTTGAAATAATTCGTCGATATATTGAAAATTTGGGAACTTTCAAAACTTCCATAGCCGAATTATTTTGACGGTGTTCAGATTTTCGGAGTTTTGGTCTTTCGTGTAAAATTCTTTCGGAGTTTTGAGTGTTCTGATCATTCAAAGTTCGGAATTTCAACCCGGCCCCATCTTGCATTTCGGAACATTAAAATTCGGAATTTTAAACCGTCGGAGCATTCAAACTTCGGAATTTCAACTCGGCCTCTCCGGAACCTTTGAAACCACTTATTCACGGTACTGCTGTATACAGCATCTTCCTCCAATGCCTGACACATTATCTCCATCGCCTCGGAAGTATTTTTTTTTCAATCCGAACGAGAAAGCATACCGTGCTTAATATGCGCGTTATTGCAACTCTTTTTGCTCACTGCGCTCACGATGTATATTTTGAGGCTATGTTAAGCTGTTGGTCCGGACAAAAAGTCTACTAGATTGGTATTGCATGACACCAGACGTGGAGGAATTTTTTTTTGCGTAAATATTCAATACACCTGTTTTAATTCTCAGGCCGAGAACTTATTTGTACACCTAATAATTCAAAGTGATTCCATAGACATTAGGGCTTCCAAAGTGTCAAGCACGCAATATTAAATAATTTACTACTATGAAGACGATTCCTAATGTCTTGAAGTCATTATATTCTCTCCCCCTCTACATCCATTTTTTATACATTTCATTCAAAATCCTTATTAAACAATGATTTTAAAATCCTCCTCTATATACACTGCCGGCGAAAAGTTTCCGGACACTTCAGATAATTACAAAACTTTCGATCACTGGATTATTGCCAAATAATGTTGGAATAATGTAATTAATTTTATTTATTATTTTACGACGATACTATATAACTCTACACAATCAATTATATTATTGTAATATGACTTTGCAATTATCCAAAGTGGTCGAAAGTTTTGCAATTATTTCACGTGTCCGAAAACTTTTTACCCGTAGTGTATATTACCTACATTTTGGTTAGGAACCTCCGAGAACTAATTACTAAAAAAAATGTAATTACCAGTGTGCAAACTCTCGATTACCGAGCGAGCCATAAATTATTTCAGTCACCTCGTCATCGATGGTGCCCTAATGGGCTATTTAGTGGTAATTGACTCCCTTGCTCTCAGCTGATAAGAAAATAAGCTAAAACGCGACGTAATTAGGCTAGCGCTAAAGGGATTCTCATTTCTAGTACACCCTGTATAGGCGGAATGGTTTTTTTTCCGTTGCACGAGTGACCGGCGAATCGTATGTATAGATAGACCTACCAATCACGGAGCATGTGAGTTCATGTAGGAGTCTGGATAGCCACAGCCGATGTACATGCATACTCACACAGAAATATCCATGCTGACGTGTGTATGTGTGAGTGGCAAGCTGGGGGGGGGGACGGCAAATCGTAGCAACAAAACTTGTAATAATACTTTACTCTGTGCGAGAGAAGTACGAGGAATCAGTCACGCGTCATCTCCGTTGCCTGCTTGCCATTATATCACGATCAAATTCCTTCAAATCGCGATAATTACAAAAATTTACTGTGCATCGATTTTTGCAAGTTTTCCCACGGTTTTTAATCGGTTTTATTTCGACTCCGTTTCTCGTGGATCGAATTCGAAACGGTTTTGTTGGAAGATTAAAATAAAAATGAGAGGAAGCAGTGCAATAATACTGCTCGGTCTCGTCGTTGGGTGAGTCATAGCAACCGAGCTAACGCAACATATTGCACGGGGCTTGTGGTGTCGAGACACCAAATGTCTCGTTAAATCGAAGAAATTAAGGATGTATTGGCCGTACATTCCCTAACAAAAGTAAGTTTCGGCGAGAATTTTGAGTACTTTGCGATGAAATTAAATTTTTTAAAATAAACTGCATTGACGATGCTAAGAACATTAACTTCTGGTAATAATAATGCAAAAAAGGTATAAGTAAATTGTTGAAAAAAAAGTTGTTGAACAAATGTCCGGTAACCTACTTTTTTATACTATAAAATGAATTCGTAGATTTTTCTGAACAGATATGAATTTTTTTAGAATTTCCTTTCAATTTTCATTTTAATTTTTTTAATAAAAAAAAAATATATGGAGAGTCACAAATTTTCAATATGTTTTCGGAGCAATGTTCCATATTAAGGCCTTAGGCCACAGTAACGGGTATAAAATCATGTGCGAATTTAACAAGATTTTTTCGTATGAAAAAGTGATGCACTCATAAAATTAATTACACATCTATTTAGTATGAATATCAAGCTGTTAGAAAAAATATATATATTTTCTTCGATGTACAAAATGGCCGACTACTAATCTTTTCTTTTGTTATCTTTTTTTTAGGCGCTCCGCGGCGGGACATTTAGCATCCACAATTTTTTACCTAGAATGAAAAGCAAAAGTTCTCGTCAATCTACATTAGAATACCTAGAGAAGTACATACAGAATTTAAAAAATATTGTTTTGTTCAAAAGTTGTAGGTATTAAAACTTGAGAAATGAATTTTCAGTGAAAAATTTCGTTAGAACTGCTCGGAAGAAGAAAAATTTTCGACTAATCAGAAATTCCGTACGTACTCCTCTGCGAAATGCAATTAGGAACATAACTTTTAAATTTGAAGTAAATCGAGTGAAAATTGTTGAAGTTATTTGTCACGCCAATTGGAAAAAAGCTGTTTCGAGAAGTTACGAGTAGTCGGCCATTTTGTACATCGAGAAAAAATCTAACAGCTTGATATTCATACTAAATAGGTGTGCAATTAATTTTATGAATGAATCACTTTTTCATACGAAAAAAAATTGTTAAAATCGCACATGATTTTATACTCGTTACTGTGGCCTAAGGCCTTAAATCCACGAAGTGTTTGGGGTATTGAACGAACAGTGTCATAGGTACAGCCTCTGAAAAATTCCAAAAACGGAATGATCGAAATAGAGAGAAAATTCTTTAAAAAATCAAATGTATTCAGAAA
Organism: Ophion slaviceki; assembly: GCA_944452715.1. Classification (NCBI taxonomy): domain Eukaryota; kingdom Metazoa; phylum Arthropoda; class Insecta; order Hymenoptera; family Ichneumonidae; genus Ophion; species Ophion slaviceki. The sequence goes on along the minus strand of OX101786.1, from coordinate 10,366,076 downwards.
AATATTAAAATTCATTTAATGACAAGAAAATCAACTTTACCGAAGATTTTTTGAACAAATTTTTGTTTAACCAATCTATTTATAAATGTTTGGCATTCTTATTATTCAAAACCAATGTTCTTAGCATCTCCATTACCGTTGATTTTTTTTTCAGATTTTAATGTTATCGCAAAGTACTCAAAATTCTCACCGAAACTCACTTTTGGCAGGGAGCACGGGGAATAATAAAGTGCTCAATCGCGAACGTATCATCTTGCAATTACTCATTTTTTCAGAACGTCAATGGGCCAGGGTGTCCTCGGTCCTGATTGGACTAAAAATCTTATGGACAGCATCAATCAATTGACTTCCGGTATTCAGAACAACGTGCAACGCGTCACGCAACAAATTCAGGACAGCGTTCAGACCCGATTGGCGACGATCGATCGACTCAATCAAGAAACGGCACATCAAGTCGGTAAGAAGTATTCGTGATCTTCCGGCAATCGTCAAATCAAATTTTTCTATTTCACACACGGTTTAACTAGCGGTGAGATTTTTTTTATCGTTATCTCAGATTCTTAAACGCGTAGCAACTTTCCGTAAGGGGGCTTGAACGTTTTACCGATGAAGATAGAAAACCGATTTTTTTACTCACGTTCATCCCGCCACAGGTAATGCGCAACTTCGAAGTATCTGTAAATTTCGATACATCGCTTTCGAGAAAAAAAAATACTTAAAATCTCGGAAATTTAATACGGATTCTTATGGAGGACCGTGAATTGAGCTGGAATTTTATTGGCAACGCGTTCAATTATTACCTGCGTCTGAATTAACGATTTTGCATGAGAAACTATTTTATGGATTTTAATATTTTTTTTTCTTTGAAGTTGGACTTTTATTCGACGTATTTACAACCGGAAAAAATGAGTATTTTTTAATAATCACCGAGCAAACGCTCTACCCTCCTCAATTTAGCTGAAATTCGTACGAGAAGCTGAAAAATATTACATGCTTCTTTTTGAAACTCTACTCGAGGTCCTCATCAAGTTGCCGAAAAAATAAGAAATTCGTACAGCTAACGCGAAATCATTCGATTTGAACGATATTTTGCGAACTACAATTATCGATAGTCATTTTATTTTCGGTTAAACATTTTTTATATTAAAATTGAAAGAAAATTAATGTTTAAATTATGCAAAATGTTCAACCGAATAAAAATTATTCAGTATACTTGACCGGCTTAACTGTACGCTTTGTGGAAAAGTTTATGGATATTTTGGGCTTCGTGGATATTTTGTTTCTTTATGAAGGGCTAGTCGAGGTCCTAATCAAGCTGTCGGAAAAATAAGAAATTCGACAAACACGCGAAATCATTCGATTCAAATGATATTTCATAAAATACGATTATCGAGAGCTATTCTATTTTCGGGTAAACATTTTTGTATTAAAATTTAAAAAAAATTAATTTAAAAATGCAGATAAATGTTTAACCGAATAAAAATGATTCAGTATACTTGTCCAGGCTTAACTGTGCGCTTTATGCAAAAGTTTGTGGATATTTTGGACGTTATGGATATTTTGCTTTTTTATGAAAGTTTACCCGAGGTCTTAATCGAGTTGTCGAAAAAATCACAAATTCGTACAGCTAACGCGAAATCATTCGATTTAAATGATATTTCACAAACTACAATAATCGAGAGCCAATTTATTTTCGGCTGAATTTTTTTTTATTGAAATTTAGAGAAAATTAATTGAAAAATTCCGATAAATGTTTAACCGAACAAAAATGATTCAGTATACTTGCCCCGGCTTAACTCTGCGTTTCATGGAAAAGTTTATCTCGCGAGATCTGACGTCATCGTTCCTAGCCATTTATCGATTTTCCTTCCAATTTATCCTTTCACTGTTGACCAAGTTTCAAGATATCTTACGGACCCCCGATCGAGCGTTTCTTTCCCCCTTCTGTTCTAAGGATAACGATGTCGTTTTTTTTTTCGACGTTTTTCTTCCGCACGTGATCGTTGGCCTGCGCTCTCGCGTCTCATTCAATTATCGCGCGGCTACCGGCGACCGTGTAAACATCAGTTCACTAGCGCTGGAAAAAATTAGACATGAAATTATAAAGAAAAATAGTTGGTTGCGATCGGTGCAGATCGGAGTGTTCTTGGAACCAGTTCTATTGGTTGTGCGCGAAGATCGAGTGCAGAATGCCAAAAGGACCAGAAAGAAGTGGCGCATTTGTCTGGGTGTTGATACACGTACCGGGTGGGAACCCCCCCCCCCCCCCTCCCGACCAAGCTGAGATTTTGCACTAAATTTCCTTTTAATATTTGAACTCTTTAACCTTTTAACCCAAACAACACCTAAAGGAATTTTTGGCGACGCCCAATAGTTTTTTGGTTGGGGTTTGGGTTTTTTGGGTTTGTTTGCTTAGGCTAAACGAAGAGCGCGATAACATGTATATATATATATATATATATATATATATATATATATATATATATATATAGTCGGTGCGCGTTAAAGAGAAACTTCAAAATTCAACATTTCGAAAACTATTGCGAAAACTAAAAATCTCTTCAGGGATTGTCGTGAGACATTAAAAGGAAGGTTTGTGCAAAATTTCAGCTCGATCGGTGGGGGGGCAACGGAAAATAATTGCTCCGTCTTTAATTATGGAATAATTCAATTTTCCATTAACGGGTTATGCCTAGTTGTCACAGTCGGAAACTCATTTTTGGGATTTTTAAAAGAAAATCGTGATGATAAATTTCTACACAAAATTAGGTATTCGAAAAAGTATCATCTGCAGAACACTCTGTCATATTTTTGTGTACAAATATTTAATTATAATCGATTTATGCCGATGTCCGGGAAACACCTCTCGAAAACGTATTTTGCGGTAAGCAATATCCTTCTGAACCGGATAATTTAATATAAAAAAATCAAACAGGTTTCGTTAGTATATTAGTTTATCCTATGACTAATCAAAGGAAGTTCCGAAGTATGCAAATTTAAAAGAAAATGGCGCGTGTTCAAAGTGAGAGTCTCGATTTTTGTGAAAAATGGGTATTTTGATTTATCAAATCGAAAGTATACATCAGAGAAAAATGCTTCGATCAAATACTGCTATTTTGCATCTAGAAAAAGTCCTAAAAATTTCAGGGAGATCGATACAGTAGTTTTTTTAGGTTTTTTGCTTACCGACTTTGAAAACGTACTTTTAAGACAGAAGCGCTAAATTTTCAAACGTCCCTCCGAGCGTTCCGACGGCCGTCAACATGACAGTCTATGAATCTGTCAATTTTGATTCGATCATCTTGAAATTTTCGGAGGACGGATAAGATGATATATTGTCAAAATATATTGATTTTCCAAAAAGTAATCTTTCGACTTTTACATCTAGGGACAACCCCTCAATCACTATATACATTTTTCAAAAAGTGTAAACTTTTGCCCAGACAATCAAAAGATCGAATAACATAAAGAAATATTCATTTTGCAAAATTCCCATCCGTCCCTAAAAGCCATAAAGATATTAAAACATTATATTTCTCAAGTATAGGTTTATCGAGCAATTTAGTCTGTCAGAGGGGCATTTAATGGTCGCCGTTGCCGCTAGCAATTAGCCCCTTTCTCTTGGCATCTACCTGGGTTTGATGGCTCATTGGAACTGTCGCTGTGAAATACTTTACGGGGACATTGATCCTCACCGTTTGATGGCACACTGTACCCACTATACCGCCCGTCCCTGCAATTTGTATTGGCTCTCAAGAATATTTTCCTTTCCCGGATTTACGTTTGCCGCAAATGGCCTAGAATTCCACGGTGCGAAATTGAAGGGCTGCAAACTGATAGCCGGCTTTCGCTGAACCCCAGTACGTTTCCGGATCAATTAGACAAAGCGATCCGCTGTGAGCGGGGCTCGTACTCATCGTACGGAAGCTCGTTGAAGCCAAATAATCCGCTCTATTCACTAAGTCATATCGCCAAATGCCAGATCGCTGCGCCGCGGTTTTCCCCGTCATAACAATCATAATTCCGTATATCAAAGAGATACCTCGTTGGCGAATGCCTACTGGCCCGTAAAATTATTGATCCGGAAACAATAATGAATTCATGCGTGAAAAGTTTTTGATCCTTTTGTATTTAATTCCCAAACAATTAAACTTCAGCCAATACACCAAAACAATATGGCATTGACGTTTGCATAGATGGTATGCGACGAAGATTCTTTTTAATTTTTTGTTATTGTCTGAAACACATATTTTGTACATTCGGCTGTAGAGCGCTCATAAGGATCCTAAAAAATCGATTTTTTAGGATCCTTATTGAGATTCTTAGAATCCTTTAGATCCTTTTTAGGATCCTTCAGATCCTAAAAAAGTAGATTTTCGTAGCTTAAATGTGGCAAATTTGTAAAGATGAAGGGGCAAATTGATAATTTTGGTTGCATTCCAACGATACACATTTAAACGTCATAAAAGAAAAGACAATTACCATTTTTAAAGAGCTGTACTAATTGCCATTTTTAAGAGTCCTAATAATGATCATTTTGGAAGGATCATTACAAGAACGGATACCACCCGAAATATATATTTTACATTGTAGACCGAATTTTTATTCTTTGCAAAAGGTAGAAGACAAAAAGTTCGATCTGCATGAAAAGATTGTAGAAATATTTTTTCACTGAAACATTGGAGAATAAAGTGTATCTATTAAATTATTATCTATTGATTGTTATTTTATTATATTATTTATGTATATATATATATATATATATATATATATATATATATATATATATATATACACACACACACATATATATATATATATATATATATATATATATATACACACACACACACACATAAATATATTGTTATCTATTTATAGCTAAAGATACATTTTAGCATTCGATATTTGAATGAAAACAGAAATCGTATTTTTCCCCTTTCTACAACTTAAAAAACGAGCTTGAATTTTTTTCAGTTTCAACATGACTTGTTATGATGATAGCGAATTTCAGGGGAAAAATCAAAACTTCGAAAAATATATAGGTTAGTTGAAAAATCGAAAACCCAAACAAACCCAAACAAACTCAGAAAAAGCATGACATGGAATTAGATATACCCTGTGAATTTGTTAGCCCTTTGTTGATACACTTATATTCGGCCACGAGATACGTTGGGTCAATTTGACCCGAATAGTACTTTATCCATCGGCCATGAAGGGATCATCACAGTGATTCCTCAATGGCGGATCGGAAAATAGCTGATTTTCGCAGTTTTTTTTTCGATGGTTGGAGTACGCTAATCAGTCTGATTTTTTTATGTCAAATCAAAGCACTTATGATCAACAGAAAATAAATATTCAAACGTTCATTTTTATTTTTTTTCACACCTCTCTTAACGGTTGAAAATATGTTCGAAACAAAGGAGCCCTCACGGTGTACACGGTTGTGGCCGTAAATATTATCTAAAACAAAATTTGTAAGAAGATTATTAAACAGTATGAAAGCCGCTATGGCGGCTTTCGGCAAGAAGATTATTAATCAGTATGATAGCCTAATGACGGCGGTTCGAAAAAAGAAGTATCGAATGTAGCCTACTTTTTCGACCGTTTTTCGTTTAAAAAATATGTAGATTAAAAAAAAGCTTCTATAGCAAGATAAAGAATGGCGTAAAGAATGTTGTGTCAAAATTTGAGATGGATAGCTTGAAAACTCTTCCTCTGAGAGTGTACACCCTTTTGAAAAACGACATTTCGAGAAAAACGCGTTTAAAGTTTGGAGTGCGGAATTTTCATATAAATTGTCTACTTACCATCAATCGACAACGCCGAAGAAAAAAAATCGATTTTTTGAAAATTTTAGAAGACGAGACGAAGGAAAACATCGATTTTTTGAATATGTTACACTGTCATGCTCCCTTAACAACCTTCCGGTCGGCTTTAATTCAAAACGATCAGGGATACACGTTAAAAGTTTCTTCACATGTCTGCACCATGAGAATTCCGAAATTATAAAATTAATTTGTCAAAAAAAAATTATTGTAAATGTTCAAGTTTGGAAAAGTGAGCACTGCGCTAAAAATTCATCCAGGTCACAATGACCCAGTGGATCAACGTAGAGTTAAGAGTTAATTAGGACATTGTTATGCTACACTTTATGGTAAAATTGGCTCTTCATGATAAAATTGGTCTAGGAAAAATGGGACAAAAGGCTGTGACACTTGGGAATCAAGGCTCGACGATTTTGATAAACGGTGCTGGTGGAGTATCAAGGACGATTTTCTCCGGGCAAGGACCGAACGGTGAACCCTATTTTCGGGATAGTGAGGATCGCGTCGTTGGCAAAGTTCTCCATCATACCGACAGAGTTTACAACCCTGCGACGAAATCAATGGACGAGTTCAAATACACCCTCGACCTTAATGATCCGAACGCCAAGCCTGTGCCAGTCTAAGTAATCGAAAACGACTCTACACTGTACGCAATTCGTTACAGATTTTATTTCGTATCCATTAATCAATGTATGCAACTCTCTACTGATGAAAAATTCAAATAAAACCGCGTGTTTTTTCAGCAATAAATAAATGTTGTGCTCCAGTTGTGAATCTTCGAAACTCGCTTTCTGGACAATATTTTCCGAACGAAGGACGTCGTTATTTTTTGCAGGTTCATTGTCTGCTTTTTTCAGGCCGCAGATTTCTTCATCTCTATTATCGATAGTATGCAACTCCCTACTGGTAAAAAACTACAGTAAAACCGCGTGTTTTTTCAGCAATAAATAAATGTCGTGCATCAAGTTGTGGATCTTCGAAACTTGCCGTCTGGATAATATTTTTCCGAACGAAGGACGTCGCGATTTTTTGCAGGGTCATTGTCTGCTTTTTTTCAGGCCGAATATACCACCCCCTACATTTTCTCTCCTCAATCTATGGTGCTTTATCTTTCCGAAAAAAGCGAGTCGGAGCAAACGTAACTGTATCAGACAACATAAAAGTGGGCTACTCATAAGCTTGAAAGTGCGCCAGAGGGATAAAGGAAATCTCAGCGACACTCCACACAGATGTAGAAATACGTTAAAGACGGTGAAAAGGACGACCTCTTATCAAGATTTAAGGCGTTACCCCCACTTGTAGCGCAAAAAAGGCCTTTTTCATGAATTTTTTTAAAGACAACTACAAAACTTTTTTAATCGATCAATATACCATCTTAAAGAACACATCTTGAAGAACTTTCAGTAATTTTTTTATTGAAAAATATTACATTGTTTAGTGGCAAATGGCCGTCAATGAAATAATGTTTTTATATACACGGTTTGCGGTGACCAACATTGCGGCGAAGTGGATCATCTGAAAAAAAAATGCGGATGGATTTAGTCAAATATAAGTATAAACTAGTCTTTAATCGAAGGATTTTAAAAAATATTCTTTTTTCACAAAATGGCGGACAGTCAAAGTTAATGGTTCGATTTCAACGAAAAAAAACGGCTGTTTTTTGGCTATAAAACGGCCATTTTTTCGAAAAAAAAATCGAACGATTAAAGACTACATTTTTATGTATTAAATAAGCCTGCAAAATTTCAAGAAGATCGGTTCATTAGTGTTCGAGTAATCTTGGTCACCGACTTCAGAAATGCCATTTTGAGAAAAACGCGTTTAAAGTTTCAATTTTAGTTTACACGAAGAAAATATTTTTTTTTGAAAACTTACATAGAGTCATCTATTCCGGGCCCATACAGAAGTATAGGCCCAGATACTTATACTTCAAAAAAATGCAATAAAAAAATCGATTTTTTCAAAATCGCAAGTGGGGGTAACCCCTTAAGCACAACTAAGCCCTTCCTTTCGTCTCTTTCTCCCCCTTTGATATCCGAAGCAGTGCAACTCTATGTACTAACCAAGGACCTACCTAGAGGCTCGAAAAAAATTGCGAAATTCCGATTTTTTTCTGGGCAACGGTTGGTGGACCGAAACGAATTTTTTTAAACACAACGTTACACATTTTTAGAGTCTTCAAAAACAATCACTAAAAAAATACAGAAAAACAAGAAAAAACACAACCGCCGGCAGATGATGAAATTTGTTTCGCGGCGTTTGGCGGTGGACACTCTCCAGCTTAAACGGTCCATCTGAAATCTAAAAACAAAACGGGTTATTCAAGTTAATAATAAATACGAGTCGCTGACGATCGTCGATTTTGAAAATCTTTTATTTTTAACAATGTGGCGATGAATTGAACTTCGAGTATACAAATTCTGCGAAAAAGGTCGTCATTTTTACGTAACTGTTAGAAAAATGAAGATCGATTTTGAAAAAGTGAGATTGTCAACGACCTTTAAATGTTTCTCATCGTATCTCCTGTAAAGTTGGAAACAATCCATCAAGTGGTTCTCGAGATATCATGTCCACCGACTTTGAGAACTGTTTCGAGAAAAACGCGTTTAAAGTTTGCAGTATGGCGCTGCCTCTGCTCGGCCAGCCGACTGTTAGAAGATGTAGATCATTCAATTTTTTAAACATTTCAATAAAATTTTCAGGGAATATAGCTAAAAGGTGATCGAATAAAGATATTTTTGGAAAATGCAATTTTTTGACCCACCTCGACAGATGTAGCCCCTTAAATGTTTTATTTATTGGGACCTCACATTCACGAATTCCCCGAACTACTTCTGTAATGATTATCAATTTTCATATATTTATTTTATAATAACTTCAACATTCAACACACTTTAAAAAATACAATACATCATGCAGCCTTTTACCATTGAGAAAAAAAAATTACTTCCGTTTTGTGATTTTACAAAATTACCTAATAAAAGCTTAATAATTAAATTCACAAAAAAAAATCTTGGATCACTTTGATGGCGGTGCGACCTGACACATACGGAATAAAGAAAACGGACCGATGTATCAATAGATAAGTCTAGTTCTACACAGCGAATTTATCCCGACGTCCAGGCGCATTTTTTTCGTAACCTCTTAAGCCCGTGCGGAAAACTGATAGGGCATCCCGAATAAAAATAAGGGCCTTTCAGGGCTTTCCTAGTGCTTTCCCTAGTAGGGATTTCCATAATAGGCCCCGACTTGGCCATTATGGGGATAAACCTGTAGAGATTTCCACAATAGACCCAGACTTGGCCAGTATAGGGATAAACAAGTAGGGATCTCCACAATAAGCCCAGATCTGACTATTATAGCGATAAACCAGTATAAATAGCTAAAGATACATGGTGGATGGTATTTCACTTATTCAAATCGATTATATACATCGATCGAATAATATTATCGAACGCAAATTGGGAAAAAGCGTAAGGGTATTAGCAAATAAAAAATCAACGATGAACACAAATATGCAGACAAACATCAGACTATTTATTTATCAAATTAAAGAAACCTTTTACATAGATACATACAATTACTCATGGTTTTACTCATACATGGAGTAATAGCGCATAAGTGTGAACAGTCCCAACCGGTTTTCTCGACATTTTTATAGCAACTAATTTCCGCTCAATACTCATCATAGGGAAAATTATTTCTTCTGAAGACTTCGTTGATATTTCCCATTCATAAACTTTATCTGACTGTGTAGGATGAGTAAATAAATTGGTCTTTGTTTTCCAAATCTTTCCCTCAATGGAAATAGATTCTAGTGATTCAGTAGACCCATATATTTTTTTATTTCTACTGCACATCCATTCCTTAGAATGGATTATTTTTTGTATTAATTTTGTCATGGCAGTTTGTCATAAAGGCTCACATGCAAATACGCAATCACATTTCTACGCGCGCACACATACATACACATGTACTCACGCCCACACCAATGCACATGAACAATTACATAAAAACAAATACAAATATACCCTGACGCATTTAACATACACGTATATCCACTGATACGGATATTTTATGGCGCTGAAATGGTTATGATGAGGCGCACTTGAGGCAGCTAATAAGGCCCCGGTCATTGCGCCTTTAAGGGCCCTTGTTGACAAAGTGTGACCGGCCGCTAACGGCCCTCATGTGGCTTCCAGATTAGGGCCCGAATAAAGTTAGGGGAATATTATTGGGGCCCGATCACAGCCCCAACTCAATTTCCGCACGGGAGGGGTCTTCTCACTTTAGACGCTAAAAAAGGCTATTTTCATTATTGCTTCGATAGATTTATATTATAGATATTGATATAAAAGTTGTTACACTTAATAAATATGCTTTCGAAATATGTGAATTTTTTTTTAAATGTATTTATGTAACCCAAACTAACTTTATACGCGTTTCTTCGCGAAACAACGTTTTCTGACAGCTTCCGATAGATTTACATTATAGATATTGATATAAAAGTTGTTACACTTAATAAAAATACTTTCGAAATATATGAATTTTTTAATGTATTTATGTAACCCAAACTAACTTCAAACGCGTTTTTTTGCGAAACAACGTTTTCCGACAGTTTGTTGATAAAATCTTCGTAATTACTGAACTGATCCTTATGAAATTTTAACCGCATATTCTTGACAACTATAGCTATAGCGCATATCAAGGATTTTTTACAATTTTGATATTTAGAATTTTTTTGCCAAAAACGGTGAAAAAAATACGTTTTTGTTTTTTCGATAAATGTCCGCCATTTGGTTATTTTTGCAAATATCAAAAATCTTATGATATGCGCTAAATCCATTAACATACTGAATCTAAAACCGTTCGATTTTTTTGTTTCGGATGATCCATGTCCGAGATTTCATCAACAGCGCAGACCTACCATTTTTAGGACATTTTTTTTACTACAATTTTCGTCTATAAATAGTGACTTAAATAAATAAATAAAACTTTTAATTTATTTCGAAAGTGTATTTATTAAGTGTGACAACTTTTATATTAATATCTATAATATAAACCTATCAAAAAAATGCATGAAATTAGCCTTTTTTAGCGTCTAAAGTGAGAAGACTAAATTAACGATATTGCGTTTCTTTGGCAAGTTTCGACGTCTTTCGGTGTCTCGACATATTGGGGATGTTATCGTGCACGCGTAATTTTTTTTAAATAAATTTACTAGCCAGACAGTGTGAAACGTCGCAACTGCGCGTCGAGTTTCCCCTACAGGAGGGAAAATAAAATTATCCAACGTGAAATCGTGTGTCTGTGTGTGGGACGAAACTTTTGGTGTGTGATATTTTCCACCGCGGTATTTTGCCACACTCTTGTGTGTGGATATTTATACACGCTCTCGTCTCTTCGTAAATATATAGTGTGCAGAACCGACCGGTTTGCCGAGTCTTCATAATGAATGCGAGGGGATATCCATTGTCTTTGGAACGTGCAGTCGCTTCAGGCTCGCGATACGTGGGTGAACGCTCAAGATTGTCTCCCTCACCCATCACTTATTATTTTTTGTCCATACTCTTAAAGTTTGTCTATAAAGTTTCCCGTTGCGAGACTGCTGTAAAAAAAATACTTTGCGCGATATTTGCAGTTTATGTCCGGTCGCGACAGACGAAGCGACCCTTTTTCTGCCCTTTTCGCGCGCGAATGGAGAAACATATTTTTTGCGAACATATGGAATTGAGTCTGAGTCATATGCGGTAATCGGTGATTGCATAATGATCATACAACATGCCTTAAGGGGGGATATACCTTTGAGCGAGGCAAAAATTGCTGGTTTTTGTTATTAGTTTTTTTCACACAAGATTTGTTTATCATTTTTGAGACTTAGGGTATGTTTTATTACTATTTTTGGCTGTTAAATGGTATTTTTTAAATTCACTTTTAATTAATGTTTTTTTCATGATTAATTTCATTATTTTATTAAGAAATGATGCGCTTTGAAACAAAAGGATTGAATTCTCAGAAAAAATGGCTACTTTTTGCAATAGAAAAATACTTTTTTTTTTTAATTTTCGAAAACATTGAGGTTCGTGTTTTAGACAATGAGGTGAGAAGGATTTATACCAAATTTCATCATAATCGGTCGATTAGTTTTCTAGCCATACGTCTGCCATTTTAAAAGATTAAAAAAATACCATGTAAAAGCCAAAGGTAGTAATAAAACATATCCTAAGTTGAGACTTGGGGTAGATGGTGAAGAAATTAGGAAGATGGTGAAGATGGTGAAAAAAATCTTTCCTTTAAAAAAAAATCATGAAAATCAGCAAATTTTCCTCGCATAAGTGTATCGTCCCACTTAATGATTTTCGAATAAATAAAATAATTTGGCCATCTCCGAATTGAACTCAATTTGGAAGTATGAACATTTTGACTGAGAATTTAATGATTTAATGATTCACGGTATAACTATAATTTATGTTTGCAAAGTAAAATAAACTATGAACAATGATTTTTTTCAAATTGAAAAGAATTAGGCTGTCTCTGAATTTGACTGAATTTTTTTTTATTCCGAATACCTACATTTCGTACTACAATTTCAATTGTCTAATTGTCGCTTAAAAATTAAAGGGAGATACAATCCCAGGCAAAAGTAGCTGAAATTTGAACGTCTCGAATGTATGTCCCAGGTACAAATTAAAATCAGTCCTAAATGACATTGTATCTAGAGCAAAACTCAAATGTCCAGTTAAAAGAGTTTGTCGTTATTGATTGTTTCTGCCTGTATTTGTTAATTCTTAACTTCATGGGGTAAAACTCTTGAGAGTGAATATGCTGCTCCTTAGGACTGCCGCATTTATTCAAATATAAATTACCCGCACAAAAATGTAAAACATTGCGCATCATTTTTTGGGCCAACAGGAATGCGTGCAAAACTGCTGCGAATTTGGCATTGACTTGTAATTAAATTTAAATAATTAATATCAATTTAAAAATAATGTTCAATCATTAAAATTCATCAAAATGAATTTTATATAATTAAAATTAATCAAACATTAATTTGATATAATGAAAATCTCTTCAATATCAATTCGAAATTACGTTAAAATTGATATCAAATATTTACTGTTAATTTTGAACAACTCGAATTCATTTTTAATAGTTAAAAGCAATTTGAAATGACCAAAGTTACCTTTAAATCGTTTAAATTAACATTGAATCATTGAAATTAAGTGTTATAGTCCTTCAACGCTTTAGCGGATCGATCCCAAATTTTGCATACAGGGAAACGAAGCAATGCATCCATTTTTATCACGATGGTAGCATACATTCTTAAGTTTCACACGTTAAACTCTGCTCATTGCCTGTAAAAATATCACAAGTGTAATATAAACGTTGTTACGACTAAAGTGAATTTACTAAGCTTTTTCGTATACTACGAACATTTGCATCGGTTAGTTGAAGGGTGCTTTATGTACGTAACAAGTGAAATAGAGCCTTCGGGGTGTAGCCACATAACTGAAGGGTGTACACACAGAATCGCGGTCGTTTCACAGTGGCACGCCGGAAATACGAGGCCAAACTTGGGGAGCAAACTCGCCGTGTTACAGAGATTTGCCGTTGAATGCAACGGCGCTAGAGTACCTACCCAGGCGAGAGAATATTCGAGCTCTCGCGAGAAGGAAACTTGCGCAAAATTATCGCGTCCAATTTTCCCAGAATACGCGCGACTGTTAATTAAATTGGTACCGCTGCTTCATTTACCTGAGCACTTGCGAAAAATGTTTCTCGCTTCTCAGCGAAGTTGCCTCGGTCGACAAGATCCAGGAGTTTCCTATCTCGATTAGCGTTGAAAAGGCAATTGGTGGAATTCGTTCAGTTGATCGTAAAACGTTTGGATTTCGCCCGGAAGGTTGCCAAAAAACTGCAATCGCTCGGATCGAAGCCAAAAACGCGTCTCCGTTTTGGCAAACGCGTTTATTTAAAAGGGAAAAAAGGGCTCTACTTAAGGGGCCACTCCACTTTGAAAATTTCAAAAAATCGAAAGCAAGCAAGACTTGAAGAAATCGACGATGATGTGCAATCAGAAGGGATTTTGTACGGTGCAGGAATCGCCGATTGAGTTTAGGTAAGAGTTTTTCACAGTATAAACTTCAAATGCGTTTTTATCGAAACAACGTTTTCAAAATCTAGCTCCATCGTATCTCTAAAACTAATAAACCGATTCTCTTGAAATTTGAATCACATATTGTAAACATGATTCGCTACAAGATGACCCTCGATGGTTTTAAAATTTTGATTTTTACTCTTTTTTTGCGAAAAGCTGCGAAAAAACGCGTTTTTTTTACTTTTTTTGTTTTTCATCTGCAATTTTTTGATTTTTTGATAAAACTTTATATCCGAGGGTCATTTTGTAGCTGGTGTCATACTGAATCTAATGGACTTTGATTTTTTTGTTTCAGACAAGCCGTTGCTGAGTTGTGATGGAGCTACCTAGCCCACCTATTTTTGAGGCGTTACGTTAAACTATAGTTTTTGTACTTAAAAATGAATAGAAGTGAATACATTTTTTTTTTAATGTATTTCAAGACTTTATTTATCAAGCCCAACAACTTCTATATTCATACATTTTATGAAAACCTAAAAAAAAATCACGAAAATAGTATTTTTTCGTGGCTCCAAAGTGGACTGGCCCCTTAACGGGTTATGCCCAGTTGTAACAGTCGAAAACAGCTCATTTTTGGTTTTTTTTTAACCGCGACGATAAATTTCTAGAAAAATTAGGTATTTGAAAGAGTATCATCTGAAGAACACATTGCCATTTTTTGTGTAAAAATATTTGATTATAATCTATTCGCCGTAGATTTCCGGGAGACACCTTTCAAAAACGTCTTTTGCGGTGAGCAGTGCCCTTCTAAACCAAGTAATATCAAAAAAATTAAACAGATTTCGTTAGTATGTTGGTTTACCGACCTTAAGGCGTCTGCATAACCTTGAAGTTAAAAAACAGACCGATTTTCAATCTTTTTTTCGTCTCAGGTATTGTATGATAAGGTCGATCTTTCGCACACAGTTAGTACATAGTCTTGACATGTCACCGTTTTTTTTTTCATTGCAAAATATATATAAACAACGTAATCATTGTCATTTAGTCTCAGAACCGTAGCCTCCGCTCGGTCGCGTACATGATTCGGGTAGCTAGATTCGTCTAAAGTAAAAAATGGAAGTATATTATTTTAGTACAATGGCGAAGCTACAAAACCACCGGATACGTTTTCGAAATTTTAGTATTTGCATAAATTGCTCAGTAGTGAAAAAAATGTCGATTTTCGACAAAAAATAACGGATTTAAACGTTTGTTATTAAGGGGCGATACCAGTGTGAACGCTGAAAATTTGGGTGATTTTCGGGAATTTTTTAGAAGAAAAGTACTCAATTAAATGTTTCAGAAAATTAAGAATATATTTGGCTATATTTGACCTTTATTACATAATATTTTTATAGAAAAATATTGAGATCCCCGCGACTTATGCGCTGCCTTCAGAGGCGCCAAAAAAAAGTTCCTCCACTGCTGACATGATTCCGGCCGATTGAGTAGCTGAAACCGAAAAAAAATATCGTTAAACTGGAAGGTATTCCCTATGCAATGACATAGGATTTTTGATAAATATAAAAATCTAACAAAATGGCGTAGTTATGAAAAAAGTCTGTTTTCTTGCCTATAAAATTGTCGTTTTTTTCAATGCCAAATCGTCAATTTTCATGCAATGAAAAATATCCTACGTCATTGTAGGGTAAATATATTCAAGAGTACTTAGTTCAGAGTAATTTAAAGTCAATCGGATAATTGCTGTTTGAGTTACAATGTCAGCAAATTTAAAAAATCTCATTTCATATTCTTGAAAGTATAAAAATCTTAAAAGTATAAATCTTGAAAGCATAAAAATCTGATTTCATGTTCTTGAAAGTATAAATTGTCGAAAAAGGAAAAAAATCGATTTTTTAAAAGTGTCACACTGGTATAGCCCCTTAAAAACGGAAAAACGGAAAAACATAGGAAAAAATCATCGTCCTGTCGATTGAATACGTTATAAAATATGTTCCATCCAAATTTGAAGTAAATCGGACGATTAGAATTTGAGATATGACATACGCCAAATTGCAAAGTATACTTTCGAGATAAACGCAAGAGAAGAAAACGTACGAAATCCACTTTTTCCGTATACAATTTACGTATAAAGGTTTGGGTCTGCTCAATATCTTCGGTGGTTCTTTATGATTTCGGGTACGGGCAATGCGAATGGGACATTTCTTTTGTTCTAGAATCGTTTTTTTTTCGTTATAAATAATTTAATTGTTATAATGACGATTGTGACGAAAAAGTTCATTTTGTAGAAAAAAGTTTGAAGTTTGAAAAGTTTGAATGCTTCTTTTTGAATCGACAATAAAAAATGACTCTTCAATTTTTTTGCTAGCTCGATTAGCAATGGAGATATGAACAAGGAACCTTTTTATGAGAGAGACGGAACGATGAGAGAAAGGGACAAAACGATGAGTGACAGGTGATGCGATTAATTTTCGTCACTTATATCTCCATTACCAATGGAGCTAGTAAAAGGAGCTTTTTTCTCACTCGGAACTTTTCCACTTCGAGTTTAATCGACTCATGAAACTCGAAGGCTGTAACGATCTCGCGAAAGATCGCGTCATGGCAGGAGGGTCAGCGAAACAAAACGAAATAGGTAAAATATGATCCATCCCAGTCTTTGCGAAAGACTTTTTTCCCCTTCGTTCCTTCTTTTCCACTGGGCTTCTGAAAAACACATAATTTTTCGCTAGTACCGGAAATGAAGTGAAGTTGATAAAACGGATACTGGAAGAGGAAAAAGGGCGCCTTCTCGTTCCGCGAAAAAATATAGAGCTCCATGAAATGGGAAGTCTTCTGTGAACAACGAGTCAGGAACTCAACGACGAATTTTGCACGTTCGATAAAAAGAGGGAGCGATACCAAGGTTAGTGAGTTGGAAAGGGTCGTATTTGTCGAACGACCCCTAGGAGTTCACCCTTCAGTTAGTTTTCGTAAGTTATGCTTCATAGGGGGAGCTCTTTTCGCCAACTTAACGCGCGAATGCTTGGACTCTTTGTTTCATGAGTTGTGCGAAATGTCAAGAGTATCCGCCTCTTAATTCGATTTTTCTCAACCAGTAGGCAGTCTCCAAAATGAAAATACCGAAAAATCCGATACCTAAAATATTCCTCATTTGATATGTGCACCAAAATACGTTGTACTAAAAATTTTTCAAATTTTCAAAATTGAGCACTCGTCTGAAGAAATTGGACTCGTGCAAATTTTTGCTACTTCCAATAAGCTCGAAAAAAATGTGAAAATTATTGATATAAAAAAAAACGTATTGATTAACCCTATGAAGCATACATTTTTATTTACGTGCAATTGGCTTGAAATTTTGTACTGGGGGGTTTGCGGGTTCGCTGATTACGAATCTGCACTCAAAATTCGGGAATTCAAGATGGCGGATCCAATATGGCGGACCATAAATGCAAAACGTCGTTTGATGAAAGCGACAGTTGGTATGCGGGGATTTTCGGGGTCGCTGATTACAAGTCAAAGACGAGATAAGTTCAACAAAAAAATTTCCAAAATCAAAAATGTAACATTTAAAAAATTATTATTATTTTTTTTATAAAAAAGAACCGAAACTAGAAACTCGCTACGTCCTCGCCGTTAGTTCTGGGTAATGCTAAACGCGTGGTACATTAGACAGATGTCCAGTGTAGCAGAACTGTCGAATGTCATGAAATCCTTTTTCAGTAACGTCTGCGCGCTAAAATTTCAGTATACTCAATCAAATATCGGATTTTCGTTCGCTGCATTATATTGAACATTTTTTATCTTTTATTCCTATTGTGTTACATGAAATAAGCTCCGCCAAAAAAAATACATCATCAAATTTGAAAAAAATCCTATAGTTTTTGCCATTTACAGCCGCCATATTGGATCCGCCATTTTCAATTTGGCGATTTAGACTTCGGGTTCGTATTCAGTGGATCAAAAAATAAGTTTTTACCTTTTCTTTGGTTATGGGTTACCTGCTATATTAGTTGTAATCAGATTCATGACGTAAAAAAAATGTAATAGGTATGTTTTAGTAGTTATTGAAATCCTAGGAACCTAGAAACGCATTTACAATCGCCATATTTAGTTAAAAAACACTTTTGAATCGTCAAAATCTGAATTGAATTAGGTGTAACACCAGTGTAACACTATGCCACAAAGGGTTAAGGGGATATACCAGTGTGAAAAGCTGCAGCCTCTCAGCAGGCATTATTCGAGGAAGAGGAGGGTCCATCATATGGGCCAGGTATAGCTGATTAGCAATATTTATGGTAAATATCATTTTATCTTGCAAAAGTCGATTGTTAAATCTTTAAACGGGTTTTTCTCGAAATGAGATTTTTCAAATTTGCTGACACTGTAATTATAGGAGCAATTATCCGATTGACTTGAAATTTGAACTGAGTACTCTTGAATATATTTACTCTGTAATGACGTAAGATATTTTCGGTTGGGTGAAAATTGACGATTTGGCATTGTAAAAAACGACCATTTTATAGGCAAGAAAACAGACTTTTTTCATAACTACGCCATTTTGTTAGATTTTGATATTTTTCGAAAATCCTACGTCATTGTACAGGAAATACCTTCCAGTTTAACGACATTTTTCCCTTTTTCGGTTTCAGCTACTCAATCGGCCGGAATCATGTCAGCAGTGGAGGAACTTTTTTTTGTCGCCTCCGAAGGCAGCGCATGAGTCGCTTGGATCTCAATATTTTTCTATGAAAAAATTCTGTAATATAGGTCAAATATAGCCAAATATATTCTTAATTTTACCAAACATTTAATTGAGTACTTTTCTTCCCAAAAATTCCCGAAAATCACCCAAATTTTCAGCGTTCACACTGGTATAGCCCCTCAAGTTCTTTTTTAAAGAATGTTAACTCATACACAGGTAATTTTGAATTATTATTATTAGTATTTTGCATCGGGAACATTTTCGTGACCGCAGATCACTAAAATGTGAAATATTCGAAGATCACAATTTACAATTCGTCGACTTCAGAAAATGACTTTAGGGACTGAATGTCAATGTGGATTCGGCACGACCAGGTACCCTCGTACGTAATAATGTATAACCGTGGTAGTGTAAGTCGTTGGGTGACAAGGGTCGTAACACTCCTATAAACTTTCTCCACGAAAGCCATCAGACTCCGCAATTAGTCGACTCCCGAACTTAGGGGGTTTTTTTTCTCCCCAAAACTGTCGCACCAACCGTGACAGCCCTTGGCGTCCGCGATGATAATCTTGCAAATTCCTGCCGTCGTAAAACTCAGAGTTCAAATTCATCGGCTTAATTTACTGAAGTATCTAGAAGCATATGACATGTGAAGGAACTGAACATTCGTAATATGAATAATATATAGAGCTCCCTACTATCGTACAGTCAGAATAATGAAAAATTATATCTCCAGATTGACTCAATTATTCGCAAAATGAATTTTTTAAGCCGTTGATTGTATAAAATACAGTCTGATTCGAAATTGCCGTTCAGTCAGACGAAAACATTATTGCGAAGCATATTTAACATACTCACAATAGCCTCAATAAACTGTAATATTTTTTTAAGGTGTTACATCTGAGTAGAAAAAAATGTTTGACCTTTTTTATCGGCTTAAGTTATGTACAAACATCACAAGAATGATTTACAAAAGGAGTTACGCGCGAAATTTTTTTTCGAAAAATGTTTAGAGCTCATTTTCCGAAGTGCCTCCGGGCACTTCGCGAAACGCACGAATAAGCAGCCTAGACGGTGAAAGTAGCAATTTGGAGTCGTTTAGTACAGTCATTGTGCAAAAAATACACAACGAAGACTTACTATCAAAATGTCTTACATAGTGGGTACACGCTGAATTCGAATAAGAGCTTCAATTCCGTCGTGTGGACTATCTCTCCTGGATCTAAAGCTGTCTATAATCTCGCAAAATCAAAAACTTTAATAATTTTCCGATATTGCAAAAAAAACTTATGTACTAATAATTTTAATAATTAACAAAATGTATTTAATGATTACTAATTAAAAGAATAAGTACCAATAAAATTCGTTGTTAATTATGTAGACCGAGTAGTTTGAGGTTCCCGGGCATAATCACCAAATACTGATAAGACAGGTAGCATTTGTGCCGTCTACGACGTTGCCACGATCTTGCACAGTCTAATATTTTGTGTGTTCGATTTTCGCACAAATTTCCTATCAAAAACATTAATAATTTTATAACGGTACTGTGAATCTTCATTTTCAAGTAAAAAGGGTTGGTCCGATAATTAGTCGAACCGTACCTATTTTTTCAGCTCCGTGGTAACATTCACTTAGCAGATATCAATAATGTTCTGAAAAATGATCGGGAATTTTCCATAAGCGTAATTTAATTAGCCCACAAAATACGCTGAGTTGCCGATTTTTTTTCTCAAAAACGGTACTGTCGATCGTATTCAAACTCCACAGGATGATCAGCAGAGGTTATGATGGTCCAGAAAAAAATCAGCTCGGTGGTAACATGTTGACTTAACCTCATAACAACCTTAAATCGGGAGAACGCATAATTTGGACTGTTTTCATCCGAATAACTTGAAATTTGTAATTGTAGCTTCTTACATAGATTCTCTAAAGCAGTGAACACGATTTTTACGATTCATAAAAATTCTCGTTTTTATTAACAAATCGAGGCCGATTTTGGAGCGAAAAAAAACAATATCTTCAAAATGTTGCCATTTTACGAAAAAAAAACCATATTTTTTAATAATCGTGTGAACTTCTCTCGAAAAAGTAATGTAAATGACGGATTTTTATTCTCTAGTTCCTAATCCATAAAAGTACTGCGCCCTCCTACACAGTGCTTAAAAAACGCTCTTAGTGCAGCTACACGACTGAGTAGCATGTTGATTTTTTCTTCTTCATGAAACTGTTTCTTTTTGTATACGTTAACATAATTATAATCAGCCAGCCAAACCTCATTTTGATTGTTTTTTAATGTGATAAAAAAACCCAAAAAAGTGTCATCTTTTGGTGAGCCACATAGCTGTGACGCCTTAAGGGGGAAGATATCTTTAGGCAAGGAAAAAATGTTGATTTTCATCATTTTGTTAAAAGGAAAGATTTCTTCGCCATTTTTTAGACTTAGGGTATGTTTCATTGCTACTTTTGGCTGTTACTTGGTATTTTTTATTAATCTTTAAAAATGGCGGAGGTATGACACGGTCTTTTAAACGGCCCGGGTTGCGGCGGATGTTGTCAGTTGGCGGGACACGTAGCGTCGGCGAGATTGATCTGAAAAAAAACCAACGAAGATTTTAGTTCCATCAACACTCATATGCAGAATGTGAACCAAGAAAAAGTGAGAAATGTTGAAAATCGATGAAACCGCACGCTTTGAAACAGAAAGATGAAATTTTCCCAAAAAAGGCTACATTTTGCAATAAAAAAAATTTTTTTTTAATTTTTAAAAACATTAAGCGTCATGTTTGAGACAATAAGATTAGAAAGAATTATACCAAATTTCATCAGAATCGGTCCATTCGTTTTTTAGCTGTACGTCACACCAGTTTTGAAAATGCAGTTTAGAAAAATGTGCTATGAATAAAAATTTTAAAACCATGTAATAGCCAAAAGGAGTAATAAAATATACGCTAAGTTTTAAAAATAGTGAAGAAATCTTTCCTTTTGAAAAAAAATCATGAAAATCAACAATTTTTTCCTTGCCTAAAGGTATCGCCTCGTCAAGTATGCTTGACGAGGCGATACCTTTAGGCAAGGAAAAAATTGTTGATTTTCATGATTTTTTTTTATCGCTATAGCGAACTCTAGTATCGAGCAGCGTTTGCCCGGGCCAATAACCGAATTAGTTCTGTTCTTCAGGAACAGAACTAATAAAGTCACGAATATGGATTAAAAAACAAATAGTAATATAAAATCCTGCAAAATCCTATCCAAAGGAATATTAAATCATTTTAAAAAATATACATTCACGGCGAATCGCTCAATTAAAATCCAAATTCATGTTGGCACAAATACCCCAAGTAATTACCAACTTTTCAAATAACATTACTCAACCTCAATACCGTTTTTTCGTATCGCTCGAAATTATTTTAAAAAACGATCAAGTTTAATGTTAACCTCGAGGCACATTCTTGACAATTCAAAGTACTCTTGAGTGATGAAGTACTCTTGAGAATTGGGTCGGTGTATTGTTGTGAAATGTCGCGTACGTCTTCTTCTCTCGCGTACTTGTACCATCGTGAAGGCTGTCACCCGATGATTTTTCTTCGACGCTGTTGACGCGGAGAAATCTCTTTTGCGCGCATATTCAACACTCGAGCGCCCATACATGGTTTATTGCATTAGTTATCTCTTGCTGACTCTCCGTATCGAGAGTGTTGCATTTAAATGTGCTTGTTTGCTGCATGGGCCTCAACGGTTCTGGCCGCAAGACGCCCGACGAGATCCGAGTGCTCTCATCGGTGTCTTCAATTTTCAGATTCCACCGACGAGATGTTCGTGTAACGCTCCTCCCTCGCTCCTTCGTACAAACTACACTGCGACTTGCCACCTTAATTTTTTACTTTATATGCCGTCAATTATGCCATTTTTAAGACCTTACACACATATACATGCATGCATAGGTGTACGTATGTTACACGTCATTTTTGGTGTTGTCTCGAGAATTATGGTTGCACGCATGCGCACACACTATACTTTACGACGGCTCGTTTCTTTTTAATCATTATTCGCGATCGTTTCGCAGGAGAGGAAAGGTTTTGGGGCTGGGTTGAAATTCCGAACTTTCAATGATCAGAACGCTCAAAACTCCGAAAGAATTTTACACGAAAGACCAAAACTCCGAAAATCTGAACACCGTCAAAATAATTCGGCTTTAGAAGTTTTAAAAGTTTCAAAATTTTCAATAAATCGACGAATTATTTTAAGAATTTTTTTATTAAGGGGAGGTACCTGAGTAAACGGCGAGAAAAACAGGTAAACTGCGGGAATTTTTATCTCAAAAACTAATAGTTCGATTGGATCCGGGTTTTTTTATTGGAAAATGTGTACATTGAGGTATGTTTAGGAATTTTTTAAAATAAATTTATTGACTGGAAGCGATTAAAACGCGATTATCTCGAAACATAGTTTTCAAAATCGGTGCAAGATGTATCTCGAAAAAGGCTTGTCCGAATTTGTCCAAATTTGGATACAATATTCTTCGATAGTTTTTCTCGTTCGCCACGTAGAATTTTTTTGAAGTTTTCATTTTTGACGGAATTGCGACCGTTTTAATTTAACATTCGTTTTTCGTTCGCAATTTCCGACGATTTTGGATTGCATACACATTGCATAAAAAAGCAATGGTTCAATCAAATGAAAAACCCCTACGTGGCGAACGAGAAAAACTATCGAAGAATATTGTATCCAAATTTGGACAAAAACGGACAAGCCGGTTTCGAGATACAACTGGCACCGACTTTGAAAACTTTGTTTCGAGATAATCGCGTTTGAATCGCTTCCAGTCAACGAATTTATTTTTAAAAATTCCTAAACATACCGCAATGTACATATTTTCCAATAAAAAAAAAACCGGATCCAATCGAAACATTAGTTTTTGAGATAAAAATTCACGAAGTTTACCTGTTTTTCTCGCCGTTTACTTAGGTACCCCCCTTAAGAAGCAAATTTTACGTCAATTTTGAAATTGGTCTAGACAATGCTATACGTTCTACATCATTTACAGTCAACTGTGTACACTTTCACTGGCATGATCTTGACGAACCTTGTAATTTCGGAACATTAAAATTAGGAATTTCGAACCGTCGGTGCATTCGAAGTTCGAAATTTCAACCCGGCCCCTATGTCAAGATTATGTCAGCGAAAGTCTACACAGTTGACTGTAAATTATGTAGAACGTATAACATTGTCTGGACAAATTTAAAAATTGACGCAAAATCACTTCTTAATTAAAAAAAAATCTTTAAATAATTCTTCGATTTATTGAAAATTTTGAATTTTTTAAAACTCCATAGGCGAATTATTTTGACGATGGTTAGATTTTCGGAGCTTTGGTCTTTCGTGTAAAATTCTTTCGGAGTTTTGATCTTTCGGGGTAGTATTCTTTCGGAGTTTCGAGCGTTCTGATCATTCAAAATTTCAACCCGGCCCCAATTTGAATTTCGGAACATTAAAATCGGAATTTTAAACCGTCGGAGCATTCAAAGTTCGGAATTTCAACCCGGCTCTTTTATTTCCACACCCTTCCTGTCAATGGTAGTTGGAAGCTTCGCGTCAACTTGCACGAAAATGGCCTTTTTTCATCTCCCATACTCGCGTGCACCCGAGCAATAAAAATAAAGCACCGTCGCGGAGCTACGATCGAGGAATGAGATACAATAAAATTAATCGCATCGTATATGCGTTTCCTCGTTAATTACATCAGCCGCGTCTGGATGAAGTGTTGACGTTGTTAAAACCCTGAAGACTAATTCGTAGCTGTCGCTTTATGAGCTCTCTCTCTCTCTCTGCCTCCCTCGTTTTTTTATAATACAATCTCAACGTTTCATGAGCATTTAAACGCCGAAGAGCTCCACGGTCACGCATAAACACCCCTTGCTTTTCTTATCGCGCAGCAACCCGAGAAGGAATTGCTGAAGCAAAGTTACAGGCCAAATATATCCGGGTGACGATGTTTTTCAATTTTTCAAATGTGGCCTAACGGTGTTCACTTTTTGTTATGAATTTCCATCCGACTGGTAAAGTTATCCGTCGTGTTTTTTTTCAAATGTTAGCTCCGTCTATTTATTGAAAATGGAAACGAGGACTTGGCTTTTTGTGATGTTTCACTTTTGATGGCAGATTTACCTTTGTTGCCTAGACGCCCGTTTTTTTTTTTCATTTTCACCAAAAATAGTAGTATTTCTTAAATTATTTACGTGTACAGTTTTTTGAAAAATGGGAATATTGGACTCTGCCGGAGAATTATATTAATTACCGATGTTTCAGCTTCGTAATCGTCTAGTATATCTGATAGCTCGCCAATGATTTACAGGTTTTATTTTGGAGAAGAAAAAAGTCTACGAAACGTTAAATAAATAGATACTTTTTTCAACCGGATCGAGAAATTCCTCGACGACTGTAAATCATCTGAAGAGCTGTTCGCAGAAGAAATTGCTCTGTCTCATCGTCGATCGCCGAAGCAGATACTCGAGTGTACTCGTACATCGATAGATATGAGTTCACTCACAGATGTGGTACAGCTAGGCATTCCTTCACACGAGATCACATCTAGAGACTAAAAAGTGAAGTGTTTACCATCGTGGAGTATGAACGATTCTCGATGCGGGAAAAGTTGTGATGTAACAACCACTTGAATCGAAACTACTTACTAAGAATGTCACGATACAATCTCGTGAAATTTCGCGTGCACATATCTCTCTCTCCCTCTCTCTCTCTCTCTCTCTCTCTCTCTCTCTCTCTCTCTCTCTCTCTCTCTCACACACACACACACTCTCTCTCTCTATCGATCTATCTCTCACTCTTTTTCTTTCTCTCTCTCATTATTTTCAAGCATGGGATACCGTAAAGCTTACGTACTTTGACATTCAGGCTAACTTTGACAGTTTTTGGGGCTACTTTGACAGAGCGCCGAAATACGTTTCAAATGTGTGCGCAGCGAGCCCGTTTGATCGACTTGAACAACTTGAACAACAATTTGTTGTTCAAGTTTGTTATAATGTTGCTAAAGTTGATTGCAATGTTCCTCAAATCGATTTTGATCTGGATGACAATTATAAGACTCATTAAGTGCCTATATACCCCAGGTACTTGATATTTTTATGTAAAATGTTTCCTTAAGGGAGGGCACCACTGTAACTGCCCATTTTCGACCGTTTTCTTTGGATTTTTTTAAGAAAGGAATAAAATGAATGGTCAAAAGAACTTTGAGGTTTTATAATATATATATTGAGGTATGTAAAAAAAAATTATTTGGCAAAAGTATACAAAACAGCGGCGCACGAGTCACTATAGCACTACTGTTTTTTAGCCAACCCTCTCCGCGGCACACAGTGGAACTGTCGTAAATTTAGTCCCGGAACTAAGAGTGAAATATTTTCGTTAATTATATTATTTTTAGCAGTCATATACGAGGGGAATTGAAAAATAATTAAAAGAAAAATAGAGACGAGTATGAAAAAAGTTCGTTTTTTCGACCATTATTTTCATCTCAAAAGTGATATATTTCTTACAATTGTCGATTCATCGAAAAAAGCGCTCGTACTTGACTGTTAAAGCAATCTAAGAAGCTACAGTTAAAATTTAAAGTCGATTGGACGAAAATTGTTCGAGTTCTGCTGCCTTAATAACGATGACAATTTGGTTATAAAAAATCGTTGTTTTTCATTTAATTCCATGTATAATGCATAAAATATTACATTTTTATCAACATGATTCCAAAGAAACCCTTAATCTTTGACATAAGTTGCATTTCAATGCCCTGTCAAAGAAATCCCACAGGCGGGGTTACTTTGACACTTTAAAAAATGTGTATATCAAATTATGAGTGGGTGGTGGAGCTTGACTTTCTTATACTCTTGATAACCAAAGGACGCACTGTCCTATGGGAGCAAGAAAAGTTGGTATCTAGGATGTTAAAAAAAGTTACCTACAAAAAACTTCCAAAACCTGTCCAAAGTAAAGTTTTACGGTACTTTTTACCGTTTTACCGTAAAAGTACCGTTTTACGGTAGTTTTTGAACAGGTAAACGTAAAAGTAAAAAAGGTGGCTATCATGTTATTAAAAAAAAAAAAAAACGACGCCTGGTAAATGTCATTCAAATTACTTAATTTGTTGCTGATTCGATTGACTCACGATGTGACCATACAAGTAAAAAAATTGCAATATAAAAACCATTTAGATCATTTTTTCAATCCTTGTAATAAAAATTCATGGAATTTCCAGTGTCGTTTGTGGTGTGGTTAAAGTCTTTTCTAGCTACAAAAATTGTGAAATTATATTTTGACAAACCATGTGTACATATAACGTTTGATAAATGATTTCCGTGCACAATTTCATCAACGTCCTTTTATTTTATATTCGTGGCGGAACGATATACAGGGTGGATCAATAACTATTAGCACCTTGGATATCTTCCAAACCAAAGGTTCACAGAAATATTTGCTGAAATGAAATTGCACAGTACGAAAGGGGCCATCCGATAACGATAATAGTTTTTTTGCAGGTGGAAGTACTTTGGACATTTGAAGGTCAACTCCATTTTTTTTAAATATATCGGTATGTTTTTTTCTGTATCATGAAAGAGGAGCTTAAAACGAGTTCAACGACCTATAACATAAGATCATTGAAGGTCATAGAAAGTACAGAAAGGGGAAACAAACCTAACACCTTTAGACTTCTTTCTATAGGGAACATTGAAAGATAAAGTGTACAAAGAAGTACCAACTACACTTGACGACATGCAACAAAGAATTATTACAGCCTGTGCATCAATAAGTTCTGACGCTGTAAAACTTGCAAGTCAATCAATCGAAAAAAGAATCCAATGTTGCATTGTTACTGATGGTCGTCATTTTGAACACTTACTATAAACGTAGTAACTTTATTTACTACCGAAACTGTAAGTATTATCGCCTTTCTGGACTTTCTATGACCTTCAATGACCTTATGTTATAGGTAGTTGAACTCGTTTTAAGCTCCCCTTTCATGATACAAAAAAAACATACTGATCCATTTAAAAAAAATGGAGATGACCTTCAAATGTCCGAAGTACCTCCACCTGCAAAAAACTATTAACGCTATTGGATTATCGCCCTTTCGTACTATGCAATTTAATTTCAGCAAATATTTCTGTAAACCTTTTAGTTTCGAAGAAATCCAAGGTGCTAGTAGTTATTGATCCACCCTGTATATTTTACTTGTGTTAATGGGGTTTGGGTTCAAGAAAAAAAAAGATGCAAAAATTGCAAGTTTGCATCAAGAGGCTCTTCGAACGGATATTTTTTTAATGGCGACGGCAAAGCGTGCCGAGGCAGGGAGACTCAGAAAAAAAGAACGACTGAGGAAAGGATGCGATATTTAAGTAAAGGGAAATCGCGTGTACGATGTGTGTATACATGTCATGTGAAATTACGACTGCAATGCACCACTCCAACTTTATTACTTACATAAAGAACTCTACGTCAACTCAGCTGTCAAATTTCTAGAATACGTCATTTCGAGGATTGTACAATTGATTAATAAGGTTCTTAATTTAATTTAGTTTAAAAACTCGACGTAAAAAAATAAATTACACAATAAATGAATATTGTAATGAACAATACAAAAATGTGCTTCTTCGCCAATAAAATGTATTTAGTTTTGAACAAATTATCGCAAAATTGTTACGACAGTCAAAGTCAATACGAATACTTTTTCTCGAGAGCAATTGCACGATTACATTAACGGGTTGCGGGAAAGCGTGTGCAAATTTTCAATTTTTTTTTATTACGTTAAAGTGTATGGTTTTAAATATTTTGAATAATTTTTCAATTGGAAAATATTCATAAATGCGGTACATACAATGGT
Source organism: Ophion slaviceki (assembly GCA_944452715.1). Lineage (NCBI taxonomy): Eukaryota > Metazoa > Arthropoda > Insecta > Hymenoptera > Ichneumonidae > Ophion > Ophion slaviceki. The sequence continues at coordinate 10,337,559 of OX101786.1, read as the reverse complement.
TTGTACAGACCGCCGTTTGAAAAACTTCCTTCGCGGTGACTGCTGCTCGGAAATAAATTATCCGATATGAAACATTTCAAATGCATTAGGATTTGCATGAAATTATCTAGTGCTTGGACGAAGGATTTAATACGATATTGATTTTCCGAAAAATGACCCCAGTCCAAAGTGAAAGTATCGATTTTCGGTGAAAAAAATGGTCTATTTTTCCTTCGTTTAAGGCGTTATACGCAGTCGCCATGCCAAAAAAGTCGTTTTTTCACGATTTTTTTCTGGAAAAGGATTTCATTTGGGCAAAACGAAAAGTATTAGGCAGTGTAGTGGCATCTTTTAGATTTAGATTGGCATTTTTTATTTTCAAAAATATTCATGAACATTGCTCCTGTAGGAAGTCTCCTGGAGGTCCCCGAAAAAAGTGCCCGGCCGTGAGCAAAGTATCTTCGGTTTGGATTATCTAAAATGAAAAAAACCAAAAAGATTATTTTATGGGATATATGAATCCAGGCATTGATCGAAGGAATAGTCGAAATTTTAATTTTTGACAAAATGGTGGCTCCGGAAAGAAACAATTTCGATTTTCGACCAAATTTTGTCGTTAAAGCGTATAAATCTTGTAAAATTTAAAGTTGATCGGTCGGGTGATTTTTTAGATATCGTGTCACCGATCTTGAAAAAGTCATTTTGAGAAAAGCGCGTTTAAAGTTCGCCGTTCCCCCTTTAATTTTGAACGGACCGACTTGAACTTTTCAGAGAATATTTTTCAAATGTTATGTTGTGAGCATCCGTCGGAAACAAAAATTGGATATTTTTAAAAACTTCGACAAAATTTGACATTTTCAAAAATTTCAACAAAATTCGGTATTTTCAAAAAAAAATCCGAAATTCGATATTTTCAAAAGCTTTAACAAAATTCGATATTTTCAAAAATTTCAACAAAATTCGATATTTTCAAAAATTTCAACGAAATTCGGTATTTTCAAAGATTTCAACTAAATTCGATATATTCGAAAACTTCAACTCTTAATTCGTGGATTTTCTTTGCATCCGTGAAGCATCCGAAGACACTTTCCGAAAAATCGCCTTGCTGAGCGGACACGGAATGTCCCGTATGCGTTATAGGTATACTTAATATGGAACTGTTAGGCGCTCTTGTCCGATCAATGTCAGTCGAAGTTTTTTTTTCTGCAAGGGATCTGGTTTACAAAGTGGATGGCGGTCGTAAACTCGATAAAATTTCCTCCCCTAACTTCTCCCTCTTCGCGCATAACTCGAGTACTTGAGAAACCAGTACTCTGCTCACGCTCCGTCATTTTATTTTCTTCACACCACAACCAAATGGTGATTGCATTATGGAAGAATCGACGATAAGATCTTGTTTTTCGCGCTGCCACTATATAATAATAAAGCATAAAACCAAATATGCACAAAATGAAAAGACCATGATGTTCGAAATTTTTAACTAAATTCTTACTGTGGAGTCTAGACCTGAGAGAGTAACAACAATTTAATTTTATTGCAAAGAAAAGGTCCCGACATAGGGATCATCAATTTAATTGATAATCGATGTTTCAAAATTTCACTCATCATTTTTAATGTTGACTCAACGTGATAAATTGTACTCCGAAAAAACTGAATAAAAATATGTCCGGTCGGAAATGGACTCAAGACGATTCAGACACATCAATCGATAAATTTATTTTTAATGTTACCGTCGTACATGGCAGGGCGATTAATCTTTTACCTACCGTCAATAAATAATCGACGATGTGTAGAAACGGGTGAATAAGAATCGGCACTGATCTGCCTCACAATTGAGCCTACAATGTAGGTATACCCCAATATTGAGCTTTAATGAGTTCTCGCGATAAAACACCTCGTTCATAACCCCTTGAGTGGGCGAAGCATTAAGATGCCACCCCCACACAACTAAAACTCGATAAATAACAATAATTAATGGTCCCGGATGAAAAATACACGAGAGGGTCAACAGAATTGTATATAGGTGGTCCAAAAGGGATTACATATGGCCACATATCTTCCAACATGTTGGGTGCTCGTCTGCAATGGCGCCTGGCAGTTTTGATTTATCGCTCCTTACGCCTCTCCATCAACTCGCAATGTCCACTTAGAACAGACACGACTGTGGCATCAAAAATATCTATTCTCCAGGAATTATCGCGGTATTTTAATGTTTTTTTTCAACATTCCGTAACGAAATACATATTGATACTTCGGCAAATAAATTTATGGTCAATTATTTTATATTGTAATTAATTATATGAATAAAACCTTAGGGATGGTATTTGGAATTAAGATAATGTTCCAGTGCTAATGTGATTGAATCTTCAAAGAGCTGAAATTTACAAATCGCCTTTGCAAATCCTTATGCAGTAAGGATTTGCAAAGGCGTCACTGCCATTGAACTAATTATAAAGTTCAATGGCAGTGACATGCAGGACAATATTTTCAACAATCAATAGCAATGAATTTACACGAAAGTAGATCCATTTATATTAATTTCCCTCATTTATATTACGCGGAGACCCCAATGTGACAGGCCGAAGAATGGTCGTTTTTCCCAATTTTTTGTCCACTAGATAATTTATTTGGGATTTGGAAAAAAATGTATGTTATTAAGCATACAACTGCCTAGTCTGGAGGAAATTTTTATATAAAAAAATAAAAAATTACAACGGCATTAAGGCCATGTGCCACACGCCAGAAATTTTCGACGCGGCCTCTCATTACGTCGGTAGCGCAGATCTCGTAGTTTTTAGCTACGAGTCGCTACCGACGGACAGCGCAGCGATCGCGAATTCGGTCTCGATGCTTCGCACTGAGACGAAGAGTCGAAGCCAAATAGACGGCGATCGCTGAGCGCGCGCGTGTGTGTGTGTGTGTGTTTGCTACGCCGCGGCGACCGCGTGGAGAAAGAACGAATATATTCTCGCACGCCGTTCGGTCGTACGCAAGCACCTTACGTCTATGTGTGTATCACACAATTCATACAACTATGCGTAGCGACTATGGTACGCTTGTATTGGAAGCATGCGCTCGCTCGGCAGGAGAGCGGGGTGAAACTTTGTTGCATTTTACTTTGTATATGCAGCCATCGAATCGATTTTTTTTCGACGATGGCCACAACCAAAAGACTCAGGCATTTTCCCATACTTATTTATATCATTTAAACAAATAAGCTCGAGCACAATTTGTAACATCGATGCCGCTTATCGTTAACGATATCGATCTCTGCCAAAATTTCGAGCGACCGAAATTGCTCGAAACTCACTCTACAAAAGAGTGGTAAAATTTGACAATGCTCATTATTTAAACAAATGCATTCAGCATTTTTATCTCTGCCAGGATTCATATTTGGCAGCATTTTTGCTGGTCGGCTTCTTGAACAATCAAGATCGCTAGCCTCGCTCTATGGAAGAGCGGTGAAATTTTGCGATCGCGCATTGTTTAAACAAATGCCCTCGAATGGATTTTTTTGTCGACGGCGATCATCGGTGGAAATGTCTTTATGGTTGAACTTTCTAGCAAACGGGGTTTGCTAGAGACTCGTATGGTGGAAGGGTGCTCATTTTCCCATTCTTTTTTAATTAATTTAAACAAATAAGCTCAAAGACTATTTGGCATCTCGATGTCGCTCATCATCGACAAATTCTATCTCTGCTAATATCTCGAGTCACGACCGAGATCGCTCGAGACTCACTCTACAAAAGAGTTGTAAAATTTTACAATGCTCTTTGTTTAAACAATTACGATCGGCATTTTTTTCTCTGCCATGGCTTATCTTCGGCAGGTTGTCTGCGGCCGACCAAATTCGCGAGCGAACGAGATCGACCGGGTCTCACTCTGCGAAAGAGTGGTAACATTTTATTATTACTAAATTATTTCTAATTATGCTAAAAAAAAATGGTTTAGCATTTTTTCTCTCTGCCGGAATTCATCTTCGGCAGGTTTTTCCAAAGATCGAATTTTATAGCAATGACGATCGGAGAAGTCTCGCTCTACAGAAGAGCGGTAAAATTTTACAATCGCAAATTGTTTAGAGGTCATCGGTGTAAAATTTTCGAAAAATCGTTTTGTTGGAAGCACTTTTCAAAAATCCTTGGAAACTTAAAAAATGTTACAATGCTCTTTGTTTGAACAATTGCGATCGGCATTTTTTTCTCTGCCATGGCTTATCTTCGGCAGGTTGTCTGCGGCCGACCAAATTCGCGAGCGAACGAGATCGACCGCGTCTCACTCTGCGAAAGAGTGGTAACATTTTATTATTACTAAATTATTTCTAATTATGCTAAAAAAAATCGTTTAGCATTTTTTCTCTCTGCCGGAATTCACTTCGGCAGGTTTCTCCAAAGATCGAATTTTATAGCAATGACGATCGGAGAAGTCTCGCTCTACAGAAGAGCGGTAAAATTTTACAATCGCAAATTGTTTAGAGGTCATCGGTGTAAAATTTTCGAAAAATCGTTTTGTTGGAAGCACTTTTCAAAAATCCTTGGAAACTTAAAAAATGTTACAATGCTCTTTGTTTGAACAATTGCGATCGGCATTTTTTTCTCTGCCATGGCTTATCTTCGGCAGGTTGTCTGCGGCCGACCAAATTCGCGAGCGAACGAGATCGACCGCGTCTCACTCTGCGAAAGAGTGGTAACATTTTATTATTACTAAATTATTTCTAATTATGCTAAAAAAAATCGTTTAGCATTTTTTCTCTCTGCCGGAATTCACTTCGGCAGGTTTCTCCAAAGATCGAATTTTATAGCAATGACGATCGGAGAAGTCTCGCTCTACAGAAGAGCGGTAAAATTTTACAATCGCAAATTGTTTAGAGGTCATCGGTGTAAAATTTTCGAAAAATCGTTTTGTTGGAAGCACTTTTCAAAAATCCTTGGAAACTTAAAAACATTTACAATGCTCTTTGTTTAAACAATTGCGTTCGCCATTTTTTTCTCTGCCATGGCTTATCTTCGGCAGGTTGGCCTCGGCCGACCAAATTCGCGAGCGAACGAGATCGACCGAGTCTCACTTTTCGAAAGAGTGGTGAAATATTATAATTATTGTTAAAATAAATACGTTTAGAATTTTTTTCTCTCTGCCGGGATTTATCTTCGGCAGGTTCCTCCAAGGATCGAATTTTCTAGCAATGACGATCGCAGGAGTCTCGCCCCACAGAAGAGCGGTGAAATTTTACGATCGCGATATGTTTAAAGGAGGACACCGGTGGAAAATTTTCGAAAAATCTTTTTTTTGGAAACACTGAAAAAATCCTTATAACCTCCAAAAATATGATGAATATTCGTTTATAGCCGAAAAAAAAGTTTTAAAGTGGTTTTCGAGCTATTTTTATACGAGTGTCTCCGGCGCTGAAAAGCGTCTTCGGCGATGCCATTCCGGTAGTCGCAATTCTCAACTCTTGTAAGCCTATTATCTGTGGGGATAAACTCACCGACTAAAAATAGTTTTATTTTCGACTAAAAGGTGGCATTAGATTACGGAAACAAAACTTCTTCAGGTCTATCGCCTAACCGTTAACTTCACACGCGTTTTTCTCCAAACCACGTTTTGGAAATCGGGACGCAGCAGAACTTGAACAATTTTCGTCCCCTCGACCAATCCAATTTCTTCAATTTTTCAAAGTGTTTTTTTAAGCGCTGTATCAATGTGAGAAATGGTCGCATCGAGATGAGAAAAAGCATTATGAACCTTCAAGATTCTAGTTTCGAGATCTGTCGTCAAAACAAATCTGTGAGCTACTGTAATCGCGCAATAATAAAAAATAGCGAGAGAAAATTTATTTCCAAATTTTTTGGGTTATTATTCAAGGGTCCACGCGCTCGAGAATGTTATTTCAGTTAAATACATATATAGGTCAGTTGGCTTGTTCATTCAGCTTCTATTTGGTTTTTTTTTGTCTCTCCACGACAATTTCTTGCTGAGATATCCGACTTTGAATGTAAAAAGATCCTTTTGTCTTCGATCACCGTTATCTCAGCAACCAATGATTGCACGGGCAGCTTTGAAAACTTAAATAAATTTCCAACACGACCCTTCCGTTGTTTTTCAGAAAAAAAAACATTTTTTCACCATTAATATTAATTTGAAAAAGGACCAAAAAATGGCTTTTTAATGGCTTTTCAGTAACTGTACTACTACTTTATATATTATAGTAAATGTACAATCCTTTAAGTATTGATGGAAAGACTGATGTTGCCCGGTTGTTTTTCTGCTTAATGTACCCCCAATAGCCCTGTAAATTTTCAATTTGATCCATCGAACCATTTTTTCGGTTCGATTCATCAAAGTTTTACAAAACAAAGGAAGAAGTGTATTGTTCTTAAACATCGTGTAATCATCATCAGAATGAAAAAACCAATTTTCTTCAACTTTTTTCACAACTTTGACCTAGTTGCTTGTTAAAGTCTAGAAAAAAAATTCGAAAAATTTCAATTTTTTTTCTTCAAATTTGTCAAACATTTCAGGAAACAATACTGACTCATTTTTACACGATTCGACCTTTGCGCACCATAATTTCACTCATCTTTAATTGCATTAATTAAAAGTTGAAACCCCCAAGCTGTATTCACTAGTCGATCTGAGAACTTGTATGAAATTAATTCTCGATATTTTCTGCGAAGGTTATTAGGGTTACAAAAAAATTTTTCTTCCAAAACTGATCTTTTTTTCAAGAAAAAACCAATTAACATTTTTTTAACTAATATTTTTTGGTAATTTTTTTGTACGTTTAGGTAAATAAATTAACCTAAAGTTTTTGTAAACTGTAACGTTTTTCAATTTTTGTTCATGCCTAGTTTGAAAAAAAACTGTTTTCTGGAACCCTAATAACCTTCGTAGAAAATATCAAGAGTTAATCGCATAAATGTTCTCAGATCGACTATTGAATACGGTTTGGGGTCATCAACTTTTAATGAATGAAATTAAACATGAGTGAAAATATAGTGCGCAAAGGCCGAATCGGGTAAAAAATGAGTCAGTATTGTTTCCTGAAATGTTTTACAAAGTTAAAAGAAATATTTTTAAAAAATTGAAATTTTATGAATTTCTTTTTCTTAAATTTAACAAGAGACTAGTGCAAATTTGTGAAAACGTCGAAGAAAATTGGTCTTTCCATTTTGATGATGATTACACGATGTTTAGAAACAATACACTTGTGCCTTTCATTGTTCTGTAAAACATTGATCAATCAGTCCGGAAAAACAGTTCGATGAATCAATTTGAAAATTAACAGGGCTATTGGGGCTACATTACGCTCGAAAAAAAACGCGGCAACATTAGTGTTTCCATCAATATTTGTAAAGTAGTAGTAGATTTACTGACAAACTATAAAAAGTCACTTTTTGTCCTTTTTTCAAATTAATGTTGAGAGTGAAAAAATGTTTTTCTGAAAGATCAACGAAAGGGGCTGGTAGGAAATTTATTCAAGTTTTCAAAGCTGCCCTTTAATTCCCGTTGCAATCATTGGTTGCTGAGATATTGATTATCAAAGACAAAAGGATCTTGTTTCATTTAAAGTCGGATATCTCAGCAAAAAATTGACGTAGAGACACAAAAAACCAAATTAAAGCTGAATCAACAAGCCAACTGACCTATACATTGAGTTACGTGGAAAAAAAATTAACTAGCCCGTGAGCCCTTGAAAAAAAATAATAATAAATTTGGCAATTATTTTCCTCCGCTATTCTTATGATAGCGCGAAAACCGCAGCTCGCAAAAAAGTTGCCAAAAAATCGTGAAACTAAAAACTTGAAGCTTCGAAGGCTTTTTTTTATCTCGATGCGACCATTTTTCACATAGATACAGCGCTTCAAAAAACACTCCAAAAAAAGAAGAAATTTTCTGTACCTTTAATTTTTTGGAGTAGTATATCAAAATTATGGTCGAAAACACGAACTTTTTTGCCTCGTTACGATTTTTAAAAAATTATTTTGAAATTTTTCCCCGTATTTGACTTCTAAAACTAACATAATTAACGAAAATATTTCGCTCTTAGTTCCAGGATTAAATTAACGATAGTTGTACTGCGTTCCGCAGAGAGAGTATGAGGTTGAAGTTTGTGTCGTTGGAACGCAACGAAAATTAATATTCGTGAATTCCTTTAATTTATTTTGGCAAACTTTGCTCACAAAAATCTTCTAACCATTTTTTAAGATGTTTATTTAGCGATCTACAATATAAATCTTAAAAAAAAAGTTTTTCCATAACAATAAAAATATAAAAAATAAAATGTAAGCAAGAGCTTTCGTTGCGTTCCAACGATGCAAACTTCAACAGTATGGAGAGGGTTGACTGAAAACCAGTAGTGCTATAGCAACTCGTGCACCGCGATTTTCTATTCTTTTGACAAATAAACTCTTTTTACATACTTCAATATATACCTGGTAAAGCCTAAAAGTTCTTTTGACCATGTATTTTATTGGTTTCTTTAAAAAAAATCTTCAAAAAACGGTCGAAAATGGGCAGTGACGGTGGTGTTCTCCTTCCTTGACACACTGCGTCATTTTGACCTGAACGAATTTGAAATAAAATGCTGACTTACCCAAAATTGCAAGTTTTCAATAATTTTTTACAACAATTCAACTTCAGGCTTTCCGAGTTGCTAAAGACTTGCCCTGTGGAAAGGTGGTGACATCTTACCGTCCGTTTTAATAAATTTAAACAAATACCTCGACCACGATTCATATACACTTTGTCCACCGCTCGCCTCACGAAGGTATGGGTACGGTGCTGATGTCATCAGACGACGGAGATTCAGCCCGGACAGTGGCTTATTCTCCTCGAAACGTTTCATCGAAAATATTTTGTCCATAGTCCACCAGGGAATGGAGAAGAAACTCTGCGTTACGCTGGTTTTTCTCAAAACACAATTTTTCAAAATGGCACGCAGCATAACTTAAAAAATTTTCATTATTTTGACAACCAATTTTGAGTACATGTTTAAAATAACATTCCAAAGAGAAATACGTACGGGATTTTCTATGAGTTAGTTATAACATTAGTTATTACCAAATTATTGTCCTTTTTTTTCTGTCGAAAATTAAGTTTTTGGTTTAATGCTCCCCAATTACACAAAAATTAATATTTTCACAATCCTCTACGTATTTCTCTAGCTATACTCGTGTAAATTAATAGAAATTTATTTATTTTATTCTAACAAGGGGACAGTACGGCAGTCGGATTTTTGTAATTTTTCGTACTCATGGTACGTGAAGTTCAGAGCTCTAATATCCCAAAGCAGTTCGACGCCATATTCAGAAATTTTCGAGTAAATTGACTTTGAAGTTTTCGAGCGCACTCTTATCCCACAAAGATGCAACAATATTCGAACCGGGCTCGTGGTGTACCTGGTAGCGCTCGAGTCTAGTAATCGCGGGGTCGCTGGTTCGAGTCTCACTTCGAAATTTTTTTTTATTTTTTTTTAATTCGCATACCTCCGTCATTTAAATATCCCGATAAATTTTTGTTGTATATAATCACATATTATTATATATAATTAATATAATATATCTATATATGTTTATATATGGACAAAATCCATATATAGTTATTTATGTACAAAATTCATTATAGTTATACATAATTATATATTTTCTCATATATGATCATATACTATTTATATATAACAATAGGTGATTATTTATAAAAAAATAAATAAATAATCCCGGGATAAAAATCATAAAATCTATGCTAATTCACATATATGTAATTATAATTGTCAATGATAAATGCAAGTCTTATTTTTGATTATCTCTTGCTTGAAATTGCGAATAGGCGACGTAAAAATATCCAGTAATAATATTTACATAAACTCCCTTGTAGATTAATAGGAATATAAATAGAAGAATAAATGTTGAAATATGTGAATATAACTCATGTTGAAATGTTGAATGTTGAAATGTTGAAATGTTGAAATATGTGAATATAACTCACATATTTCAACATTTATTCTTCTATTTATATTCCTATTAATCTACAAGGGAGTTTATGTAAATATTATTACTGGATATTTTTACGTCGCCTATTCGCAATTTCAAGCAAGAGATAATCAAAAATAAGACTTGCATTTATCATTGACAATTATAATTACATATATGTGAATTAGCATAGATTTTATGATTTTTATCCCGGGATTATTTATTTATTTTTTTATAAATAATCACCTATTGTTATATATAAATAATATATGATCATATATGAGAAAATATATAATTATGTATAACTATAATGAATTTTGTACATAAATAACTATATATGGATTTTGTCCATATATAAACATATATAGATATATTATATTAATTATATATAATAATATGTGATTATATACAACAAAAATTTATCGGGATATTTAAATGACGGAGCCATGCGAATTAAAAAAAAATGAAAAAAAATCGAAGTGAGACTCGAACCAGCGACCCCGCGATTACTAGACTCGAGCGCTACCGGGTACGCCACGAGCCCGGTTCGAATATCGTTGCATCTTTGTGGGATAAGAGTGCGCTCGAAAACTTCAAAGTCAATTTTCTCGAAAATTTCTGAATATGGCGTGGAACTGCTTTGGGATATTAATATTCGAGCTCTGAACTTCACGTACCATGAGTACGAAAAATTACAAAAATCCGACTGCCGTACTGTCCCCTTGTAAAATCGAATTTGAGTCAGCTATACTGCGTGCCGCAGAGCGTCTCAAATGCAACATGCCTCTCCAGAATAGCTCCAGCCTCACCTTTTGGCATAATTTTTTAATATCCATTTCATTTTGATCACTCGAAGATATGAATAATAACATCCTTGAATATTAATAGTCTCTTATTTGTCCTACAAAAAAAATCGCAAAATATCACTCAAGTTTTGACGTTTACAGTGGTGTAAGCTCTTATGATAAAAAGAGCGTGCACTCTTGATTTCTATCGATTTTGTTCAAATTTTAACCAGACATTGTTCATATCATCATGCAAGTTTGAGTGAAAATTCAGAACAGTTGACTATTTAGATTGGGAGATAATGGATTTTTCAATAGCAACTTTTAACACTGCAGGGTCTGCATTGGCCGAAAATCAGGTCACATAATTCGGCGTACCATTCTTTTGGGTTATTCATTTTGAGGAAAAATTATGATTAAATAGCAAACTAGTTAGGGAACGAGTGAAAAAAGTTTGGATTGTCTTTACTATTCAGTTTTGCTAAAGACGTTCAGTAACATCAGAATAACTCTCGGTAAAAAATATTTGTCCCCTATAATAAGAAGACATTATGCAACACCGTAGAACAGTATTGGTCAATATGTCGAGAAAAAAGATAATTATCGTGTTCCTAAAGTTAGAAACTTTTAACGTAAAAAGAAATATTTGCGTTATAAACATTAATATTTCATATTGCTTATGTTATTGCCTTGTGTCTTTTTATAGAGGACAAATATTTGTTACGGAAAATTACTCTGTCTAAATTTCAATGCAGACCCTGCAGTGTTAAAAGTTGCAATTTTAAAACCCATTATCTCTGAATCTAAATAGTCGAATGTTCTGAAATTTCACTGAAACATGCATAATCATACGAACAATGTCTGGTTAAAATTTGAACAAAATCTATAAAAATCAAGAGCGCATGCTTGTTCTACCTCAACATGTTCAACCATTGACCATTCAATTCTGTTGAAGAAGATGCAAGGCTCTAGCGTCCTCGCCCTTCGTTTTGAAACGTACATACGTAAGTGAAAGGCCTTGCACAGATTGGTGGTGCGATCCATGGCAAAATATTGTTCCTTGCGGTCAGCCTTGCTGGTACTCTCGGAGAGATTGGAGACAGCGGTGATATCCTGGCGACACCGGGACTGTATATTGTGACTCGGCAGTACGTACTTGCTGCCGTGGATAAATCGAATGGTCCATCTAGATGGTAAATTCGACGCTAGATTAGTTCTGGTTCCTACATGATAGCCCAGGTACCGTACCTACCACGTGTGTGCGTACAGTATCGGTACCAGTATTAGTATGGTGCTCAGGGTGAAGCTATCGAGCAATCGTCACAGGTCCACAAATCATCCGTGTTTGAGACGTGATAGTTTAGCGTTCTTAAGCAAAGGGTGTTGAATTTCGTGCCTCATTTTGGTCGCACACTGCTCAGGAAATGAAAAATATGCGATCTGCGATTTTTTCACAAATAAATACCGAGGTATTTCTGCGAAGAGCAAATGAACTTGGGTTTCTTGCATCGGAGCCGTTGGCTATTTGACACATCGGCGAGCGGGAAAGCAATGCGAGGGAAGATCGTGGCAAATTACAAAGTACGTAAATTGAGTTTATGAGGTTATAGCACGTACGTACCTTGACTTCTGGTGTTTTCCTCGATCGATGTTCCTCGATCTTCTTCGTGAATCGGCCGCGGCGGTTTTCTCGTTGATTATTTCGTTGTCGGGATTTCTTGTCGGTGGTGTGCCGGCGTCCTGAGGCGTTGTTCACAGCAAAAAAAAACTCACCAAAGCACGACGAAAATAAACTGCACTCTAACACTATTTCCACTATTCACATTCTACATCACACTCTATTACACACATCGTATGAAATATAATTCGAACGAATGTGCGAGGTTATAGCTCCGGCTTTCGACCTGTCAAAAAATAAATTGTTCCGGTAGGAGGCGAGCGCGGTCGGTCAAAACAGTCGAAGTGAGCTGCGCGCCGCCAGTGAGAAAACGGATGAACTGAACGCTCGCTCCGATACCTGATATTTTGAGCTTTGTTGGTACATATTTGCTACATTTATGTAAAAATTTCAAAATGCTTTTTCTCCGCCATTTGTTCATTAAAACAGATGAAACAAAGCTCAAAATGTGTGCTTTTTCACTGTCGAGAGCATGATTCGCGCTAAATTGACGACAATGCGATGCAATGGTCAATAATTCACAGTTTTTCGCATGGTAACCACAAACTGCAAAATTTTTTTCGAAATTTTGGAAAATTTCGCGAATCATGCTCTCGGAGCAAGCGCTCTGCATGCACACAACAAATTTCATTCCAATTGGTTGATCCGTTCGGGAGAATTCCCATTTCAAAATTTCGATGCGGTCGGTGGCATGTGGCACATGGCCTTAAGATATCATAGAGCATCTGTGTAAAAAAATGTGGTCCAACAGCCGGATCAGTTGAAAATGATTGGTCTGTAAAATAAAAATAAAAAAGGTTGTATAATCCATATAAATGTAGTTCTCGCCGTAGCTAATCTTTTTCGTAAAATAAATCATAGAATGGCGGGTGTTTAAAAAAAAGTCATTTTGCCGAATTTTTTAACTTGATTTCAGAATTTTTTTTTACATATTCTAGAATATGTATACTTGGAGAAAATGCAAAAAAATCGATTTTTTTCCCCGTCACAGTGGTATTCCGCCTTAAGAATATGTAAAGTTTTTTCAACCAATAATCCGTAAAATGTATCCAATCGTAACATCAAGTAATCCAGTCGTTTCGTTTCTTGAAAAGCGTCTAATAGACGCACGGACCAAGTTTTTAATTATATTTATCGATTGAACAGTAAAAAAAATTGTGCACATCTCATCCCTGATGATAACAAAAAATTCGTCGCATAATCAGAGTCAGGCACCAGCACAAATACTTGTCTTTTCCCAAAATGTCAATGCATAACTTTTTCCTCCCTTTATCCTTCCTTTCGTTTTTTTTTCCACCCCTCAAAACTTGTTGAAGAAACTTCATAAAGAAAAAAAAAGTTTCTGGGCTGTCTAGAATTTTTAAATTCGTACGAAAAAAAATCGGCGAATCATCCCGGGGCGATTAAAAGTTTTTCATGCCCACGAACGGCTGATTCGACTTGGATTCCACTATACAGGAGGTGCTCGGGTCGAATTGGAAAGAGAGCAGAATGTACGGAGAAAAGTTGACGTCGCTTCGGGCGGGGAGTAATCCTGCCCATATGAGTGGAAAAGGAGTGAAAGAATTCGAGTCGCGACGTGCCGGGCATGTGGGTGATGGCGAAACGGACTCTTCACGAAGGTTCAAACTGGACAGCGACCTCGTCCTCTTACGCGTTTTCTAGGTTTCCGCTGTCCGTTCTCCATCACTTTACCGTTTCGATTCTATCGCCCAATGTATATATGTATATTCGTTTTTATACCGTATGTACATATACGGTAGAGATACGCGTATATGTACTCTCGTCGATACCCGACGACTTTATTCGTTTGCACTTCGTGAAAGATGAGAAGGACCCTCTGCTTCTCGTTACTGGAGAAAAGAGTCAGTCGAACGGTGCGTACGCGTGACAGGAAGAGCGAGAATTTCAATCGATCTCTTTCTCTACCTTTTTTCTCTACGTGATTTTTTTCGCAGTTTATTTCGTACTTTTTTTAATGCTTTTATTTTATTTTAATTCATCGCAATTTACTTTGGGGCACGGTAACTTTGGGTATAGTTCCGAAAAGCCCGTACCACCGATTAATTTGGAATTTCTTGTACCCGTGCGTTTCGACTCGCTGATCACGAATATGGTAGTGAAAACACCCGCAAAGTTGATTTTGAAGGTCGAAACTCACAATAACTGATTTTTTAGGAGTTTTTTTATTTTATTTCAATGAATGTTGATCCTAGAGAAAATCGTTTCTCGTAAAAGTTGTAGCCTATAAAAAGATTGAGCTTTTATGTTCCACCCCGTTTCCGTCTAAAACCATTCTGTTTCGAGAAAAATGGGATAATGCTCCTACAAGTACATTTTGCTAAACTCCATTAGTTTCGATATTATCTACTTACGCACTTCGTCGCGGGAAGGTTGGCGTTCGGACTTTAACGTGCAGGTTAATTGTTTGTTTTTTCTGTGTTTATTTTATTTTTTGCTATTTTTTGTTTGAGTTTGTCTGGGTTTCGGAGACGTGGGTTTTTGGCTTTTCGGAACTTTGTCCGTAACTTTGTTATGATTGTAGTGTAACGATAGGTAAGAACATTCACAAATTGCGACGTACAGTGTTCGATGAAATGGGCCACATCTACCTAGGAGGATTGAAAAATTGCATTTTTCCAAAACATTTTTATTCAATAGTATTACCTTCGAGCCATATTCCCTGGACTTCAAACTATAACCGCTTTTTCCTCGACATTGTTTTCGAAGTCGGTACACTTGAAATCTCGAGAATCTCTTGATGGATAGTTTCCAAATTTACAGGAGATACGATAAAAAACATTTAAAGGTCGTTGACAATTTCACTTTTTTGTAATCGACCTTCATTTTTTAAGGCGTTAGCCCCACTTGTAGCGCAAAAAAGGCCTTTTTCATGAATTTTTTTAAAGAAAACTATAAAACTTTTTTAATCGATCAATATACCATCTTAAAGAACACATCTTGAAGAACTTTCAGTAATTTTTTTATTGAAAAATATTACATTGTTTAGTGGCAAATGGCCGTCAATGAAATAATGTTTTTATATACACGGTTTGCGGTGACCAGCATTGCGGCGAAGTTGATCATCTGAAAAAAAATGCGTATGGATTTAGTCAAATATAAGCATAAACTAGTCTTTAATCGAAGGATTTTAAAAAATATTCATTTTTCACAAAATGGCGGACAGTCAAAGTTAATGGTTCGATTTTAACGAAAAAAAACGGCCGTTTTTTGGCTATAAAACGTCCATTTTTTTCGAGAAAAAAAAATCGAACGATTAAAGACTACATTTTTATGTATTAAATAAGCCTGCAAAATTTCAAGATCGGTTCATTAGTATTCGAATAATCTTGGTCACCGACTTCAGAAATGCCATTTTGAGAAAAACGCGTTTAAAGTTTCAATTTCAGTTTACACGAAGAAAATATTTTTTTTTGTAAACTTACATAGAGTCATCTATCATTCTCAGATACTTATACTTCAAAAAAATGCAATAAAAAAATCGATTTTTTCAAAATCGCAAGTGGGGGTAACCCCTTAATAGTTACGTAAAAATGACGACCATTTTCACAGATTTTGTATGCTCGAGTTTCAATACGGCGCCACGTGGTTTAAAAAAATGATTTTTAAAATCAACGATCGTCTACGATTTGTATTTATTGTTTACTTGAATAACCCGTTTGGTTTTTAAATTTCAGATGGACCGTTTAAGCTGGAGAGTGTCCACCGCCAAACGTCTCGAAAAAAAATTCATGATTTGCCGGCGGCCATGTTTTTGTTGTTTTTCTGTATTTTTTGGTGATTTTTTTTCAAAGGTCTCAATATATGTACCTTTGTGTTCGAAATAATGCGTTTACCAACCCTTTCCCAGAAAAAAGTTCCGAATTTGGCCATTTTTTGGGCTTCTAAGTAGATGTAGCCCCTTAAAACTTAATTTTAAAATACTAATTTTTTAGACGCGCACACATCTAGTCAAAGTTTAACTGCGGTGGTTCAGTAAGTTCGACAACGTCGGTTTCGAGAAAATAGTTTAAATACAAGAAACATAGCAGTGTCTTGAAAAAATCGTCAACTAAGCCGCAGTTTATATATCTTGCTGACATATTACCTACGCTGGGTGATAATAAAATTCCCGCTCAATTTGAGATTCTTCATAAAGAAAGTTTTTTTCTCCATTGCAATTTTTTTCTTCCTCAAAACGATGTGGCGGAACTTACGCGAACATCGAAGCCGAACTTCCATTAAACGTATATGTCCGTAAAAAATCAGTATCCATTAGCATAATTTACTAGACGCTTGACCCTCCTTAATAAAATTAAAAAAAAAACGTTAAAATGTGTCGTTGCCCTTTTTCGTCCGCAATATCGCAGACATAACAATTATATATTTAGTAAAATTCTTTCTCTATGCATCAATTTCGATAAAAACTATAAGATCCTCAGATATTAAAAAGAAATTATACTCATAATTTCCCAGTTAAGAATTTTCAGACTTTGGTTCCAAAATTGAACTGAATTGCATTCTACACAATATTTTTCCCTGTGATACAACTCGCAGCCCATACTGACTAATTTACCGAAAAGAAACACCTAGAAATGTAAAACCTGGAGGAAAGAAGAGACAACGGAGATAAAATAAAAAATACATCTCTACAGGGTATGAAAAATTCGAGGCTAATGACTTGAGTAGAATATTCAACTTGTAATTTCATTTATTTTCCTCGATGATACAACTCACAGCCCTCATTGATTAATTCGCCGAAAAAAAAAACAAATAATATTGTAGAAAACCCGAGAAAAAAGCGACAAGGTAGTTGAAACCTGAAATTCGTCTCTACAGCGTATAAAAAATATGAGGATCAAAAACTTAAGGGGTCTTCTCACTTTAGACGCTAAAAAAGGCTATTTTCATTAATTTATTTGATAGGTTTATATTATAGATATTGACATAAAAGTTGTTACACTTAATAAGTACATGTTCAAAATAAATTTTGAAAAATAAATTATTTATGTAAGTCACTACTTAAAGACGAAAATGGTATTTAAAAAAGGTCCTAAAAAAATTTTAGGCCTGCGCTGTTCATGAAAACGCGGAAATGGATCATCCGAAAGAAAAAAAAACAAACAGTTTTAGATTCAGTATATTAATGGCTATAGCGCATATTATACGATTTTTGATATATGCAAAAATAACAAAATGGCGGACATTTTTCGAAAAAATAAAAAGTGTTTTTTCACCGTTTTTGGCAAAAAAAGGAATTATCAAAATTAAAAAAATTCTTGAAATGCGCTATAGCTATAGTCGTGAAGAATATGTGGTTAAAATTTCATAAGGATCGGTTCAGTAGCTGCGAAGTTTTCATTAACAAGCTGTCGAAAAACGTTGTTTCGAGAAAAACGCGTTTAAAGTTTGTTTGGGTTACATAAATACGTTTAAAAAAAATTGAATGTACTTCGATAGTGTATTTATCAAGTGTAACAACTTTTATATCAATATCTATAATATACACCTATAAAAAAATTAATGAAAATAGCCTTTTTTAGCGTTCAAAGTGAGAAGACCCCTTAACAGCCTAGGAATATTGTCACGTTGTGTGGTTTCGTCGCTTTGGATAATCGCGATTCACGCATAACTCATGCGTGTATACGTCCCGGAGAGCCCGATCCGCGATAAAATATGGCTATGTATACATAACTGTACACCGAAGCGAGAGTCGGGAGGGAGATGAGCGCACGGATTTGAAAACTTTCTACGTGAGATCCAGTTATTCGTCGTGGGTGTAACACCGACGTTGTGACGTGTCGTGTCGCGAGCTTGGACACTTTTTCCGCTGCGTGTGTACGATCGTCAACGGAGCGCCTGATGGGATGCAACCAGAATTACGAACTGGTGCGGCGGGTCGCGTGGCATTCAGGAGCGAGTCTATAAAACGCGGCGACTCGGCACTTTTCGGTTTCGTTGGTCCCGCTGGTGCGAGCAAGACTGAAGTGTTTTTGGCGTATCCAACCGCGTCCCATGAACGTCCAGAAGACAAAAACCAGCAACGTTTTTTTTTCTTTCTTTTTTAATATTATTCACGCAACGAACATTCGTAAGTGGCATCAATGTATCGCGGAAAACGCACCAGTTTCGCTCTCCTCTTATTGACAGCGCATCAAATCGCCACGTGCTTGACCCTCGATCTTCACCAACCAGTGCACAGTGAGTTGTATATATTTTTATCTTCCACGCTCGCGGTCCTGTTCTGAAGATGAAATACCGCGGACTACCGTAGAACGTGTTAAATTGGCATTAAGGGTAACTTTGACAGTTTTTGGGGCTGCTTTAACAGAGCGCCAAAATACGCTTTTGACGAATACTTTTTTAACTTTTTTTCCATTGGTATTCAAATTTGTTGGTCAAGTTTATTGTAATGATGCTAAAGTTGATTTTAATGTTGCTCGAGTTGATTTTTTGATCTCGATAATAATTGTGAGACTCCAGGTTGAAAAAGCGTTTTTTGGGGAATTTTTTTAGAAGGGAAAAAACAAATGAGGCCAGTAAACATTGAGGTATCTTTTCATGTATATTTGAAATCTATAAAAAAAAATGTTTCAAAATGAAACAATGAATGGCTGCAGATTTATCAGCCTATTCCATTTGCGTCTTGCCATTGCAGTCCCCAATCGGCGGGAAAGATGCAGCTCGTAATTCTTGACTGAAACAAAACACCAACAAAATTTTCCATTGTCATATATTTTTCTTCTGGGTGAATTAAGAAAAAGCTGAAAAAATCGTGAAATTAGAACTTTTCTCAGGTTTCAAAAAAATGTGTTAAAAAAACTCGTCAACGTGCTGTAAAAATTATTTAACAATACTTTTTCAACGACTTTTTTAATTTACTTAGAAGAGATTTTCATGGTGACGAAAATAAACTTTGGTTTTATTCAATAGGTCGTTTAGTTTTTTTGCTATCACGCCCGCCAATTTTGAAAAATCGTGAAAATGAAACCTGGAGAAAACGCGCGTCAAAGTTTTCAATAGGAGAAAATATCAATATCAAATATCAATCGCTTCTCTGCTTCTCGCCTTGTATCTTTGAAAATATTTACAATTGGACTCTGTAACTTTGTAAATATATTCTTGGATAGTTTGTCTATCGATTAAATTGCTTAAATCGATAGACATCATTTTGGCATCATTTTGATAAAAAATGTAATATTTTATACATTACACATAGAATTAAATGAAAAACAACGAAAAATCGTTTTTCTTTAATTAAAGAAAAACGATTTTTCGGACCCTCTCATTCAGGCTCTGGCCTAAAGCGCTTATAATATTACAGTATACTAGGTACTTGATATTTTTATGTAAAATGTTTCCTTAATATAGATAACAATTTTATGATTAAAAAATCGTTGTTTTTCATTTCATTCTTGTATAATACATAAAATATTACATTTTTTATCAAAATAATGCCAAAGTCACCTCTAATGTTTGACATAAGTTGCATTTCAATGTCTTGTCAAAGAAACCCCACATTCGAGGTTACTTTGACACTTAAAAAAAGAATATAAAATTGTGGGGGCGGTGGTGGGGGTTGACTTTCTTATACATTTCATAGCCAAAGGACACATTGTTCCATTGGAGCAAAAGAGTTGAAATTTAGGATGTTAAAAAAGTGACCTACAAAAAACTTCCAAAACCTGTTCAAAGTAACCCCATTTTACGGTATCTCTCGCTCGGCGGATGTCATCGAAAGATCGCGCAAACTTCTTATTTTATCCACAGGACCCAATAACGCGCGAAACATCTCGGACTTGGTCCCGGACGGTTCATCAACAACTGACGAAAATCTGCTACCGGAAACGACGACACGAAAGCCACGTGCGTCACGAGGATGCGGTATGAGCGTCAACAGCGTAACGAGAATCGTGGGCGGCAGACCCGCCGATCCGAGAGAATGGCCGTGGATGGTCGCCCTCCTTAGACAAGACTCCAAACATTATTGCGGTGGCGTTTTGATCACCGATCGACACGTACTTACCGCGGCACACTGTGTTTACCAGTATGTGCGAAATACTTTTTTTTGTTGCAAATGTTAGATAGCCTAAGCAGGACCGAGGGTTTTAACGATCAATACTGGGGGACGTCGTTCTTTTAGACGCAGATGTGGCCAGCGAAAGTGCCACTCCGAAATTTTCGTAATTGCTCTGGAACGCTTTTGGGGGAAAAAATACAAATTTAGATAATAAATACAGGTGCGCGAATCGGGGTGGATTATTGTTGACTATGAGCGCAGTTATGTCAGCAGGAATTAGACTTACGATATTCTATGAGAAACTGTGCTAAAGTGATTTTTTAATTGTTTTTTTGCCCTCGGAAAGAGCGTAGTCGAAGTTGGGGAAATTTCGAATGTGAGCTGTTGAACGTATCAGCGTCTAAAAAAATCAGTATCCCTCAACAACCATCGGTGAAACACTCGACCCTCTTTAACTGCGGTCATTGACCTACAACTAGAGGTTTGACGAAAAATCGTGATTTGTCCCGAATTTTTTAAATCGTTTTGAAGAGCCATCATTTTTTAAAATTGTTTTAAGAACTTATGATTTTTTAGCCATTTTGAGAAATAATGGTTTTTTTAAATCATTTTGACAAATCATGACTTTTCAAAATCGTTTGAAAAAAACGTGATTTTTATATGTCGTTAAAAAAAATTAAACGGCAACAATTTAGAACAGTATCAAGGAAAAATCGGGAGTGCCGATTTTGCGTTATAAGCTTTTCTAAATTCCTTTCGTTTAATTTTTTTTTCGAGGTTGTGTAGAGGGAAGTACAGAAACTTCGAAGCTGAACTTTTATCGGACATTTTCACCGGCTAGAAAAAATCAGTATCCCCCGACTTGCATGAGTGAAACGGGCTGTAAATTCATTACGGAGATTGTGATAACGAGAACTTAAGCTGAAAGTTTAAAAATCGCGATACGTCCTGGAGTAAGAATTTTTCAACTGTTTTAAAAACCATGTCTTTTGCGTCGAAGAAAGATAATTTTTTTAATCGTTTTAAATACTCATATTTTTTTTCAATCGTTAAAAAAATGGGACCACTTTGGAATTTCGAAATTTGAGTGCTCCGACGGTTTAAAATTCCTAATTTTAATGTTCCGAAATTCCAAGTTTCGTAAAGATCATGCCAGCGAAAGTCTACATAGTTGACTGCAAATGATGTAGAACCTATAAAATTGTGTAGACAAATTTCAAAATTGTCGTGAACTAACTTCTCAATAAAACAAAGTTCTTGAAATAATTCGTCGTTTTATTGAAAACTTTGAAACTTTAAAAAATTCCATAGCCGATTTTCGTAGCGGTGTTCAGAATTTCGGAGTTTTGGTTTGTCGGGTAAAATTCTTTTGATCGTTCGGGGTACTATTCTTTCGGAGTTTTGAGCGTTCTTATCATTCAAAGTTCGGAATTTCAACCCGGCTCCAAAAAATGGAATAAAAAAAACCTACAACAATATTCAAGCAAAAATAGTAACTCGTGTTGGAGTCCTCATTTTCCCTTACAAACTGTCCTAAATTACTATCATTTAATTTTTTTCTCGAAAAAAATATAATGGAAAGTACAGGAACTTCGAAACTGAACTTTTATCAGACATTTTCACCGCCTAGGAAAAATCAGTATCTTTCAACATTCCTGAGTTAAAAGCGCGATAAATTCACGACGGAGATGGTGATAACATGAAAATCGGTAATTAAATTCTCACAATTACCAGCGATCGTTTTTCGCTACGGCAGTTCGTAGAGAGTGAAATCAATTTCCTGCAAATCCACCATATCACTATATCACATAATTAATCCGAAAATAAAGCAGCTGTCATTTCAACTTTAATATCGTACTAATTAAATGAAGCCCATTCAGAATTTCATTCTGTCACATATTCACAATCGAAACATCGACGAATAGTGAATTTTACTGGGCACGACTCTCCTCTTTGACTCGCTGTTACAATATTGATTCAAAGGCAGATAGCGGATGAAATGACAATGGCGAATGAAGTAGTCCACGCTTTTCACGAGAGCGTCACTCGAAAATATCGCTTTGGCGTGAGATACGCTTGTTTCACTGTGAGCCAAGTGTAATCTCTCGCTTCAATCCTTTGACTCGGGTGACTCATCTCTTCGAGTGAAACGAACATCTGTACATTGGTCTCTTGTTTTACGCGGGTCGACGGAAACGTCCACGCTTTCGCCGTTTTCCTTTCAGATGCTAATAACGTGCTATTTCGACAATTCAGGCATTCAGAGACGAGGATTCTTTGATCCCGTTTGGTTTTTATAAATTCAACGAAATCTACTCGACTAACAGCCTGCCGAGACACTTGGTAGGTCTATATTCAGACTCAATTTACCGTCAATATATCGATTGGTGCGATTGCTGTGATTGAGCCCTCCAGTTCTTCGATATTCTTGATAATTCATTCGGGAAAGGAGAAATTCGCAAAAGTTCGGAAAAAAGTTGGAAAAAAATGGAATTGCACTGGTAAAATCAGAGGTGACGTAATTGGAGAAATCAATGCTAATCATTTTCGTGTTTCTCGATATTATTTTTTAAGAAACTAAAGTAACGGTTTTGGTCAGAATTTAATACAACAAATACATGTTTGTTCTTAACCTAACTATTAATTTTTAATAAATAAAAATTCATAAAAAATGATTGTCTTTTTACAAATTAAAATTTACAAAAAAATCATTGTTTTTTCATGAATATACATTTTTCAATGATCATACTTTTATGAATATAAATTTGTTAAAAAACTATTATATTTTTACAAATATAAATGTCTAAAAAAGATATTTTTACAAAAATAGCATAAATATTGCAACCGTTGCCAAAATATGGCACCACTATGTTCAAAGTAATTCAAAATGAACCAGGTTCGGTCAGCATTGATACTTTCTTTGACCCTTCAACTGCACACTTCCGTTACGAACCTCAGACTGCATATGGGGTCGATCCGACCTTGGACGTTTTTCAGATCGTTGTATTTCGGTAAATATGCATTTTTTGTAGAGACGTTTTTGTAGTCAATGATCCTTATTTTATGGCCCGAAATTTATTTTTTAAGATAAACAAAAATTAAGTGCTCAAACATTTGTTCAAAGTGGGAAATTCGTTGAAAAATACGTACTTACACGAAAAAGATCATAATTTCTTTTTTCAAAATATAAAAAAAAATTCTTCGAGGTTTTTAATAAGGAAGTTTTGTAGATACGAAAAAAAATACAGTGTCGACCGTCTTTCCGAAAACTATATTTATTCGAAGGTTTGAATTTGAGCATTTTCGGGATAGTGTAAAATGGAAAAAATCGACTCCTTCGGCAGATTAGTTGTTGAAGACGTACATTTTCCTCATTGTTTTACTTCAATGACTTATTGAGGGGTCTTCTCACTTTAGACGCTAAAAAAGGCTATTTTCATGATATTTTGATACGTTTATATTATAGATATTGATAAAAAAGTTGTTACACTTAATAAATACATTTTTTTTAAAACGTATTTATTTAAGTCACTATTTATAGACGAAAATGGTAGTTAAAAAAATGTCCTAAAAATATTGTAGGTCTGCGGTGTTGATGCAATCTCGGAGATGGATGAACCGAAACAAATAAATCAAACGGTTTTAGATTCAGTATGTTAATGGCTATAGCCAATATCATTCAATTTTTTATATATGCAAAAATAACAAAATGGCGGACATTTTTCGATAAAAAATCGTGTGTTTTTCACCCTTTTTGGCACAAAAATAGTAAATATCAACATTTTTTTAAATCCTTGATATGCGTCATAGCTGTAAAGAATATGTGGTTAAAATTTCAGAAGGATCGGTCCAATAGTTTCGAAGATTTTATCAACAGGCCGTCGAAATCGATGTTTCGAGAAAACGCGTTTAAAGTTTGTTTGGGTTACAAAAATACATTTAAAAAATGTTTTTATCTATTTCGAAAGTGCATTTATTAAGTGTAACAACTTTTATATTAATATCTGCGATATAAACGTATAAAAAAATCATGAAAATAACCTTTTCAGCGTCTAAAGTGAGAAGACCCCTCAATATTCACATTTACCGCAATCGACGCATAAGTACATTCGGTGCTCGTTCCAGATAGCCCTCCTGTATAAAGGGCACTTCCCATATAGAGTCGCCTATCGTAACAAAAATGCCAGCATTCAGCCATTAAACGGTTTGCTGATAATCGGCCAATAATTTGTCGACCAGCGTTGGGGTACTGTAGGCGGATGAACGGCTTGCCAGATCTATGCCAGCCATTGGTGGGCCAATACCATCGCACCGATAATATGGCGATCAGCATTGGGGTATCGTAGGCGGATGAACGGCATGCCAGATCTATGCCAGCCATTGGTGGGCCAATACCATCGCACCGATAATATGGCGATCAGCATTGGGGTATCGAAGGCGGATGAACGGCTTGCCAGATCTATTCCAGCCATTGATAGTTTGTTTTTGGGCGTTTTGCAAATGCAGGTCGTTAAACTGTAATACGTAAAAACAAGGGATAAGGTTTCGAAAAGCATATCCCACTGATGAAGCTGAAATTTTGCACAGACCTTCTTTTCAATATTTTAACGGAGACTTCGTCCTTGGAGTGCCATATTTCAGGTGTTTACATTTTATTTTTTTTAAAGGAAACGAGTAAAGCTTTTTGGGTGCGGTTTTTTCTTGCTTTTATTCATGATATTCAGAACGTTAAAAATATTTTGTTTGAAAAAAAAACCAAAATGGCGGCCGTTGCAGCTCCGTGAAAACAGGTCCTCAAATCGCGGGAGGTAAACGGCTGACATCACTGCCCCCTCTTTGTTGATCTGAAACACAAATTCAAAGCATATTATCAATCTGTGACCCTTTGGTCATGGAATGACGGATGGGTTTTTCGTTTAGTACAAATTTCGGAAAATGGCGGCAATTTAAAAAAAATCGAATTTTCGCGTTTTTTTCGCATAAAAAGATAAATAATAAATGCAAAAATGTATCTATCGAAAAAACGATCCGTCATTCCGTGAAGACATATTTTCTGAGTATGCTCTCCAAATTTCAGGTCGACATGTTAATTACAGCGGTCAGGAGAATGTCAGCCATTTTTAAAAACGTATTTTCGAGAAAAACGCGTTTAAAGTTTTGTAATGTGTTTACACAAATGTGTTTATAATTACCGCTAATCGGCAATGCCTGGTCCATGGAGGCATCCCTCCTCTTCTTCTAGCTGCTCATGTTGAGCTCAAATTGATTTTTTGACAATTTCAAGGACAAAGTCTGCATTAAGAGAAGCTTTAAAAGGATATTGGCGACTAGCAATAATTTTCGATTCATCGTATATTGAAAGTTATTTATTGTACTGCGCTTCTACTATATTAAACAAACCCAAACCAAACCATCCCACATGGCAAGTGACATGCACGTACGGGCGAGCACTATTTGTCAGGAAGCAGCGAGGCCAGAGGAGTGGGGGGTATCAATCGGATACATAGATATACTCGTACGGCGTGAAATAATAAACTTTACAATGCGATATATCGAAAACGATTGCTAGTCGTCAAAAATCTGTTAAGGGTTTCTCTTAGGATAATGAGAGGAAGTTCCGTGCAAAATTTTAGTTCGATCAGAGGAGTACGCTATTCGGAACTTCACCCAAAACGAACGAGTTATTTTCACAGCCTAAATGGAACAAAAAAATTGTCGGTAAACTTTAATGTCACGAATAAAATTATCGGCATAAAAGTAAGGAACGAACAAACGATGGATTCTGTAAGTGTTAGGATGCCTAAGTCGGTAGGGCGCTCGACACTAGAACGGAAGACGTAGGGTCGATCCCGATGATAGGTAAAAACTTGAACAATGCAGAAAGCGTTTTTAATGCAATTATTCTATGTACATGGACATAAGTAAAGCATAAGAAAACAAAAAAGATACTACTAGAATTTTTTAATTCATAATTTGTAAATTTTTTGTTTTTCATTTCCGGTAGAAGATCCGGCAGCCGTTGCTGGGCCAATATGGGCGTATGATATTTGGCCAAGTCTTAGCAGCCATTCATGGTTTGCCATTAACAACCATGTAGGGTGCGGATCTGGCCCGTTTACATAGCCATTACCGCGCCATCATTTTTTCTCTGGCAACCAGTCGTGAGCCATTACTATGCCGATTGTAAAACCCTTTTTGGGTTGCTTTTAGTTTTATCATCGGCTTTCTAAATACATAATTTACTATAGTAGCGATAAATAAAAAATATCAATGAGCATTTTCTATCGTAATTCACTTACATGTAGTAATACAACATAAAATTTCACAAAAAAAAATGTTTTCACTTTCACCGCACTACTGCATAAACGGGGTCGATTCGACCCCAGGTCCTTTTTCGACAGCTGTCCTCAGTACACGGGCAGGATGAAGGATGGGGGCCGAGTGTCCACGAATAGATGACCCCGTTTTGCGATATAGTCAGTTTGATAAAAAAAATGGGGTCAAAATGACCCTGTGTGCAGTCGAAGGGTTAAAAATGATACCCCCCCCCCCCCCAAATTCAATTGTATATATAAAACTAAAAATAATTATCCCTTCGTGCAAAGCATCTAGAAACATGTGATTCTGTGACTATGTTTTGTCTGAAAAACCTGCCCAAAATACAGATTGAAAACCCGGGAGATAAAAGTGCGCCTGGGAGAGTATGATTTCACGAGACACGACGAGCCACGCGCCCTCGACTTCAGAGTAACTGACATAAAGATTCACGAGGATTTCGATTCGTCGACTTACAACAATGACATCGCGATATTAAAGATCCATCGGCCGACGACTTTCAACTATTACATATGGCCCATATGTTTGCCACCAATTGCAACGACCTTCGAGAACAAGACTGCAATAGTGACAGGTCAGCGTGGCATAAAGCTAACCCTTTGTTCGTGATTTATTATTCAAGAAAGACAATTTACCACAATAGTATGTGATTTGTTCATTGGTCGATATATTGGAATCAATGCCTGCGTTGATTGCTGATAGTCGAAGCCATCATACGCGATGCCATCGAGGGAGAGAGCTATATCGAAAGAGAGAATGACAGAGAGCGAGAGAGAGAGAGAGAGAGAGAGAGAGAGAGAGAGAGAGAGAGAGAGAGAGAGAGAGAGGGAGAGAGAGAGAGAGAGAGAGAGAGAGAGAGAGAGAGAGAGAGAGAAACAGAACGAGAAAATTTAATCGCACGTGCGAGTAGTCGTCGACAAAGGAATTGGGTCATTTGGTATTCTCTGGTGAAAAGAATCGAGATCGAGCAGAATCAGACTGATGACTTCAAAAAAGAAAAACGATAAAGCAAATAAATGATGAACACAATAGGGAATTTATTATACCAGGCTTCAACAATGCAATATAGAATTTCCATCTCCATAGTTCTCTCTCATTGTCGCCTTCCGTATCTCCGATTCACGCGAAAATTGAAATAACGGGTTATGCCTAGTTACGACAGCCAAAAAACAGCTTATTTATTGGATTTTTAAAAAAGAAAATCGTGATGACAAGTTTCTACAAAAATTAGGCATTTGAAAAAGTATCGTCGGAAGGACACTTTGCCATTTTTTTTTTTTTTTTTTTGGTGCAAATATTTAATCATGATCGATTTATAGACGATGTCCGGGAAGCACCTCCCAAAAACGTCTTTTGCGGTGAGCAATGCCATTCTTAATCAGGTTATCTAATATCATAAAATCGGACAGGTTTATATTAGTTTCTTCTATGATTAATCGAAGGTATTGCCGAAATATCGAATTAAAAAAAATGGCGCGTGATCAAAGTGAGTTTTGATTATTCCGGAACTTTTTTATTTTTGCGGCTTTTTTGCACACCAAATCGCAAATATACATCGGAAAAAATCCTTCGATCAAATTCTGTATTTTGACATCTAGAAAACTCCCTAAAAATTTCAGGAAGATCGATGCAGTTGTTTTTGCGGTATTTTGCACAGCGACTTTGAAAACGTACTTTCGGGAAAAAAAGGTTTTGAACGACGCTCCGAGCGTTCCGACGGGCGTCAACATAACCGCCTATAAATCTGTCAATTTTAATTCAATCACCTTCAAATGTTCAGAGAATATTTATAAGATGATATACTGTCAAAATATATTGGTTTTGAAAAAAAGCGATTTTTCGTCTTTTACAACTAGGCACAACCCCTTAATGGCAAACAGAATGATAGCTCCCATGCCTGTTAATAAGAAAAATTCCAGTCGGGACTGATCCGTTGTAAACATTTGGCAAAATACTGGAATTAAAAACATTTATTTTCAATCTCTTTTCTGACTAATAATTTTAAATATTTGAAATTCAATAATATTGACAGATTCCTTGCAACCAGAAACATTGTCAGGACCTCACAGCTACGTTTTGAAAATTCTACACAATGTCTGCAATTATTAGCAATTTCTTAAACCAATAATAATAAATACATTGATCATATCTACTTGGGGAAAATGGTTATCGAAAATATCTTCCTCCATCATAGAAATTCTACAATATTGCTGGATCAATATAATAATTTATCTGTTATCGAAAATGATTTTTCATTGTTATCAATACGAGTGCAAACGGGAGTACCTACCCTTAAGGACCTTGCATCCTTATCTCGAGTTCCTTTTATACCGTCCAATTGCAATAGGAAACCCGTATAGCAGTCGCGTTTCGTACATTGTGCTCAATAATTGCAGTGAACGCATACTCGGCATGAGTTTACGGAAATCGGTTGACAAACGGAATATATAAGCCTGCGGGAAGTCTGAATTACGTGGTTCGCGAACGATACTCGCGTAGACCGCGAACCATTACCGGAACGGTATGACCGAGAGAAGTGAGGAATTTAATACCCCAGATATTCGATACATATTCGCCTCTAATTACTCTCGTCGTCTATTATTCACGGTCCCTGTGTTTCTTCCTCTTTGCCCTTCTCTCTCTCTCTCTCTCTCTCTCTCTCTCTCTCTCTCTCTCTCCTCTCTCCCCCTCTCTCTTACTCTCTCTGTGTTCGAGTTTATTCGGCCCAACTACGCCAATTAGCCGGCAAGTGTCAATTCGGAATTCATCAAAGACTCATCGACAAAATAGAAAAAGTTGGAAAAAAATGATCGGGTAAACCGACCAGTGGATGGACGAATAACTACACCGTAGGACTCAGATGGACTGCAAAATGGAAATATTATCGAAACGATTTTTTCAATGGATATAGCTACCAAAAGATATTATTCTGATAGAAAATAATATTCGAAGGAAGTGCAACTAATAATATTGAAATGACCAGTAAATGGACGCTCAACCGCCATTAAATGGACGTGTAGTGCAGATGAACGCTCTCAAGCAAAGTGATTTATTTTCATTAAATGCCAGATTCGGAGATCACTGTGTTGCACAATAATTATAATATTCTTATAAATATGAGTATTAGATTCGTTATTACGATTTCGTAGAAAATACACAAAGCTTTTTTGCATCTCAATTCTCAAAAAAACTATCAAAGTTTGTTTCGACAGAGAAATAGAAAATAAAGTTTTACCAAAAATAAAGAAAAATCGAATGAAATGATTTTATGACAACATTTAATGAAATGTACATTGTCATATTTTAACAATAATGAATTTAACAATTGTTAGCAAACAAGCTTAATTTTTACTCTGCTTTGAGAATTATCAGAACAGAGCCCGTATGTCCATTCACCTGAAAGAAGTTAGAATACAGCACCAGTGAATAAACATGTCTAATTGTAGCCTATAATTGCGAATTTATTTCAAAATTTTGCATAAAATCAAGATTAAGCCTTTTTCAAGTAATGAAAATAATACTTCTCCTCAAAACTTATAAAAATTATTGTTTTCGCGGTTTGAAGACCTACTGCGCACAGTCGTATCGTAACTAACAGGGAACATCACTTTGGTGTCCTCCTCCGATTTTGTTGAAACTTTTTTATGTGGAAGAGTATCAAAAACTAAGAGACACGTATTTTTTATCGGCGGAAAAACGGTTTTGAGGGGTGAAACGCACCCTCGAAAATAGGGGTGTTTTTCGTCGATAACGTTATCGTTCTCATCTCTAATGTATAGTACACAAAAAATAAACATTGTTGCAATATGAATTTTTTTAATATCTCGTACCGTTACAACGTTATCGACGAAAAACGAAAAACATCCCCGTTTTTGAGAGTGCGTTTCACCCCTTAAAACCGTTTTTCCGCCGATAAAAAAAATATGTGTCGCTTAGTTTTTTATACTCTTCCACGTAAAAAAGTTTCAACAAAATCGGAGGAGGACACCGAAGTGATGTTCCTTGTCAGTTGCGCGGGGTGCAAGTAACACAAACTAGAAAAATTCCACGTGGCATCAAAATTCGCTATTAAACTTAGAAATCGGTTTTAACGATAGCTGTGATTTTTTTCTAAATTACAGTGATTCGAGTTTTTATCGACAATTCATATTCTTTACTGATTTTCAATATAAATCAGCTTTTGTCCATTCACTGGTCGGTTTACCGTACCAATTGATTTTCTAGAGAAAATAAATAAATAAACGCCATGTTTTATTTTGTTGCATTATATATTTATATGCATTATTCTAAACAAACAAAAAAATAGGTTGGGGTACGCAGCGTTTCGGAGGTTTGGGCAGCAGTGTACTATTGGAGGTCCAAGTTCCGGTATGGCCACAGAGTTTGTGCGTTAGCAGATTCACCCATCCTATTCCGGACAGCGTCATGTGCGCCGGAGCTTACGAGGGTGGTCGTGACGCTTGCCAAGTACGTTTGCATCAACAGATATTCTAAAATCCCTGCATTACACTTTCATAAAAGTTCCTTCTGCCGCGATGAAGGAACAAGACATTGGAAATTGGAGAGAAACATTATATTATTTTCCTGTGGAAAAGGAGTGTCGAATTTTTTTAATCACCCTGTTTCTGGGCTATCCAAAAAGTTTATAGAACATGGTAGCTTTGTGATTCGAAATAAAACGAGTCCGTATCATCATCCGTATCCGTTCAGTGGGGCTTGCATTATTAAAATTCTCGTGCATTTTTCCACCTTTGATTCTCTCCACTATTTTCACCGTAATTGGAGCGACCGAAAACGAAAAACGAAATGCCGTTGCGATATCTAGAGGACTGACACGTTTCGTTAGTTTTCGGAGGGACAAAATTGATGACCGATATTTTTGGACATCTTTAAATAAACGCATGATCTCGAAAGATCATTTCTACGTGGAATGGATTATTCAGAATATTTGGTAATAATATATTAATTTGGAATATTTTCAAAATATTTGATATTTTATTCAGATTATTCAGAATATTTATATTACCTCTCCTATTATCTCATATGTACAATAAATTCACTGTTAATTATTTAAGTAATTGATTCTTTGTTTTTATTATATTGCATGAAGACTAAACTATTCACATTCTACTCTACGACATCCCTAAGTATCCGTAGCATCCGTCAACACAATGCTCCTCATCCCGAGACCAAAAAAAATATGCTCCAATCGAAAAAAAAACATTAATAATTAAAGAAAAAAAAACCTAAAATAAAAATATTCCTAAACATGTGAGTTTCACCGCTTCGACAAAAATCAAGCCCCATCGATATTAAATAGTTCACCGTGTAGAAAGACGTAAAAACCCGGTAAAAATTAATGACAGTTCGACACTCCAACGAATCAAATTTTTTTTTGTTCCAGGGAGACTCCGGTGGACCTTTGATGCACAAGTTGAGCAACGGAAGATGGGTGAACATAGGAATCGTATCGTGGGGTATACGTTGTGGGGTGCCAGGACATCCGGGTATTTATACGCGAGTGACCACTTACCTCGACTGGATTTTTGCCAATGCCATTTTTTGATGACGAGTCTCAGGACGCCCATTCCTAAAAACGACCACGGTCAATTCGAATCGCATCTTTTTTTTTTTTAAACAATTATACTTTATTTTCCGAAATATTGATCGTCATACATCGTTAAAAGAGTTTTGTGTGTATCCTCGACATAAATAAAACACTGTCCTTTATGCGCGCTTTGCATATTTCCGTTTCTTTTTCTCGTCCGTTTTCTTTTGCTCTCTCACTCATTTACAGTTTGCGCATATTCTCGGAGAAACTTGTGTACAATCATTCAATCTAGCGTCTAGAAATATGAGATGCGAATCTCACGAGTTATTCGCACACAACTCTTTGGACACACGAGATACATGCAACGGCATTGCATTTAGGAGGAGGCCCAGCCTCGATATCTAACATTCTATATAATACATCGATTTTTAGGTAGTATTTTTCTATGATATACATACATCCATACATACATGTGTGTGTGTGTGTGTGTGTGTGTGTGTGTGTGTGTGTGTGTGTGTGTGTGTGTGTGTGTGTGTGCGTGTGTGTGTGTGTGTGCGTGTGTGTGTGTGCGTTTACTTTTAATATATATGTATGTATGCATACGTATATTTATATTTATTTATTTATACTTTTTTAATCTGTATTATTCCATTCACGTAATCATTCATATATATACTATATAAGTGATTAATAATAACAATAATAATAATAACAATAAACATTGCGTAAATCCTATGATGGAAAATGCTTGTAAAAGATTCTTGTGAATGATTCACGGAAGTAAGAGGATCTCGCGGGATAATAAAAAATGATGGACACTGCAACGATCGACGAGAAACTTCAAGTCCGAGAAGGTGAAACAGAGAAAACAATGGTGAATCTATACCGTGCGGAAAAAACTACTGGTCGTCAGTAATTTCGGAAAAATATTCGACATTTAATGCTACTGAAAAGTAATGATTATTGATGACTGGATAGTAGAGATAGTAACGGGTAGAAAATCATGTGCGAATTTGACCATTTTTTTTTTCGTGTGCAAAAGTGATTCACACGTAAAATTAATTACACATCTATTTAGTATGAATATCGAGCTGTTAGAAAAATTTTTTTTCCGATGTACAAATGGCCGACTAATATTTTCTTTTGTTATCTTTTTTTTTGGGGGGTGACATTTAGCATCTACAATTTTTGACCTAGAACAAAAAACAAAAATTCTCGTCAATCTACATTAGAATATCTAGAGAAGTACGTACGGAATTTAAAAAATATTGTTTTATTCAAAAGTTGTGGGTATTTGAACTTAAGAAATGAATCTTCAGTGAATAATTTCGTTATAACTGCTCATAAACTGCTCATAAAATGAAAAGTTTTCGATTAATCAGAAACTCCGTACGTACTTCTCTGCGAAATGCAATTAGGAACATAACTTTTAAATTTGAAGTAAATCGAGTGAAAATTGTTGAAGTTATTTGTCACGCCAATTGGAAAAAAGCTGTTTCGAGAAGTTTCAAGTAGTCGGCCATTTTGTACATCGAAATATATATATATTTATATATTTCCTAACATCTTGATATTCATACTAAATAGATGTGTTATTAATTTTATGAGGGAATCACTTTTTCATACGAAAAAAGTGGTTAAATTCGCGGATGATTTTATACCCTTTACTGTGGCCTAAGGCCTTAATGGAAAATAATGCCGACGATAACGAAGGAAAAAGATATGAAAATTGAAAAGAAAATGCTTATATTTATTTATTTATACAGTTTTTTCTTCAATTTTGGGTTTGGAATAATCTTTCTCTACCGAGAGTTTTTTTTTTCCCGTAAGGAAAACATCGTCGTTTCGTCTACTTAATATCAACAATCTCGTGAATCAATCGCAATCGTCATAAAATATACATATATATATATATGTATATATGTACATGTATTTGCGTGGGTATACATATATGTATGTGATTTTCATAGAAGGACAAGGTGTATGATAAGAGCGATGCAATCGACGTAAAACTCAGGCCATGGCTTTTTTTTTTCCCTATGTGAGCGCGTCAGCGAGGAAAAATTAATTTCACCATCGCGCCCACGAGATATGCGAGTTTTTGTGTAATGTTCATTTTTTTTTTGTATATAATACTGTGTGCATTGCAAATGCGTAATAGCAAGTGCATTGCTATGGCGAGCGCGCATCTCGTCTTGTGAATCGTAAAATTGAAAAATAACGAGAAGAAAAGAGTAACCACGACGAAACAAAAGTAGGGAGACGTTTATGCAACAACAATATCACTGAGCTCGCCGATTATTTCGTGACACTGGTTTCGTAATGCAATTGTGAAAAAGAATCACTTTGCGTCTGAAAAAAGCTTCGCTTGCTTCGGTCGTTATTTACGACGTTGGTTCGCATCGTTCGAATGCAACGATTATTTTTCTTCGATGCTCATTTAGTCGTTTTTATCATCATCCAATGCCTTTTTCCAAATTGAGGTGAATCTCTAATGAGAATCCGTAAAAATGTTTTAGTGATTTTCACATCCAGAATCGGCCAGAAGAAATGTGTGCAATTGAAAAAAATGTTCGTTGCGTTCCAACGATGGACTTCAACGTCATCGTAATTCTTCGAGCTCAAAAAAGGGGGGGAGGAAGCTGTCAACTCGATGGTTGAGGAGAAAAATGGGAATTGGTACTTTTTCGTCACATATTGGTGATGCCGTTTTATTCGCTGCCAAGTTAAAGGGCGAGAAAAAACGATGTTGGTACTTTTCGTCACACATTGATGATTCTATT
Source organism: Ophion slaviceki (assembly GCA_944452715.1). Taxonomy (NCBI): domain Eukaryota; kingdom Metazoa; phylum Arthropoda; class Insecta; order Hymenoptera; family Ichneumonidae; genus Ophion; species Ophion slaviceki. Next base: position 10,302,462 of record OX101786.1, on the reverse strand, counting down.
TTATTTCGCCTCCAAGTTGAAGGGCAAGAAACATGGGCATTGGTACTTTTCGTCACGCGTTAATGATTCGAGCTCCTGGAGCAAGTGTTGACAGTGGATTTGCGAAGGGACAACATTTTGTTCGAGGCCTCACGACAGGGTGGAGCCCTTCGAGGAAGCACCAACTCCCCTTGTCAGAAGAACGACACAGTTATTTCGTTGTCGCTTGAGAGCAGTCGTCAAGATCAAATGACAGGGATGCGCGATACGATTCTCGATTACAACCCCGTGTTGTATCAAATGCCGAAAATTACTCGATATAAGAACTTTTTGTTAAGCTCGTACGATGAGGTTGGTCGAGAAGGTGTTTCGATGGGAAAAATGACGAGGACAAGGGCTTGGAGAGGAGACAGGGAGCCCTAAGCCCTAGGAATGGAACCAGCAGGGAGAAGCAGTGGTGCGTTTGGACCGGCGTCCGAGCGATTCCGCACGCTCTCATTCTGATGAATCTGTTGATGCATCTGATGCACTGCATTAGCCGTGGCGGAATTTCCCTGATGGCTAGGTGAAATACACGCGGAACTGTTACCCAACGAATGCCCAGGGGGCGCCCCGTTACCCGTCATTATACTACGTGGGTTGCGAGCCTGACTCGAGTTTTGTGACGTATACAGCTGCTGTTGTATCAGCGGCGCTTGATGTTGAACCAACGACATCGTCTGCTGGTCCTCGTTCGTCGTGCTTACGTTTATCTGTTGGATGTTGTTGTTCATTGGCTTCTCACCGATTAACCAGTACGTCGTCATTTTCCCTTTTCCCTGTTGACCAACAATTTAGCAGACAGCGTTCTTTAGGGATTGTTTTAGGGTTGCAATTCTGATGGAAACTGTCGTCGAATTCATTTGGTATTCTTCGAACCTCTTAGCATGTTAAACTGGACACTGATTATTTGGTGAAACCAAATAGCGTTTGGACAAAAAGAGACAAAACAATTTCCAAACTTGGCAGGTGGTTGAAAATCTCATTTGGTGAATGTGACCGAAGAATATCCAAAGTTGGTAAATGATTGAGAATATCATTTGGTGAATGTGACCAAAGAATAGCCAAACTTGGTACATTGATTGGAATCTGATTTGGCGAACGTATCGAATGTGACGCGCTGATAATGTTATCTGACGGGGACGGAAGCAACCAATCAATTTGCAAATATAGCGAATGTTCTGGAATACAATGTGATGGGTCTGCCGGAACGGTAACGGAAGAGCTGCTAATGTGATGAAGCAAACAAATGATGGTGCTAGATGTCATTTTCCAGGAAAGCAGTGAGTCAAGCCGAACACTCATGCTTTTCCATAGCACAGCATAACGTCGCACAAGGAACATTATGCCGTGACTCAAGACGCACCAGCGCATAGCATAGAACGCCTAGCAACCACTAGGTGGCCAGATGTCAAATTGCGACTGTGTCGAAAATAATTGAAAATGTCCGTGAACACTTTTGTCACTATTTTCACTCAAAAAGTATTCATTGACGTTGCTAATATAAAAAAAACCACGTGCATTGCATTAATTTTTAACGCTTGTAAGGTTATGTCCGTTTACTGCTGTGTTGCTATGACAAGCTGCTCGCTTGTGATTGGCTGTCCGTAGTTCCGTTAGCATAGCACAATGTAAAATTTGGACGATACGGATTTTTCAATGTTACGCTATGCGCTATGCTGTCGCCACTAAGCGTTGTACTGTATACATACGCGCATCGAGCTATGTGATTGGTCGAAACATCTCATGCAACGTTATACTATGAAAAAGCGTGTGTGATCGGCTTTATGGTGCAGATCTCGTAAATGTTTCGGATTTCAAAATGTCTGAAGTTAGGCCGCAACGGCAGGCTTATATTCGATCTGAATCATTTAGAACTTGCTATTGGTTTACAGTGACCCACAGTATTGGTCATCGGGATTTGCCTTTGAGTATCCTGCCGTAATGATGGTCCAGATTCGCAGCGTGCGGTTAACATCAAAGGGTGAGCCTGTGCAGGGAATTATCATCAGCATTATAGAATGCAGCAGCCAATTTCGCCTACTTCCAGTCAACTCTCTCTCTCTCTCTCCCCCCCTCTCTCTTCGTCTTGTCAATCACAAAGCCCTCCGTTCCGTTCCAGCATTCCATCTCGTTTAATATGAACTAACGAATTCTCAATGCTGCTTGAGGGCGAGGGCGTAGGATCTTGGGCGCAAACAATGGCGCCGCAAAACACATCAATATATGATAAGGAAGGATCTTCGTGAATATGTAAAATAGTAATGTGCATATGAGTAATTTTCTGACCTTTAACGCGATCTCTCCTCTGCACCGTAGATCGAACGTCCCAAAGGCATCAAGGATCTCTTTCGTTGTAGGACTAACGTGAATCTTCAGAGCTGTGATTCGACGAAAGAACAAGCACAGGAATGAAAAGAAACATTGTCTTGTAATGTTCATTGCGAATAGCAATTTTTCCGAAATCATTAGGAATCATCGGCATTTTTTTTGCGCTGGGCATGAATCATCAGTGGGTCAATAATTCACCCAGATCAGGTCTGAAAGTTTGACATTGCGGGAAATAAGTTGGATCGATATAAAAATGGCCGAACTATTCGACCTCCAGGTTCACCAAGTTCGCCAGTCAGGTCTAAATAGAGTGCCAGAAGCTTATTTCGCCGTTTAGGGATTGGGGCGAGATAAGCTAATGGCTTGCTTCGATCCATGTAGAGCATGCCACTCCGTCCTAAGGCACCAGCCAGCAGGAGAAACTTCGTGAAACTTGTGTTTCGTATTCCTCGCGATTTCCGTGAGAAACGTTCCCTTTAATTTTGCTTAAGGCGCAAAAACAACCACTGCTGTATCTTTATTCTCGGACCTCCGGGGCCCACATCCATTCACAACCCTATACGGTAAACATACCTACGCGCCCTTACTGTTTGTTTTCCCTCGCCACCCATGTTTTCCCCGGGGAATCAGTCCAACAATGTTAGCACATCGCATGTGCGCTAGACCACGGGGAATGTCCCAAAAAACAGGAGCTACGGCTTTGGTTCTGACAAAATTCTCCCTCATCGATTTATTCGTCTCGGAGGAGCAATGTTCCCAAGGTTGAGTTTAGGGTCCGGGGGCAGACGTGGAATGTTCATTCGTCGCACGTGCACCCGAACGCTTTGGTATGTATTCGATTATCGTTATTTCCTCCAACTTCCTTTCAACTCGTCATAAGAGCGACACTCCGCGTGCTTTTTCTCGACAGGTGGATCAGGTTGGGCGATCCTGTCGAGATGTTTTATCCTCCGTGTATGTCAGCTTGGATTTCAGGCGATAGTTCTGAACGATTCCATACTTCCCTCCCGTTTTGTTTTATTCAACGCACCCGATAATGCGCGTAGGAAAGACTCGCGATACAACCCCAATGACTGGGGGAGCAAACACGGAAGAGAACATGACGTATTTTTTTGCTTCTATCCCTCTTAACTCTGCCTTTTCCCCAGACACCACCCTACATCGTACTTTTCTCCCTTGTTGATTTGTTACGGGCATGAATAGAGGAAACTGGATCTGGGATTTTTACCTTCACCGTTGCTCTCCATTCTCGATGCGGTGTTGACCGTGTCCCCGAACAGGCAGTACCTCGGCATTTTCAGGCCAACGACGCCAGCCACGCAAGGTCCTGAAATATCGATATATCATCGTACGTGTTTATATTCGCGTGCACGAACTATATACAGGCTCGGAGCGCCCTCGGATGCCTCCCAGCTCCGACGGGCTTGACATTTTTACGCTCCTTTTGCCTCGGCCCCGCTATGGAATAGCAAATGCAGCCACCAAAAACGGCAAACACTGGACGTGTCTCCAAACTTGGATCGAAGAATTTATCATCGCGCATGGACAAACTTCAGGTCACTTGACGTTGTGAATTTGTGAATGCAAAAGATACAAGTTAACTTTGGACTTATTTAGCATCATAGTGAAATTTCCTATGTACCCGAATAACCAATAACAAAATTCCTGAAAGCTGTTTAGCCTATATGGAGGCTTGCTGAGTGAAAAAAAGGAGGTGCGAGGAAGGATCATGATTTTCTGTTTTATAACGAGCCAAAGGAATTGTGACTTTCCAGCCCCTTTAATCGAATGTTCTTCACTGGAGAACAAGTCCGAGTCATAAACTTTGAGGTTGACCTCAATCTACAACTAGCCCATCAGTAAATGTGGGCTGGAAGGTTAGAATTTTTGGCAACGCCCGATGGCGTCGAAATGTCCACTTTCAGTCGGCCAAATATACAAAGCTGCTGGCTCGCTTGGGTCACCCGAACAATCTCATCGAAGGCTGCAAAATAGCCAAAGGATTCACCAGGCTGAAATTTCCAACCTAAATTTCCATCCATCGTATCGATAAATTTGAGCTCTTGCGCAATACGTCGAGGGAAGTGTCCGCAAGCGCTCTCGGGGGAAGTGATAGAGCGTGATTAACTAGTTTGCGGGAAAAGCATAAGCTGTCGGGACAGTATATAGGACCATTCGAAGCCCTGGTAGATAAACGCAAAGCCTCTGGCACACCAATCTAGCACCAGGATCCAATCAAAAAAGTAATTACTTCCCCAATTGATCTATACGTAATGCCATCATAGTGAAGTGGTCGTGGCTACGAAAAAAATAAGCCGCGAATTGAAGTCTATATCGGCTGAAAATATTATACGACCTGGCCATCAGACGTGGAAAACAGATGAGCGACGGCGAGATGTGGTCGAGGTGCGTTCGTTAACGTTTTTGGGTATTTCGTTTTACGTTCCATTTGACAGAATGTGTATCAACGATTGTTCATTCTTAAATAAATAAATCGGTACGAACCAGGGTACTGGCATTTGATTGGGCTTTGTACAGAAGTAAAGATTATACATTTATGTGATCAATGATTGGGATGGAGGACCTTCGTTTTATGAATAGAATATTTCGACACTTCATGACGTACAGGGAACTTTTTTCTTAAGGTATATAATCTCTTTGTCGATCATCATGTGCAGTTTGAGTACGATCCATAGTACGATTTTTGAGAAAAAAAAGAAGTTCATAAACTCCGAAAACCTGAACACCGTCAAAATAATTCGACTATGGAAGTTTTAAAAGTTTCAATATTTTCAATAAATCGACGAATTATTTCAAGAATTTGTTTTATTCAGATGTGATTTCACGATAATTTTGAAATTTGTCTAGACAATGTCATACGTTCTGCATCATTCACAGTCAACTGTGTAGACTTTCCCTGGTATAATCTTGACGAACCTTGTAATTTCGGAACATTAAAATTAGGAATTTTAAACCGTCGGCGCATTCAAAGTTCGGAATTTCGATGCGGCCCCCATGCCAGTGAAAGTCTACACAGTCGACTCTAAATGATGGAGAACGTAAAACGTTCTCTAGACAAATTTCAAAATTGACACAAAATCACTTTTTGATTTTAAAAAATCTTGAAATAATTCGTCGATTTATTGAAAATTTTGAAACTTTTAAAACTTCCGTAGCCGAATTATTTTGACGGTGTTCAGATTTTCGGAGTTTTGATCTTTCGTGTAAAATTCTTTCGGAGTTTTTATCTTTCGGGGTAGTATTCTTTCGGAGTTTTAAGCGTTCTGATCATTCAATCTTCGGAATTTTAACCCGGGTCTGTCTTGAATTTCGGAACATTAAAATTCCGAATTTTAAACCGTCAGAGCATTCAAAGTTGGGAATTTCAACCCGGCCCTCAAACTGCTTGGTCAGGATAACTAACGAGGAATATAGTTTGTTCTGATTTTCTCAATTAGTAATAATTACTTGATATTAATTTGAGATCTATGTTCAGAAATGCTATGTTTCTAGAAATTTCTCGAAAAAGACCAAATACAGTGGAATTTTTTTTTAATCATAAAATATTTTTTTAGAATATTTCAAAATTATTAGTTTTTTATTTCTTTCAGATTATGAACAACTTCAGTATGAACTTTTTATTTTCAGCGAAAGAATTGTCATCTCGGACCGATATTTATTGAAGACAGCTCCTTGGACCGATTTTGAGGTTATGAACGGGGCGCGTATGCCTCTTACTTTACGACACTTCTGCCAACCTGAGCATTATCGTATACCACGATTTACGTGGTAGCCAATTCGACTCGCATTGATTAAGGCCTTAGGCTACAGTAACGGGTATAAAATCATGTGCGACTTTAACAATTTTTTTCGTATGAAAAAGTGATTCACTCATAAAATTAATTACACATATTTTTAGTATGAATATCAAGCTGCTAGAAAATATATATATATATTTTTCGATGTACAAAATGGCCGACTACTCGAAACTTCTCGAAACAGTTTTGTTTTCCAATTGGCGTGACAAATAACTTGAACAATTTTCACTCGACTTACTTCAAATTTAAAAGTGATGTTCCTAATTGCATTTCGCAGAGAAGTACTTGCGGAATTTCTGATTAATCGAAAACTCTTCATTTTATGAGCAGTTGTAACGAAATGTTTCACTGAAAATTCATTTCTTATGTTCAAATACCTACAACTTTTGAATAAAACAATATTTTATAAATTCCGTACGTACTTTTATAGGTATTCTAATGGAGATTGACGAGAATTTTTTTTTCTTCTGAGTAAAAAATTGTGGTTGCTAAATGTCACGCCGCGGAGCGCCTAAGAAAGATAACAAAAGAAAGTATTAGTAGTCGGCCATTTTATACGTAAAAAAAAAAATATATTTTTTCTAACAGCTTGATATTCATACTTAATAGATGTGTAATTAATTTTATGAGTGAATCACTTTTTCATGTGAAAAAAAATTGTTAAATTCGCACATGATTTTGTACCCATTACTGTGGTCTAAGGTCTTAAGGGGTTACCCCCACTTGCAGTTTTTTTTTGATGCCCGGAATAGATGACTCTATGTAAGTTTACAAAAAAAATATTTTCTTCGTGTAAACTGAAATTGAAACTTTAAACGCGTTTTTCTCAAAATGGTATTTCTGAAGTCGGTGACCAAGATTACTCGAACACTAATGAACCGATCTTCTTGAACTTTTGCAGGCTTATTTAATACATAAAAATGTAGTCTTTAATCGTTCGATTTTTTTTCGAAAAAATTGCCGTTTTATAGCCAAAAAACGGCCGTTTTTTTTCGTTAAAATCGAACCATTAATTTTGACTGTCCGCCATTTTGTGAAAAATGTATATTTTTTAAAATCGTTCGATTAAAGACTAGTTTATACTTATATTTGACTAAATCCATCCGCATTTTTTTTTTCAGATGATCCACTTCGCCGCAATGTTGGTCACCGCAAACCGTGTATATAAAAACATTATTTCATTGACGACCATTTGCCACTAAACAATGTAATATTTTTCAATAAAAAAATTACTGAAAGTTCTTCAAGATGTGTTCTTTAAGATGGTATATTGATCGATTGAAAAGTTTTGTAGTTTTCTTTAAAAAAATTCATGAAAAAGGCCTTTTTTGCGCTACAAGTGGGGGTAACGCCTTAAGTGAGAAAAAATACGTAGGAAATAATTTACAAAGTAATAAAAACATTGCATGTAATCATCGAATATTAAAAAAAGCGTATTTATATGAAAAGGAGTAAAAACAAAATTGTTTGGAAACGTACGTTTAATACGACTATTTTATAGCTAACAGTTGGTAACAGTCAATCGGCCCAATGCATAGGCATAGGGAGCTTCCTTCGTACTTGACCCCCGACGGGCCCCATAACCATAAAATACAAATTGAGATTTTTCAAAGTCCAAGCAATATAACCAAATATTCGAATAGCTGTTTTTGGCTAAAAAAAGTGTAATTTCTATTTTGATATGGAAAAAAGACTTCGTTCATCAGTGCAAAACTCCGATAAACATTTTCTCACGAACTTTTACACGTGCGAGCTTCGAGAATCTCGCACGGAATCTTGTTAAATCGCGTACATCGTAAAGGCCCCGAGACGGAGGAAGGCTCCGAAGAGAAAAAAAAGGGAGAATGGAGCCGAGAAAAAGGAAGGCTTAGACCAGCAGCTTGATAGACACTATTAATTGAAAGTTCGGCTGTGTCGATCCATGGCGGGGACAAATTGCTTCGCATTCCCCAAAGCCTCAACGTCCACCAGCGTGGTTGGTCGAACGCGTGTTCGGTCGAAATCGGCAACGGTAACGCCTCTATGCTCGTCTGGCTTTATGGCGAAACGGAGGCGGCTGATAGCCGGGATTTCTCCAAAAACAACGTTTCTGAGGGAAACTCGCCACCCTGATCGCTCGAAGATTACCAGGAGCACGGATTTAGCGACTTTGTGAAGTTCCACGATCGATGTCGGAGATTTAAAAAATTGCCGAGACACGCGATCAACTTGGTTGAAAACCGATTTTTTGGAATTTAAGTTTAATGAGGAAGAAGAAAACGAATAGTTTGTCACCTAGTCAAGCTACAAATCATTTGTTGGAAATGGAAGCTGGAAAACAAGTTGGAATTTGTTTTCGCTTTTATTTGTTATTATCTATTATTGTTATTTGTATTATTATCTTATTTTATTGCTCCGAAAAACACACCATGTTGATTATTACCATTATTATTATCTTTGTCATTATTATTAGTACAATTATTGTTGAGATTTCTGTTGTTACCATAATTTGTTATAATTATAGTATTATTATTATCATGTAACTATTTATTTTATTATTATGTTATTATTATTATTATTATTATGTATGATTGTTATGTTCATTATTGCATAATAACAAAAACCATAAAATTATACAATAAAAACAATGATTACTTTTAGTATTTTCAATTCTTAACAAAAGTCCAAAAACAAAATCGCAAATGATAGATCCATCAAAACGATTTCTTGGTCAAATATAAAAATATTCAATTGAGTATCAAAACCCGAATTCTAACGTGAAGCGTTGAAAGTTTTTACACTTTCTTCGTGTTTTTTAGAAATTGAAAAACTTTCGCAATTTTTATATGTAAAGACGACACAAAAATGGTCAAAATCATTGTAATTTCTCTAATTGTCGATAATCGATTTGAAGACATCGTCGTACGTTTTTTAAACATTACGACTGGGGGATAATAAGGGGTTATGCCTAGTTGTAAAAGTCGAAAGATCACGTTTTTCCAAACCCATATATTTTGACAGTATATCAGCTTACAAATGTTCCGATCGGATGAAAATTGACCGATTTATAGGCTGTTATGTTGACGGCCGTCGGAACGCTCGGAGCGTCGTTCGAAACTTTAAACGCTTTTTTCTCGAAAGTACGTTTTCAAAGTCGGTAAGCGAAATATCTCAAAAACTACTGCATCGATCTTTCTGAAATTTTTAAAAACAACATTTTTCTAGATGTAAGAATATAGTATTTGATGGAAGGATTTTTTTTCCAATGTATACGTTCAATTTGATGAACGAAAAATGCCCATTATTTTCGCAAAAACCAAGCCACTTTTAAATTGCGCGCCATTTCTTTAAGTTTGAAATTTCGGAAATTCCTTCGATTAATCATAGGATAAACTAACATTCTAACGAAATCTGTTTGATTTTTTTGTATTAGATAACCTGCAATTATTTATAATATATTATTTTATAAATATATATTATATATATACAGGGGGTTATGAAGGTCGAAGCAAAGCCTTAAATGGATGGTAGGTCACCTCGTTGGGAACATATCTAACCTAGGTTACCTTGGTCCAAAGTCCAAGGATTTCGAGTTATCATGGTAAGTGTGATTTTTGGAAAATTTCCTAAAATTAGGTACTAACTCGTTCACAATGTGCAAACAGACAATAACTACTAACTAAAAACGTTATTGCGTCTTATCTTAATGTGTATTCAATCGACAAACACAAATACAATCATCTGTATGCACACAACTAACTAAATAGGACGTGTTGAATAATTAAAAACATGTTGAAAAATCAAAATACTTCTTATATTTTTTTAAAAATAGCTTTAACATAAGAGATGAGCGAGTTAGTACCTAATTTTGGGAAATTTTACAAAAATCATACTTACCATGATAACTCGAGATCCTCACACTTTGGACTAAGGTAACCTAGGGTAGATATGTTCCAAAGGAGGTGACCTATCACCTCCTTGTGGAGGTGACCTATCACCTCCTTGTGGAGGTGACCTATCACCTCCTTGTGGAGGTGACCTATCACCTCCTTGTGGAGGTGACGTATCACCTCCTTGTGGAGGTGACCTATCACCTCCTTGCAGAGGTGACCTATCACCTCTTTAAGGGGTTACCCCCACTTGCGATTTTGAAAAAATCGATTTTTTTTTATTGCATTTTTTTGAAGTATAAGTATCAGTACAGAAGTATGGGCCCGGAATAGATGACTCTATGTAAGTTTACAAAAAAAAAAAAATTTTCTTCGTGTAAACTGAAATTGAAACTTTAAACGCGTTTTTCTCAAAATGGCATTTCTGAAGTTGGTGACCAAGATTACTCGAACACTAATGAACCGATCTTCTTGAAATTTTGCAGGCTTATTTAATACATAAAAATGTAGTCTTTAATCGTTCGATTTTTTTCGTTAAAATCGAGCCATTAACTTTGACTGTCCGCCATTTTGTGAAAAATGAATATTTTTTAAAATCCTTCGATTAAAGACTAGTTTATACTTATATTTGACTAAATTCATCCGTATTTTTTTTTTCAGATGATCTACTCCGCCGCAATGTTGGTCACCGCAAACCGTGTATATAAAAACATTATTTCATTGACGGCCATTTGCCACTAAACAATGTAATATTTTTCAATAAAAAAATTACTGAAAGTTCTTCAAGATGTGTTCTTTAAGATGGTATATTGATCGATTAAAAAAGTTTTGTAGTTTTCTTTAAAAAAATTCATGAAAAAGGCCTTTTTTGCGCTACAAGTGGGGGTAACGCCTTAAGGCTATCACATTCCTAACACCCTGTATATTAATATTTGTATATATTATGTTATATATATATATATATATATATATATATATATATATATATATATATATATATTATAAATAATATACGAGATAACCTGCGATTCACAAGGGCATTGCTCACAGTAAAAGACTTTTCCGAGAGACTTCCGAGAGACTTTTCCTTTCCGGATATCAGCTGTACATCAATTATAATAAAATATTGTTACACAAAAAAATGACAGAGTTTTCTTCAGATTATACTTTTTCAAATACTAAATTTTTGTATAAATTTGCCATCACGATGTCCTATTTAAAAAAAAATGAGCTGTTTTCAACTGTTACAACAAGGCGCTATAAGATATCACGTGGTTTGGATAACTTGAAGGATATTTATGAGAAGATACGTTATTTTTTCAAGAGGAAAACAAAATGAAGTAAAGGCTCACCGGAATGCATGCCGATGCGAAGTTTGAGCTGTTCGGTGGGTCTATGACGGATTCTGAAAGTCATGACCGCGTCCTTCAGCGCGAGTCCCATACGGGCAATTTCCCTTGCGTGGTTCATGCCGTTTCTCATGGGTAGACCAGAAACGACCATATAAGCGTCTCCTATCGTTTCAACCTAGAAGTATAAAAGCGAGGAAACAGTCCGATAAAATTATACTGTATGTCGCTGACACGGGCGGAATATGATCGCGGCGCATCCGGAGGGGGGGTACGACGAGACCAAGCCGATTTCTCGTTATCGTCTGGGTCGGTGGAAATTTGCCATGTGCGAGGGCATTTGAGGGCCAAGGGTAGATCGTCGCGAGGAGATCGGCACAAGCCCTTTGATTATCACCACCAACGTTTATGGCTCTAAAGTCGCAAAAAAAATCCCACGCAGATCCCTCGTCCGGAGAAACCGAACGGAGACACAATACTATTGTCCAAACGACCGATCAATTTATTCATCGAACATTTATTTGCAAAAGATCCACATGGAAATTCATAACATGCAAATGATCCACATGGAAATTTACAACAAGCGTGAAAAAAAAAGATCCAAGAAATGTATAACAATGCAAAAGATCCAAATTTATAAGAATGCAAAATATCCACATGGAAATGTATAACAAGCGTAAAAAATAAACGTTGCCAAAAGAATTTTCGTGATTCTTTTCTCCTTTTTCTTTTTCATTTGTTTGGATCTTCGCGGTGGGTCTCGCTAAAAACGCCACGTCGGGCTATTAATGGCAAAGTGCCCGGGTCAAGGGCTCGCCCCGTTGCATACCTAAGGGGGTCCATTCAGCCAGATAACGAGACGGGCCTTTGAATTACGCGTGAAGAGACGGAAAAAAAGAAGAAGCTTTTATAACTGCGGTGCGCATCAGAGGAAATGTCAAAGTCGGGGAGCTTTTCGTCGCGACTCAATAGCGTATGCTCGAGATCTCACACTTTTTGTGCAAGGGAAAAATGGCAATGTCGTGGCTGTCCAACAGTGACATTGAATTACGCCTACGCTGCTTGGGGACTCGAGCACCAACGTGTGGAATATCATGGCTTGAACTTTTCTGTGTTAACTTTTCCTCGACGCTGTTAAGGACGTAACCAAATTGATATTCCTTTTTTGCCGAGGAGAGGGACGGGAATGTACCAAGGGATAGAGCTGGATAATAATAAAATTTGACAAAATTTAAATGTGCATTTTTTTAATACTCGTATTAAGCGTCTACTAATTGTATCTTATTTTTAATTTTGCACTGTTAAGATTAGTTTCATGATTATTATCGTTACTATCATTTTTATTGTAATTACCTGATTAACGTTACCTAAACTAATTTTATTTTATTTTCATTTTTATATTATTATTATTTTTATGATTATTATAATTTTTATCATTTTTATTATCATCTTTATGATAATTACTTTCATAATATTTTATTAGGTTGTTGATTATTATCTTATCTTGAAAACTTACCTCATCTCTCGTGTCTATATCATTAACTATTGTTTCAGTGCACTGTAAATATTATGATAATTATTATTGTGGTTTGCTTACAAAACCAGTTCGTTTGAATCTGTTTTTTTTTTCATCCCTGATTTTACCAATATATTGTTTGAATATGGCAAACTGACGAAAAGTAAACTAATGTTATCGTATTTCTATTTTTATATTATTATTGCTATTTTCATTCTTATCGTTATTATTATCTTGCTTATGATCTTATCTTTAGGATTTATCTTATATCTCTTACCCACATTATTAACAATTGTTTTTGTGTACTATAAATATTATGATAATTATTATTGTGATTTGTTTGCAAAACCAGTTTGTTCAGGTCTGTCTTTTTTATTCCTGTTTTCATCAATATATTGTTTGAATACAGATAATCGACGAAAAGTTGTCTAATTTTATGTTATTTTTATTTTTGTATTATTATTTTCATGATTATCATTTTATTCGTTATTACCATTATCTTTATTATAAGTACCCAATTAACCTTACCTTAACCAATTTTAGCTTATTTTTTCTGTATTATTATTTCCATGAATATTATCATTATCATCTTCATTATAATTCCTTTCATAATCATTTATAAGGTTGATTTGATTATTATCTTACTTCCTCTATCTATATTATTAACAATTATTTGTTTCCATTATAAATGTTACGATAAATTATTATTATCATGTTTTCATCTCCGATTTCATCAATATATTGTTCGGATATAGCAAACTGACAAAAAAGCAACGACTGAATCCCATGGAGACAAGCGAATTTATTTTTCACAATTCGGAATAATAAAATTTCGAACGTTCTTCTACGATCGTGGGATAATTCCGCCCGATTTTTATGGTCCCGTCGTATTCGAGATCGAGCAAGGATAATTTCCATTTCGAATTTCATTACCCCAGACATGAATTCTCCTCGCGAGCTATTGGAATTTCAAATTTTTCCAGAAAAAAAGCAGTAATGACATTTGACAGGTTGGACTAGGGGGATGTAAAGTTTCGAGATCGAAAGACAACGTTGTTATAGCCCGTCTCGTTTCGTCGTACCAACTACAGCGTGGCTCTTTCGGTATTTTTTTTTACCAATGATGTGAACAAGAGCGGGTCTCTGTACAACGCAAATAACGGTTTCGGATTTTTTCCCTCATTCTGAAAATAAAACCGGGGAAAAGGAGTAGAAAGTTTCTCTTGCTCTTTGTGTACCTACACGCTGCCTGTAAATTTTCCACCCTCGCCCGAGAATATGTAAAAGGGGAGCAAGAGAGTAAATGAGAGAAGCCGAAGGAAAAAGAGATCGGGAGAGCGCAAAATGAGAAAGAGGTAAAAATTGTGAAGCGTGAATCCCGCACGTGTAACTTCGTCTCGTTTCCTTTCCGTCGCTCGTTTCGATCGATTTTCAAGCCTGCGTCAGGTACTCATAGATAGTTGACCCCATTTGAATAATAAGAAACGTCACTACGACCGCCTAAGAGATTTTCCTCGTCAGCAGAATTATTATTTTGTTTTTTTGCAATTGTTATAATAATAGCCATGATCGTTAATCTTATTGTTATTCTTGTTGTTGTTGTAGAAGTTATATAATAACAAAGTTATTAAGATTTTTAATATTACTTTTATTTATTTATTTAAGATTATTTATATATATATATTTATATTATATAAATAATAATTATAATTATTTAAATTATAATTATGTAATATAAATTATATATTTATATTATATAATATAATATAATTTATATTATATTATATATTTATATATATATATATTTAAGATTATTAATATTACATTGGTGCTATTAAACAAAGTTAATAATATTATTATTGGTATTTAACTATTATTCTTGTTGATGTTGTTGCTGGCGTTTTAATCAATATGTTTATTATTATTAGTAGTAGGGCATGAGAATAATAATGATCTTTCTTATTATCCAATATCAAAAGCAGTTCTTATTATTGACAATTTTATAATAATTATTATTATCACGAACATCGCCACTATCGTTGATTTCATACGTCTTCATTGTTCAAATATTTATTATTTAAGTTGAATGAAAAAGAAGTGTGAAGTAGACAAGGCAACTTTACGAGGAAGCTGAGGGACTACTTTATGGCCCCGGAATAGCAGATCAATCGATAGGTCATTTAGTCACAACATTTTTGAGACTTGAAACTGTAATCGTGTTTTCCTGAAAACCACTCTTTCGTGAACCTCGTACAAGATAACTCAAAAACCGTGCAATCGATCTTCTTAAAATTTTGCACTCTTTTAGATAACATAATTACCGTCTACGTGAACCTAAATGCTCGGAAACTATTCTTTTCAACTACTCTTTCATTAACAAATACTATAGTAAAAATTTCAGCAAAAAATTGACCAGTCTTTCAAACACGTCCCATTTTTTGAATTTTCACTTTTACTTGCATTTTTTGGGTTCACACAGAGCGTGTAAATCTTAGGAATCTAAAAGTTCTTGGCTCTGATGTTTCAGATCAATGCACCTGACGCTACGTTGCACACCATGGAACAACTCGGGCGGCAACCTTCTCTAAAGCAAGTGTCGCACAGCCGCGATTTCCGAATTGAAAGAAAAAAAACAAATTGGAAAATTAGAAGATGCAATAAAATATGCACGTGAAATTTAAATTATGTAGAATAAATAGTTTCGACGCAAAAAATCTCGAAAATTCGCTTATCTTCGGCTGCCTAAAGGGATCTTCCCCTCTAATTAGTTACTACGAGACTATATTTGGGTTGAAATTACCGCGCAAGTTTATTCCCCGCGTGAATTCGGACGGCGGGGCCGGGTTGAAATTCCGAACTTTGAATGATCAGAACGTTCAAAGCTCCAAAAGAATACTACCCCGAGAGGTCAAAATTCCGAAAGAATTTTACACGAAAGACCAAAACTCCGAAAACCTGAACACCGTCAAAATAATTCGACAATGGAAATATTAAAAGTTTCAAAATTTTCAATAAATCGATGAATTATTTTAAGAAATTTTTTCATTAAGAAGTGATTTTACGTGTGACGAGCCTTGTAATTTCGGAACATTAAAATTAGGAATGTTAAACCGTCGGCGCATTCAAAGTTTTCAATTTCAACCCGGCCCCCATGTCAAGATCATGCCAGCGAAAGTCTACACAGTTGACTGTAAATGATGTAGAACGTATAACATTGTCTAGACAAATTTCAAAATTGACGCAAAATTACTTCTCAATAAAAAAAAATCTTTAAATAATGCCTCGATTTATTGAAAATTTTGAAACTTTTAAAACTTCCATAGTCGAATTATTTTGACGGTGTTAAGATTTTCAGAGTTTTGGTCTTTCGTATAAAATTCTTTCGGGGTACTATTCTTTCGGAGTTTTGAGCGTTCTGACCATTCAAAGTTCGGCATTTCAACCCGGCCCCATCTTGAATTTTGGAACATTAAAGTTCGGAATTTTAAACTGTCGGAGAATTCAAAGTTCAAAATTTCAACCCGGCCTTCCGAAAACAAATGCAAAACTCGATTCTCCTGAAGGCTTTTGCGCGTTTGGGATCGAGGGCGCATACAACATTACGATGATTTTGCACGAGGGTCCAAAACGCGTTCTCCCCCCCCCCTCACCCTAGCTCGGTCATTTATCTCACAAGACGAAAGATCGAAGTCAGCATAATCTGTCAATAGACGCGCTCGATTCCACCAAAGAGGAAAGTTCTCTTCTCCACGGGGGATTTGCGGAAAAGGGAGGAAGATCGAAAAGGATGATTAGACACGTTACCGGGGCGGGGGAGGAAAAGGAGTATGCTCTTCGCGCAAGGGGGTCGAAGAATAAAGCGAAAAGACAAGAGCATGTGAGCATCGGTTCCCTTTGGCGCACCCTCGCCATACGTCGATGGTCCGCAAATAGGTCATCTCGCGGAAAACGAGAAACCCTCGAGATGCGGAACGGAAGGTTTTCCATTCGATTACTGGCCAACTCGATGAAACTCGTGGCCAGAGAACAACGTTTGATATTTCGTACGACTGGCGTCGCTAATGAAAAAAAATAATAATAATAATGCGCTCTAAGCACGCAATACATAGTTATTTATTTTTTAACGTTTTTTGTTCATTTGTTTCAATTACTCACCAGCGTGCATGGAAATAAATAAAGTGACGAGAACGCCTGGTAAAAAATTATTAATCGTATCCGACAATTCTCGCTGTTTCCGGAAACGATTTACGTAAACACCGGAAAAGGCGCAGAAATTCCTACGGGAATTATATGCGGAAACGTGGGAGAAATTCGGTGCCTTGCCGCGAGTGAGTAAAAAGTCTCACGTGCTTGAGAATTTTGCGGGAGTCCCCGGAGTGGTTTAAAAATTGCCGGAAGTAACCATAATTTTCTCCGGGTCGCAAGGGACGAACTGGTGAAAATTATGACGTTGAAGTTTGCGTGGTTGGAATGCAATGGAAATTAATTGTTTTCCATTGCTCTATTTTGGTTGCTAATTTTGGCTGTGAATATCGCTGAAAGTTTTCTACGGTGTTTTATCAGTCTTATCAGCCTTATCAGCCTTGGTTTGCAAAAACGGGCTTTCTATAATGATAAAAATAAAGAGTAGAATGAGAAATGGAATGGTCAGTAATGGAATAAAGATGGAATTTGGCTACCATGCAAAATTAAATTGTCATAATAAATTAGAGCGTGCAGGAAAAATGGAAATTTGCGGAAATAATTATAGTTCGACAACAACACGGAGCTTGATGAAAATTCGGCGATGATTATTTATTTTTATAATTAACAAAACGCTATGAGAAAACTAATAATTAATTCTGCTAATAATAACCAAGTGAGCACAAGGAACAATTTTTATCAACTTACGTAAATACTCAAAGTAAAACAGTTTCATTAGCTTCAATCATTATCTGACTCAATTTTTTGTTTTTTTTTGTGACTAATTTTTTCTATTATTTTTTTCGAGTGCTACAATTACAAGAATGTATTAAATTATATACAGGGTGTCTCAAAATGACCTGACATTTTTATTCATTAATAAAACGTATTATTTATTTGAAAAGTACGAATCTTTTTATTTTGATATAAGGTACGAACATGGAGGTTATGTGTGGAACACAATATCCGACAAATAGCCGCCTCATCCCTGTTTGCAAACGTTCACTCTTTTGACGAAATTTTCAAAAAAATGTCGCGCAATTTAAAACGTCACATCATTTTGAGACACCTTTTACAAAAGGGATTATAAGAGCAATCATAAATGGTAACCCATTAAAATGGGCAAATAAATAAAAGAAGCAATGGAAAGCGTAGATGCTAGGGCAAGCTGTATGAAATGGAAATGTAAGGGGGCTGGAAGGAAAAATAGAAAGAGGCGTGAAAATTAAAATTGAACAAGAAATTCAATACGATTGGAGCAAAATCAATGGGTCAACATACTGCAAGGAATATAAACATAGGAAACCAGGTATAAACATGGAAAATTATTGGGGGGACAAGATGAGTAGCGGATAATTGAAAGAAATGTGGACGAGGATAAGATGTGGCAATGTTGGGAAAGACGGGGAAAAAGCGTAGGTCTAGACACTAAATGTAGAATACGCACGCAGGCAACTGAAAATTTGAGACGTAGTTGCAAGTGTCCGGAAGTTGAGGGAAAACTAAACCAAAAAATAGTAAACAAAATGGAGGAATGGTTGGAAAATAGCAGGGAATTAGAAATTGATCGGAAAATAGAAGCGCCACGAAAATGCAACTGGAAAAGCCAACTGTGCGATTACATCAGACAATTTGAGAAACTAGCAACTAGGATAGATATAGGAAAACTATTGTCAAATTATTCATGTAAATGAGAAGGGAGGGGCATTTATGTACACACCCTTAAAAAGGGTGTTTAAGGAATACAATTATTCTATTTTTATATTATATTTATATTATATTTATATTTATTATTAAATTATATTATATGTATAATATAATATTTTACATATATATATATATATATATATATATATATATATATATATATAATATTATTATCTTATATTTATATTATATTTTTATATTATTATTATTCTCATTTTTATCGTTATTATTATCTTAATTATTATCTTAGCTTTAAAACTCATCTTATCTCTCTAACCCATATTATTAACAATCATTTTTGCGTACTATAAATATTATGAATGAAAATAATACGTGATGATTCCCCAAACTACACGCACGCACTTCCGGTAACGCCATCTGTTCCAAAACAGCAAGAACTTATTCGACCCCATGATGCTGCTACAAAAAGTATTATTTTTTACTCTTTAAAAAAAGAAAAATTTCCCGACGTACATGTAAGCAGCTTAATAAGTTTAAAACAAATTGAGAACGCGTCTGTTCTTTCCGCAAATCCCTCGTGTACCTCGACGGCCTGCGTAAAGTACACGACGGAAGTAACGTGATTTGCGTCACTAAAATCAGTTCGGCCGAGGTTCACGAGGTACGAAAATGAACCCGGTCAATCCACTGGCTCGTTATTATTCTTGAGAATAAAAATTCAATTATCCAGGCTATCTCGCTCCCGCGCATGATTTATAACGACGGAAATGCAGTTCGACAAAGTTTCCGGGTGTTTGAAACATTCAATCTCGTTCAGGGGCCCGATCAAGAGTTCGTTGCGAGATAATTATTGAGAATAATAACGATAGGGAGGTAAGATAACGATCGTGCGGTGGTTGCCAAGGAAGCGCCAGGTACCTAGGCCAACCCCGAGCGATCAAATACTTTAATATTACATAATATACACGAGGGGCGGGAAAGACCCCGCGGCTATGAGCTCATCCAGCGCGCCTGATGTCCCTCGCTTGTTACGCGATAAATCAGATTATTGCGGGTAACGAAAATTACTCAGCTGCCGCGAAAATACTTCCGCTTCCCTGATTATTATTATCCAATTTTATTAAAATGCAAAAAAGGTCGAAATTTAATCAAATTAATGAAACCCAAACAAAAACCGATGTTTTTGTGATTTACACTGAAAAGAAAAATCATAGATTCAATATTATTGGTGTTATTGAATGAAATTTCGTTGATTCAATTGTAAAATTGTTGGTGTAAATAATCGGATTTATTAGTCCAAACAAAACGCTATTGACTTTAATAACGTGATAAAATTAAAAGATTTTTTTCATTCAAAAGATATATTGCTAGCCGAGAACAATATATTATTGAAACTATCTGAAAAATGGTTGGGAACAAATTATATATTTTTAAATGCATTTTCTGAAACGAACAAAAAAAGCCTTTCAATTCACAATGTGAATATTGTTGATTCGAGTACACAAGAAAAATTGCATTTCGCTCGTTTGATTCAGATAAAAATTCTATTGAGTAAATATTCTATTTTGGTTTTTTCACCATATCCGATATTGATTTCCAAGTACATTATTCGTTAAAGTATTAATATTTTATTTTGACTGAAAAATATGAAGCAAATGTCCGAATTGGTTAAAAAAATTACGCGAAAATAAAATTTGTTTCTTGCGCATTTGGTTGAAAAAATTCAACCAAATCATGGCCGAGCGCCACAGAAATTATAGGTGTGAGGAAACCCGTAGTTCTCGGAGTAACCGCTAGAAGCCGCACGCGCGCTCGTTTCTCGTAAGCGTAGCGCGAACCGAAAATCTACTTGAACGCCGGAGAAACTCTAAAGAGCTTCTTGGCCTGTGGCTAAGATCAAAGTGTAGTATCTGTTCTTAACAGTTGAATATCTGATATTCTCTTCATAGATGTTCCATTGGATATCTGATATTCTCTCCACTATTATCATGGATGATCACTCTAATACTTACTTTTTATTTAAGGTTGAAAACAAATTGGAAAACTTGCGACCTGTGGCATATTCGTTGAGATGCAGCGAAGAAATAATTAATTCTATTGATTATATTTTTGTACGAAATAAAAAAATTTGTATCAACCGCTTAATTATTTCATCCATACATCTCCGGATTGTATATAGAATGATTTCAATAGAATTTCATTCTATTTGAAGGATAATGTAGTAATTCAGAGAACAGAAGAGCTTTTTCAAATAAAATAATATGTTATTTAAATCAATCACATTTTCCAATATTTTGTAGTATTGTAACAATCTCATATATCGGTGGCACTCCGCAGCAGCACATTTATTTGGATTAACCAATATATTTTTTTTTATTCAATTGGTTTTTTTTCTCAGTGTACGATGAATATTTCACTATGGTCTGCCCAAATAATATAAAATGGCCGATGAGACGATAAAGAAGTGGATGCGCCGAGGACGAAAACGATTTACCGGAAATTCGCTCGTGAATAAATATTTCAAAATTATCCGGTACCCCAATAACAAGGTACAAGAGGATTCATGAATATTTAATCGGATCGCGACCATCGACGCGAGGCCCTCTCGAGCGCGGGAGTTCGTAATTTTTTTTCCCCGTCGATTGAACGGATTCAAAGATTTCATCTCTTATATTCGCGGATCAAAGAGGAGAAAAATTGTTGGGATTTTTGCGCCGGAGGCAGTCGAACAAAGCAGTCGCTCTCTCCTTTTCTCTCTCCATTTCTTTCTCTCGCACTCTCTCGCTCTCTCTCTCTCTCTCTCTTTCTCTCTTTCACTCTCCATTGTACTCGAGGATAAGCTTTCCATGTCACGAAACATTTATTCAAGCTCGACGTTATATCTAGGGGAAAAATTTCCAGTTTTTCTGGTGGTGTGCATCGTGCAACGCAGTAAAGATATTTTTGGCATTTTCCGAATACTTTTTGACCGATTTAGACGAGAAAAAGCAGTCGAACTTTTTTTTATCCTTCTTCAAGATCTCCAGCTTTAATCTGTTGAATTGCAAAGCAACACAAAAAGAATTTGTCTTGCTCTCGGATGATGCGAAAAATCAATACATAAAATGTTTGCAGCGTCCACACCGGTGTAAAATTATTGTTGCGAACACAAGGGAGCTGCTTCGCTTTCGTTGTTTTTCATTTTGATTAATTTGAATTTAATTCAAATAAATTTGTACTAATCTCCATTGATTTTGATTAATCTTCATTAATTTATATTAGTTTTTAATGAATTTTGAATAAGCTTGATCAATTTTGATTAATTGAAAATTACCTGTAAATTGTTTTTCATTAATTTTTAATTCATTTTGATAATCTTCAATTATTTTGATTAATTTTCTATTACTTTGGATTAATTTTCATTAATTTTGAATTAATTTCGATTCATTTTAAATTCATTTCGCATAATTTTGATTCACTTTCAATTAATTCGATATAAAAAAAATTATTGTTGTTGAAAAACGATCTGCTAAAAGAGATCCTCCACTTGACGATATTCAATTATCAATTTGATAATTCTTTTCTTCAACATTTCCACGCACTGCCGCCCAAAATCAGATTCCGCTTCCTCAAATTTGCAAAAACTGCGTGAAAAAGCCCCAAAAAGTACACGACCTCAGATTCGCTTGTGAAATTTGCACATGCAACGTTGGAAAGGTAATTGAAGATCAGTTCTTAACGCAGGACACCTCATTGGTCGCCGCAATAATCTTCTCGTAGCAGACGAGATTATATATTGCACAATAATGAAACGGCACTGAGCGAGTATCAAGTACGACGATTTTTCGTTTTTATCGACATGAAAAAAGTACGAGCTTACCTTGTAGACATCGAAGTTTTCGATAATCGAGTCGAAGCATGTGTACAGATCGTTCAGAAGATCGACCACTTGGAGAGGCGTACTTTCGGCCGACAGACTCGTAAAACCAACGATATCGCTGAAGTAGATCGTCACCTGATCGTAAGTCTCGGCTATCACGCTCTGGCCGAGTATCAACTGCGAAGCTACGGATCTGGAAGAGTAAATTGATTTTTCCAGCTCAGATTTAAGTTCCGTTAAAAATCGGAGAGATTTCATCGAACTCGGGGAGATCCGAACGCATCATGAATTAATATTGAAGAGTACGGTTTTTTAACGCAGATATTTGTAATAAAATATTGAGTGCGAAATTTCCGTAAACTCCGCTACATCGTTTTAGGGGAAACGAATATCAAAATATTGGAATATTAAAATTATATTTCGTATTAAATATATATTTATAAAAAATATATAATACGAAATATATGTATTTTATTGAAAGAGTATAATATTGAAAACATTTTACGTATCTACGAGAGATCCTAAGGCCGGCTAAATTCCTAATTTTTCGAGATAAACGATGCAAAATTGTAGTGCAACTTATGGATACATGCACAACTGGAAAAAATTCTGTGTCCTTCAGCATTGATCGATGACACACTACCCTTCCTCAGGCGGGACACCACTGTGACGGAAAAAAAATCAATTTCTTTTTTTGCATTTTCTCGAAGTATATATGTTGAAGAGTATGTGAAAAAATGTTCAACTTAAAATGTTTAATATTGACTAAAGTCTAAATAATTTAGTGAGACCAGGTAGCGCAACGATTTACGTATACTAAAACTTTTAATTGCGTTTTTCTCGAACCAAATTTTCTCGACCTGGCCAGGATCATAACTCTGGCTGCAATTATCCGAATTTCAATTTTAAAGAACCAAAATTTCAGTAGTTGCAGTTGCCATCGTTGTACGTAGCCGTTTTTTTTATTTAGTATTTTTTAAGCCCCGAATATAAGTTTAAATTTCGCAAAAATTACACTTTTTTGACACCTGTCATTTTGTGATGTTTTTTACGAAAAACAGCTTCGTACAACGGGAACTACATTTATGTAGATTATAAAACTTTTTTCTTTTTTATTTTTCAGACCAACCATCGTCAAGTTGTCGGACCACATTTCTTACACAGAGACTCTGACATACCTCAATAACGTTGATAATTTTTAATTTACTAAAATAAAAATTGACACGAAATAAGTTAAATGAATGCTTAATAAAATACCTTTTTCCAAATCTCAAAGAAATTATCTAGTGGACGAAAAAAAAATCGCAAAAACGACGTTTTTTCGGCCCGTCACTGTAATGTCCTCGTCACAGTAGGGTTCGAAAGAAAATACTTTTTTTTCGTGAATCACACCACCCAACCTTACGCATGGATAATTGCCCATGATTTCCCCTAAATACGCTGGGGCAATAAGAAATTCGATCTAATTCGTGATTCCTAGCGAGTGCTTGATATCAAGCTCATACAGAAGTTCGAACTCGTTGAACCCCATCATTGAAATCGTCGCCCGAATTCAAACCTCAGCACGCGGTGGTGCGACGGTCTTTTGCGACCTTAAACCTGCGGTCGAGCACGAAATTCAATTGGAATTTCCAATTACGATGGCAACTGAAACTAGAACATCACCGGAAACTCAATAAAAGTGAAAACTTAAATAGCTACTTATTCGTACTCCTCACTACGAAATTAATTAATTAGAGTCGGAGAACTCGCTCGCTGCAATATACATCAAAGTCGAACGATGCTTGTCATTAGAGTCGGCGAACTCGCTCACTGCAATATACATCAAACTCGAACGATGCTTGTCAGATTCTATGGCCACCGATCCTTTTTTTTCGCCAAGTTTTTTAATCCTATCGAAGTGCAGACTTTTAGAGTATGAGCGTCGAAAAGTGTGCAATTTTAATAGCTACAAGTAAGGATATTTATAATTGCCAGTCAATTTAAGGCCTTAGGCGACTTTAGAGGCCGGAAAAATAGGCTTTGTGGGGATTTTTTTTCAGAAAAACTTCAAAATAAATCGAGATTACAAAAAGGGTGTTTATCGTATATATCAGTGACAGTATACAATAATTTTTTTGAAGAGATTATTTTCCAAATGGCGGCTGTGCAGCGTTTATCTCAAAACTGCATTTTTTAAGTTGGCCGGTAACATAACTCAGACAATTTTCAACCGATTCACTTGAAATGTTGAATATATCTTGAAAAATACATTGTCTATGGAAGTATGTAGGATTTTTTTTTATATTGCCTAGTTCATTTGTTATTAACAATTATCTGACGATTTTCTAGGCAAATTTTTGGAAAGTGAGAAATTGCGTCAGATAATTGTTGATAACAAATGAACTATGCAATACGAAAAAAAAATCCTACGGACTTCCATAGACAATGTATTTTTCGAGGTATATTCAACATTGCAAGTGAATCGGTGGAAAATTGAGTTATGTTTACGGCCAACTTAAAAAACGCAGCTTTGAGATAAACGCTGCACAGCCGCCATTTTAAAATTAATCGCTTCAAAAAAAGTATCGTATACAGTCACTGATATGTTCGATAAACACCCTTTTTGTAATCTCTATTTATTTTGTGGTTTTTCTGAAAAAAATCCCCAAAAAGCCTATTTTTTCGGCCTCTAGAGTGACCTAACCCCTTAAAAAAGAATGACTAATATTCAATAAAAATGAAAATAAAAATCATAGGTAATTGTTAATCAATGTTAAGGTTAATCAAAATATAAGGGGTGGGAAAATTGGAAAAAGGCCGGCACGTAAAAGAGGATGCACCCCGTGCGATGGAACCATAAAGGTTGAATATAAATACAAGAATGATTATTTATTATTAATAAAACTCGAAAAATCAAAGTAACTCTTAACTATTAATAAAAATAAATATGAAAATACTTTTTTATTGTTTATAATAACAAATATATAAATTATTGTTAAAAATCAACCGTGAAAAAAATGGTTATCCAATATTGCTTGTACTTGATCATTGTAATATTAATAATTCATCTATTTATTAATGTAAAATACTTATTTATTGTTCATAAAAATGAATATAAAATTAGTTGTTAAAAATTAACCGTAAATAATTCTCTAAAATCAGCCAGGCTATCCCGGATGTAAAAAGCCGGGAAAAAAAGCCACGCGGCCAGGGAACACTTTGCTCCCTGCGAATCTGCCAGTTGTCGCGCAACTTTCCTAAATTACGAATTAAATTTTCCCCGTGGAAATAATACGCTCGCGCGAGTGCAGTGTGACAGTTCCTAGTGAGCACAAATTTTTTTTCCCTGCATTTCATCAACGTCGACGATCCACAAATTTCGCGGCCCTCGCGAGCCCATTACCATCAACGGTCCATTCTCAGGGGGATAACGTACTGACTGCGAGAAAACTAAATGTGTGTGTGTATTACGATCCTGCCATAATAGTTCGTAAAGTTCCGACGTAATCCTTTCGCCGTTTCTCCCTGCGACGTCTCTCGTTTCCGCGCGGCGAAGGACGGATTAAGGGGGTGCGGAGACGTAGAAAGCGCGTAGAAATATTTATAAGAAGTCCCTTGTGGGAAAGGAGGTCAAGCGCGTTGCCTTTATGAGGGAAAAATCTTCCAATTCTCTCGTCAATAAAAAAAAAAACCCCTTCTCTCTACGTCCGTACGAGGTATTGTGGTAACAACTTTTTTATCCTCGTACTCATCTTCGCGTATGAGATCTCGAGAACTCGCAAATTCTGTTTTTTTTTTTCTTATCCGCTGCCATTTAATACTCGATTTGAGCCCTGATGGGTACGCGGGAGCCATTCTGAGGCCCACCATTTCCCGACGGTATCGATCGGTCAACAACACTCGCTGTATTTACAATGAGAAAACAGCGGGAAATGTCGCGCTTCGACTTTAAGAAGGTTGGAGCGTCAGCCCCAATCTAAGATTAAATTAAAAAAAAAACATATGTCATTGTTGAGACTGTTCTGAGACTTTACGATTTTTTCGAATTTTTTTCACCACGAAATACCAGAGATAAAAAATAGTCTAATATATGGAATTTTACGTGCGGTTAGGTGGGCGAGACGTTCACAGTACGGGTGATGTAATTTTTTTGGCTACTTAGCACCGAGATAAACCTTTCCTAAGAACGGATTAACGCAAGCTAAACTTTTGTAAACATTTAGAAAAAAAAACCCACTTTTGCCCATCGTAAACCATATCCCACGTGAAAATGAAATATATAAAAAATACATCGAAAAATATATAAAACATGTATTAAATATAATTGATTCCAAAAGTTGGATATGCCAATTATATTTTTGGGTAAGAGTAAAACCTATGCGATATATAAATATAAATCCATTTAAGATACATCAAATATGTCAAACATACAAACTGAATGTATGTTTTATATATTTTGAATATGGTTGGTTAAGGGGTTACCCCCACTTACGATTTTGAAAAAATCGATTTTTTTTATTGCATTTTTTTGAAGTATAAGTATCCGGGCCCAAACTTCTGTATGGGCCCGGAATAGATGACTCTATGTAAGTTTACAAAAAAAATATTTTCTTCCTGTAAACTGAAATTGAAACTTTATACGCGTTTTTCTCAAAATGGCATTTCTGAAGTCGGTGACCAAGATTACTCGAACACTAATGAACCGATCTTCTTGAAATTTTGCAGGCTTATTTAATACATAAAAATGTAGTCTTTAATCGTTCGATTTTTTTTTTCGAAAAAAATGGCCGTTTTATAGCCAAAAAACGGCCGTTTCTTTTCGTTAAAATCGAACCATTAACTTTGACTGTCCGCCATTTTGTGAAAAATGAATATTTTTTAAAATCCTTCGATTAAAGACTAGTTTATACTTATATTTGACTAAATCCATCCGCATTTTTTTTTTCAGATGATCCACTTCGCCGCAATGTTGGTCACCGCAAACCGTGTATATAAAAACATTATTTCATTGACGGCCATTTGCCACTAAACAATGTAATATTTTTAAATAAAAAAATTACTGAAAGTTCTTCAAGATGTGTTCTTTAAGATGGTATATTGATCGATTAAAAAAGTTTTGTAGTTTTCTTTAAAAAAATTCACGAAAAAGGCCTTTTTTTGCGCTACAAGTGGAGGTAACGCCTTAAGCAACTTGAGTAACAGATGACGTTGCGAATGAAAACATCATCAAGTCGATATCTCGCGATGACCTAGCCGTACTAGCCCGAATAAATGATCGGACAAAAAAATTGAAGGTTATGTAATTCTATGCGATTATCGCTCTCTATGCGAACGCAATTAAGTATGTGATCCAATATTGTTAGTTACTCTTGTTAATCCACACATTTATCAATAAACTAACATTTTGTATTGTACGATATGCAGACGATACGAAAATTCAACAATTTTAACAAGTAGAACTAGCTCAGTGGACAACGTCCCAGCTCATCGCTCAGAGGTCCCGAGTTCCAAACTACCTTACGACGTGTAAGCGTCTGATATAATTTAAATTTAAACCATTAATATATTTGAAGCGCAAACACCATAATCGTAATTAATGACAACGAAAAATATCGTAAAAGGGTGCAATGATGTAAATAACGTCATAACAAAAATTTTAAGTATATTTCAAGTATATCTTAAATACACGTTGAATATATTTCAATAACATTTGAAATGTAGTATAAACATATTTCAAGTATATTTTAAACGGAGTATGAACATATATCGTGTATATTTTAGATGTAGTTTAAATACATTTAAAATATATTTCAATTACAATTCGAATACATTAAAAATACATTTGTAGTATATTTTGAGGGTAATTTGAGTACATTGTAAGTATATTTTCAATATAGTTTGAATATATGTAACCGCCTATCCAACATATATTTTTTATAGACATTCTGAAGATCTATTTTGGCCCAAAAGTTTGATATCGCGAATATATTTTTAATGCATTTCCCGTATATATTGCATATATCTAATCTATATCTAAAAAGGATAATATATATCTGAAATATATTTTACATCCATTTTTAATATATCGAAGAATATATTTTTACATATATTTTATTTCCGTGTGGGTATATATTCAATATTGAACCATCAAGGTTTGATAGATTACAAATCTTGGCTGGCGAATGAAGAGCATTGCTGCCAACCTCAATGTCCGCGAAGATGCCGTATTTCGGCAAAACTTAATATTAATCAATCGTAGTAATAAATAATCTCGTGAATAAATATAAATAGGCATAATTATAAATGACTAAAAATGTTGTTCTGAGTTGTATAAAACATTCGCTGGCGCAGTTTTTTTTCGCAATAATCATCAATAATGATATACTTTTTCAAGTTGGTACTAACACAAAAGTTTCTTATTTACGAAATAAAAATACCAAAATGCATAATTTTGCCCTTTAATTATATAGTTTATGCAAAATTAGTATCTAGAGAATAAATCGTCACCTTGTATGCATTTTTTGAGGTTCATTGAGAGAAAAATTCATGAGCCGTATTTTCGTCATTTGACTCAACTGGACCGCTCCAGCCTCCTTAATATTTGTCTACCTTCATTTGGCAGGATCAAAGGAGGCGTACTCTTTTTTTTAGAACTCTCTGTATCCGACTACACTTTGCTCGGATTCTGCGAGCCACTTCCAGCTAAGTAAGATCAGTCTCCGATAGGGAGGATCATGAAGGACCTGCTGCCAAAAATATCCTTATGGGGGGAGATCCCTTTACAACGCGAAGAACAGCGTATGGCCGAAAATAAACTCCAGGAGGGAGCTGAGGGACTACTTTATAGCCCCGGAATCGCAAATTCATCGGCAGGTCACGTAGTTACAACATTTTTGAGTCTAAAACTGTAAACGCGGTTTCCTAAAAACCACTTTTTTGTAATCTCGTACAAGATAACTCAAAAACTATCTGATTGATCATTTTTTAATTTAGCACAATTTTAAATACCATAATTATCATCTACGTAAACTTAAAGTTCCGTGAAAATTATTATTTTTTTATTTAAAAAATGTATTGTCAACTACTGTGGTAAAAATGTCATAAAAAGAAAAACGTTTTTTTAAACACGTCCCATTGTTCGAAATTTCACTTTTATTCCGATTTTTTAGGTTCACATAGAGTATGTGGGTCTTAGAAAACTAAAACTTCTTTGCTCTGATGTTTCAGATCAATGCACCAGACGCTAGGTTGTACGCCGTGGAACAACTCAGGAGGCAACCGTCTCTAAAACAAGTGTCGTACAACCAGCATTTTTAAACATTAAACTCATAAATAAATGGATTTCGAAAATTAGAATATGTAATATTATGTAAATAAAATTTCAATTGTGTACACCTAAATAGTTTCGACACGATTTTTTTTGTTGAAAATTCGCTTATTTTTGGCTGCCTAAAAAGATTTACGACCTCCATTTGCAAAAAGAGGCTTTGAATAATGATACAAATAAAGAAATGAAGAGTAAAGAAACGAGAAAAAGGTCTTTGCATTCCAACAATACAAACTTCGACGTCGTTCCGTCAAGTAGAACCAGAGATATTGCCATCTTCCTTTTGTAAGAATTTATAACAAGCCTCTTCAGTAAATGCTCAATGTAAAAAACTTCCATTACCTTTAGTCATTATCTGAACGAATTTTTCATTTTCTTTTCTGTAAACGCGTTCATGAGTGTGTATATTACGAATGAATTATGAGTGAGTATTATGAGTTAAACTGAATAGGAAACGTAGTTTATAAATGTATTTTCAAAAACCTATTTTTAAATACATGAAAAACGCGTTTTTCATAATAATCAATTTTGCATTCACTAAATACATATCAACCAAAATTTCGCTACAGCTTTTTCCAAATATCGATCACTGCATAGATATTCGACACCTCTGCATTTTCTACCAGCGTCACAAAGACAGCAGGAGGAATATTTCCAAGTACAAAAGCGTCTCTCTCATGTTCTTATCAAACCTAATAATTTTACAGTGACCGCAATAACGGGAAAGCACTTGCCGAATGCATTTACCACGAATTAATTCAGTCATAAATCAGAGGGCCATAACGGTGGGCGGAATGAAGAGATTACAGAAGTTTCCAAATAGCCTGAATATTCAACTTCCAGTTCTACTATTTTCGAGTCTCAGAGGGCAACGGATTCCTGCTCGTTACAGCACTCAAATACAATTTTTCGCAAAAGGTACCATTTCGATCTCCTACGTGTTTAACTGAATAGAGAGCACGTCTCTCCAAGACAGCTTTCTTGAGCCGATGCCACCCTATGCCTTCGGCATAGGAGCCGCAGATCCTGAGATGAGTGCCAGGAGAACGTCAGAGGAGCAATTTCACGGCAAAGAGCTTGGAGAAACGGTCTGAGTTGCGACTCGATTTTGCGGTTGAGCCCAAAAAGGGGCTGGATAGTGTCGACCCCACGATTACCATTTCGCAAGATTGAAAGGGTTGAAGGGCGGTCTTGCTAGGGTACTGGAGATACGGAGGATCACGATATATCGGCCACTTTTCCCAACCGAGTCTCGAGTGCCTTTTACGCCTGGCGCGTAACCGGGGGAGGCCGTACTGTGCTTTGTTGGGTTAGTTACACCGTGTTTACACACGAGATGTATTCCATTGGGAGACTTGGGATCTTCGAGGCTCGCGACGGATAATCAACGAATGTAATCTTACTTGGGCAGTAGCTGGTAGAGCAGCTCCTCGCACTTGCGCTTCTGCTCCAGATAATCGGCCGTTCGGTCGGTCACAAGAGTTTCCAAGTTGTTGGCGTACTGTTCCATCCGCGACAGCAAATTGTCCAGGATATTGCTGCTCTCGTAGTCTCTGAAACGCGAATTCGGTTCTTTGTTGAAGCCAAAAAAGCAAAGTCCCTTTGCTCTCTTGAGAAACAGAATTGGCAAGAAATCTTTAGAAAAGAAGAAAGGGAAAGGCATGGTAAAAGCTTGCAAGGGCTTACAAAGAAATATCGGGGGGAAAGGAACGGACGGATGACCAGCTGAAAAGAACCTGAAATACATAAAAAATCATTTCTCGTTCCAGTTTTTTTTTTTCGAACGTCTTTCTCAAATGTTTTCGGGAGAATTTCTCTTCTTCGGTTGGCAATCTACTATACATATAACAGAACATGTCTTGACAATCAGTGATGTGATGAATCAAATTAGTGATTTGATTAATCAAATCAGTGATGCGACGAATCAAATCAGTGATGTGATGAATCAAATCAGTGATGTGCTGAATGAAATCAGTGATGTGGTGAATCAAATCAGTGATGTAATGAATCAAATCAGTTATGTGATGAATAAAGTCAGTGATGTGATGAATCAAATCAGTGATGTGATGAATCGAATCAGTGATGTGATGAATTAAATCAGTGATGTGATGAATCAAATCAATGGTGTAATGAATCAAATTAGTGATGTGATGAATCAAATCAGTGATGTGATGAATCACATCAACGCCGAGCCAAAACCGTTGAAGCTAGATACATGAAATTTGGACAGTAGGTTGCTTTTGCGACGTAAGCATCCACTAAGAAGGGATTTTTCCGAAATTCAACCCTTAAGGGGAGAAAAGCGGAGACAAAATGCATGTGGAAATTTTTAAACATCTGATCGGATTACTCGAAATTTGGTATTCGCGCTTCTTGCCGCAATTAATGAAACACGTATTTCAGCCATTTTAGAAATTCAACCCCTAAGAGGAGAAAGAGGGTGGCAAAGTGTGTATGTAAAATACATAAAAATTTGGTCAAAAGATTTACTTGAAACTTCGTATTGAAGCTCTCCAACACAATTAATAAAATACGTTTTAGCGTTTTTCGCTACTCAACCCCTAAAGGAAAGAGGGGTGGTGATGTTGATACGGAAAATTAAAAAAATCGTGTCAAATTTACTTGAACCTTTGTATTACGGCTTCTAGACGCAGTAAATGAAATTTCAGCGTTTTTTAAAATGCAATCCTTAAGGGGAAAGGGGGTAGCAGAGTTTGTATCGTAAAAGAAATATCTGTTCAGATTTACTTGAAACTTAGTATTATTGCTCTTCAACACAATTCTACGTTTTCCTTTATTAAACATTTCATTAAGGAACATTCAACACAAGTCTACGCGAGCGAAGCCGCGGGCGGAAAGCTAGTATTTTATATTTCGTTTTGGTGAGAACTCTGTGAATTTTATTCGCTCGTGTTTGTTTCTCGGCGTACAAACAAAATAACCGGAAGCAATAGACCCGCTTTGCGAATCGCGCCCGTACGTATTTCGACGAAAAAAAAACAAACTGCTGAAGCGATGAGTGTTTTTTGCGAATTTCGAAAGTGAACCGGTGGGTTTCGATGAGAAAAAAATAGCCGGAATAGGAAAACGTTTCTCCCCAATGATCAATGTTAATGTGCATATTTGGACGAGAGAAAAATAAATAACCAGTGATGTGAAAAAATGTGCTTTGCAGACAACGTGTATGCGGGATAGCACGACGAGAAAAAAATCCTGCGAATCGATCATGTGTTTATTAGCGAATCGAGAAAAGGTTGGAGTTGATAGGGACATTGATGGACATCCCCTAAAAGCGTACACGTCTGCTTTATGAGGACCCAATGTTAAAAGGCAAATGCCACTCATCAGGAGAGAATAATTTTCGGCATCTCTGATTCGCAGTATCAGCAGAAAGTAAAAAAAAACCATTGTGTTTCGTAGCCCTTCGCGAATAGGAGGGAAAAAAAGTCGGTCGACCAGTAACGATAATTCAACCTCCGCTGTTACTACATTTTATCAAAATACTAGATTCACCAAACCCTAAAATATTGTTAAAATGAATGATGCAAACTTAAAAAATGGATTATTGATACTTTTTTCAATGAATTATTCATACATTTTTGTATCGTTAACTATTCATTTCCGTCACTAAAATCAGCCAACAGTACAAATGATTTTCAGCCAAATTTCCATTTGCCAATGGTAGATTTGTTGTAAAAGGAAACGTACCGACCGCATTTGTTGCCACACGAACGATGGTAAGCTATTTTAACCGAAGGCAACTTTGGGAGGCATCGATCGACCACTCCGTCTACAGAATCTCGGTGCTCCAAGGCACGCTTCCTTTGTGAGACAAGGGCACACAGCAGATTCAAAGACAAGTCTATATTTCGCAGTCAACCTTGCGCGAGTAGCTGTGAAAGGCGTCGCGGAGGATGAAAGGCTCTTTAAGATACTTCGCCAAAGCTCGGTCGAGTCTTCTCGATTGCATGTAGATGTAACGGGCTTACATATGCATATGACGTATGTACGTACGTTGGGGATTAGCGGTAAACAAGAAAAGCTTCGGAGTTTCTAGGAAGGAAGGATGCATATTAGGCGTTTGCCTATGAAACCGCCCGCTGGCGGTAGATGGCGTTAGCTACGCTATTCTCTCGAATTAAAAGTTGGGAACACAAATTACGACAGGTCCATAAAGTTCCGCTATACGCCACGGGTGACATTTCTGCAACGCGTTAATACCATCCATTTTAATTGTGTTCACAATGGCAAGTGTTGTTCCAAGTGAGTCATATTTGCGGGAAGTTAGGCTCCATTACGTCCTGGCAAAGAAATGGACCGAGGAAGAGCATCGGTTGCTAGAAGAAGCGTATGTCGAAAATGCTCCATCGAGTACAAAGTGCAAAAAGTGCTTTCGCCGTTTCCAAAGTCGTGATTTCTCTACGGACAACAAGAACCACTAAAACCACCCCAAAGAGGGCTGTCGTGTATTAGGAGCTGCTAAAATCGTCGGAAACCATCTCTGGGGATCGTTATCGGCTGCAGCTGGTGGGTTTGAAGCGAGCTTTGCACAAGAAGAGGCCGGAATGGGAGAACCGCCATAATAAGTTGAATTTGCAGCACGAAAACACCAGGCCGTATGTTGCTCAACTGGTTAAGGGAGGGGATATATTGAGGCGAGGAAAAAATTCGCTGATTTTCATGATTTAAAAAAAAGCACGGAGCCCTTTACCATTTTTGAGACTTAGGGTATGTTTTGTTACTACTGACTACTGACTGTTACATGGTGTCTTTTATTTTATTGATCTTCAAAAATGGTGGGAGTATGGTACGGTCTTCTAAACTGCATTTTTTTAAACTGGCGTGGCGTATTAGTGAAGAACTAATCGACCGATTGTGAAGAAATTTCGTATAAATCTTTCTAACCTTATTGTCTAAAACATGACCCTAAATGTTCTTGAAAATAAAAAAAGGATTTTTTATTGCAATGAAAGAAAAAGCTTCGTTGGTGTTTTTCAGATTAATCCCCCTGACGCTACGTGTCACGCCGTCCGCCAACATCAGTCGCAATTCTTTTAGAAGACCGTGCCATGTCTCCGCCATTTGTAAAGATTAATTTTAGAAAAATACCATGAAATATCCAAAGGTACTAATAAAGCATACCCTAAGTCTCAAAAGGGGTGAAGAAATCTTTCATTTAAAAAAAAATCATGAAAAACATTATTTTTTTTCCTCGCCTATCTCCCTCTTTAAGAAGTACTCAAAAGAAGTGAACTGGAACATCCTACCCCATTCGCCATGTTCCCCAAACATTGCTCCCTCCGAGTACCATCTGATCCGGTCAACGCAGTTGACGCTTACGGCTCAGCCCTTCACCTCGTACGAAGGAGTAAAAAAATCGCTAGGTGACTGGATTGCCTCCAAAGTACCATAATTCTTCCTATGTGGAATCCAATTGTTGGCAGAAAGATGAGCCAAAATTGTCTTTTCCGATGAGCAACCCTTTGAATAAACCAGTTCGTCGATTTGCTACTGAACCATGATCTTTTCTGTCGCTCGAAAATGGGCGGTTTCATATGCAACCACCTAATGTATACTACATAATGTCGGCTATCGAGACATCTGGCTGTTTTGGGGACGGTAGTTGGAAAAAGCGCGTCTTAAAAATCACCTTCCTACGTGCATAAAGGTTTTTTTTTGCTACACGCCAACAACTTTAATGCAGATGATTGAAAAAACCTCCCGTTTGGTAGGGGATCCTCGGCAATATCGAGTCACCAGCACAGCTTCCGGTGCACTTTAACGGCGCAGCCAAAATTGCTCGATAATTTAATATCCTCGGAAGCGAAATATAAAACGCGAACATATATCGTGGATATACTGCGATCGAAAGGTTTCTCGTGTTGGACATGAACTCGAAAACAGGGTTACACGAAATGGGATAAAACCCTGGTTTAAAATCTCCAAAAGGAAAAACATGCAGTGGAGACTAACGGTTGATTTTTTTTGGGTTTCGTGGTACCTGAAAAAGAATTGTAAAAAAATGGTTTTTTTGCAATCGTTCGTTGAACGAACGAGTTGGATGTTGCCTGTTTTCAGCGTTGGCGAGTGGCAAAATACTTCGGTAGAAAGAATTCAACGATGCAGAAACTTTCGAGAATTAAGTTGAAAATAATCCATCGCTCAAGCAATCTGCCAACGCTATGGAGTGTGTGGTGATACGAGCGATACCGCGGGAGAGCGAGAGTGATCGAGTTTCTTAAAGTTGCGTCTTCGTTGCGAGACGAGCGAGAAATCGATCAACGTGCAACGATGGAACTTGGTTCCAGCTACGCAAACAGCAAACGTCAAACTTGCTAATGATTTCGAAACTCAGCGGACCAATTTTCTGATCGTGAAAGTGACGTCGGAAATTCGCGTAACTTAAAGTTTTTGATTTTCGCACCGTATGAACCAAATTTCAATATTTTTCTATTTTCCCTCGCGTCTCTTGAGCTCGGTTAGCACTAGAGCGATCCTATTAGCTCGAACACTCAGCCTCTGTTTTCCTCTCTAATTTGCATTACGAAGACCGTAAGTGCAATTAAGCCATTGAGCTTCCCTTCAGCCCGAAACAGACTCCATTGGACAAACATGATTGCTCCACTCTTGAAGGTTCATGAAGATGCATTTCCAAGATTTTTGAAGCAGCATCCATGAGATATATCTACCACCAACAATCATAGAACCTGATGAGTTTACTAGATGAGATTTATAGAGCAGTCACGTCGTAGGATCAAGATTACTTCAAGTCGATACGTAAAGTAATCATGGACTAGCCTGCAAGTCGACAAGTTCTGCCTAATTTGGCTCTTTGCTTCCAAGCATCCATCATATTGAAGCATACGCCTGGAGACCTGCCAAAGGAACGTCACATAGAAAATTCTGCCATTCTATTGTATATGGAAGACCCCCTATGTTCGATCAGTTGCTCAATATTGCTTCAAGTCGGTACCTAAAGTAATCATACCCTGGCGTGCAAGTCGAAAAGTCCTACATAATTGTGTCCGTTACATCTGAACGTCCATCACATTGAAGCATACGCCTGGAGCCCTGCCAAAGGATCATCCCTTCAAAAGTTCTGTCATTCTATTGTATATGGAAATCTGACTATGTTCGTCCATTTGCTCAAGATTGCTTCAAGACAACACCTAAAGCAATCATGGCCTGGCCTATAAGTCGACCAGTCCTTCATAATTCTGTCCGTTGCATCCAAACATCCAATGTCCACATTCAAGCATATTGAGCATATTCCGGTGTCTGGATGCATCTTCGACGCAACATTGAAGCATATTTACACCCACGTCTGGAGATTCATCCAATGTTCATTAATAAAAAAATATTATACTGTCATTTCGTTTGAGAATCTCACCATAGACGACCATCTTGCGTTGTGTGAGAGGGCGACATGTGGTATCACGCCTCTCAGAATGAATTCTCCATCAAACCCAAGCTATACAGTGTGGAATTGACCTCTCCTACGTAAGCCTTGCTTCCCTCCAGGTGCTCTCAACTCGCAAAAAGTAAGTCACACCAACGTACCGCGAATTTGGGGATACCCTCGCATGCACGTGGGAGATTGTGCTGCAGCGTTTAATGACCCGTGTCCAATTAGTGTTCTACACACGTGTATATCGTGATACACGGCTTAGGCAAGGCTTCGCTTTCCCTCGCCTGATATACACGTCGTGTGAAGCAAATCTTCGGTAAAGTTTAATCGCCGATAATGGCAGAGAGAAAGGTCAATGAGGGCGTCGTCTCTGTCATCGAACAATGCACTTTGTCCGTCCTACTGTCCTAAAGGATACCTTCATAATGACCCGAGCATTTCAAGCAAACGAAATTACGATGTTCACGTGGAACGTACGGTTCATTAGCAAAAGGTGTCTCGAGGTATATTGTCGATTGAATCACGCGAATAATAAATGATAAAGGTCACCTCCTGCAGAAATATACATACGGGGAAAGGATATTTCGAACTCGTTGTATCTATGTGACATTAGCTATCAGCGCATCTGATTGTATTGAGGACGGTCCTTACATTTTTCCAAGCGAATCGTTGAGTTTAGGAACGCGGCAGCCCTTGAAATTACGTTAATATGAATATGCTTACATTCATCTAAAGGTGACTTCAAAGACATGAGGCTTACATAATGTAGAGTATGGGGACATTAAGCTCCTATGAGGACCACCATCGGAGTCCAATGTCTTAATAATTACATATCCTTACATATTTGTAGACGTGTCGAATGTATTGATCTTATAAATTATCCACGGTGAGTAGATCCAGTATTTTCAATCTCGATTGATTAGTTTACGAACATTGCATCAAAAAATCAATTTGTCTGTTGAAAATAGAACCAGAGCATTTTTATCCCGAACGATTTGATCAGGGATATTCGTAGGAATCCCAATTGTATCATCTGGGGACAATGGGATGGAAAGTTTATTATTTCCGGAAAATTGGGATTATTATTGATAGAATGTGTAATGCATTTTATGGAAAAAAGCAGGAGTGGGTTTGCAGACATATGTGTGGAGAAAAAGTATTAATATGGAAGAAATCCCAAATTATACTTGCTGATCTCAGACTCACACTTATATCAATCGACTCAGAATTTCACCCCCAACCCTCTATTGCGTTCCCTATTTCAGGGAATGCATTCAGTTATCGGACACCCTGTATTAGTGGGTAATGTATTCTGATACATATAATAATTTTTTTATGCCAATATTATGTGATTAACTTATACTATAATGGGAATATTATGTGGTTGAGGGGTTAGGCCACTCTAGAGGCCGAAAAATAGGCGTTTTGGGGATTTTTTTTTCAGAAAACCTACAAAATAAATCGAGATTACAAAAAACGGTGTTTATCATATATTTCAGAGAATGTATACACTAATTTTTCTGAAGCGATTCATTTCAAAATGGCGGCTGTGCAGCGTTTATCTCAAAACTGCGTTTTTTAAGTTGGCCGGAAACATAACTCAAATTTTCAACCGATTCACTTGAAATTTTGAATATGTCTTGAAAAATACATTGTCTATGGAAGTACGTAGGATTTTTTTCATATTGTATAGTTCATTTGTTATCAACAATTATCTGACGAAATTTTTCACTTTCCAAAAATTTGCCTAAAAAATCGTCGGATGATTGTTAATAACAAATGAACAATGCAATTTAAAAAAAAATCCTACGTACTTCCATAGACAATGTATTTTTCAAGATATATTCAACAACAGCAAACAAATTATTGTATACAGTCACTGATATGTATGATAAACACCCTTTTTTGTTATCTCGATTTATATTGTAGTTTTTCTAAAAAAAAAATCCCCAAAAAGCCTACTTTTTCGTCCTCTAGAGTGGCCTCAGGCCTTAAGAATTGCATTGACTAAATGTTTGTAGACCACTTTATCGCTGGACCAGTTTCTATGCAATTTGATTGGACAATTTATTCATATATTGTATTTCATATTTTATACATGGGACAATTTATGGATCACGTTTTCAATGAATCCATTTGGTATCGTCGAGGATTACACGTTCTCGATAATTTCTTTGTGGTTGTACATATCTGTGTACACATCTATGTACAACTGAGTATCGAGGGACGAAGTTTCCATTTTTTTCAGCTGTTGCATACAGTGGCATACCAAGCGACGAGCCTAATTTTGCTCCGCAAAATAATTCCTGTCAGGACATCATCAACCCAGAGTATTATTGAGAAATAGCTCGCGTGAAAAGCCGCAACCGTTGGCGCCCGAGAAACCAAAAGTTGACCGAAAGGTTATGACGTATGGAATCCAAATACACGTATGTCAAGGGGTGCACTTGGGACGTCGAGTTCTGTGAGAAACCTGACAGCTACCTGTTGATGACAGACATCTCATCCTGCTTCTCAATTGGATTGACGTAATGGGTCATTCCGGCTGTCTTCGTTCAATCTCTGTGTCTCCCCCTTCAGCGACCCTCCCCCCCTCTTCATCACTAGTCCGTGCTTTCTTTCATTACTGAATACATTCTAGTTTTCTAGTCTAAATTCCAGTGCCTCGACCCTTGCAATTTTCTTACATTATATCATTGACACGTGCTCCATGACAGCTGTAATTTCTCGCTGGATGCAATCAAAACGACAGAACGATTCGAACGAAAAACAAAATTAAACATAATTAAAGTCGCGAAGGATTAAACTCTGGAGAAATCTAAAAGTTTTAATAGCTTCCTTTCTGGACGAGCGGATTCAATGGGTACACGCAGAAGCGAGAACGCTGACGCTGAGAGGGTGAAGGGGTCGAAAGGGTCCCTCTGCGCTCAATGAGAAAGTTAAAGCCGCACTTTTCGGATCCAGATACGGTAAAAAAAGCATCCGATTAAAAGTACGATTAATACACAATCCGGAATCTCAAATCTCTCGATGTACCGTTAACCATTTGTTTTCCTTCCATAACACGCCTATCTTTCAACATTGTTTTGCACAATTTATCTTCCGGCTTAACGATCAAGTTCCATTTGCTAGGATTTATTTTTACAACTTGCTTATTGTTCTTCTTCGACTGAGAATTCTTTCGCCAAGTCTCGCAAACAATATTTAATGGTCAAACAATACTTCATTAAGGCGGTCCTCTAGTTTCTCGGGTCGAAAAAATCGATTTTTTTCATAAATCACATCTACAACATGTGTAGAAAATGTGTGCCAAAGGATTTTTCGATATTCGAAGTGGTTCACAAGTTACGGCCCTGGAACGGAGCAGGTATACGGAGCAGGTATACTTTCAAAGGCGTTTTTCTCGAAACACCATTTTTCGAAATGGTGACCACGATTTTTCAGAAACTACTGCACCGATCTTGTTCAAATTTATACAGCATCTTTATTATGTTATAAGCCAGCGATTGAACTAGGATTATCATGATTGCTTCGATAGTTTTTTTTTTGTACGAGCGAAAAACTTAAGAAAAAATGAGTAAAAAATAGAATGTAATTTTCAAAAGTGTATAAAAAAGTCAATTTTTGTAATTTAGAATTCACTCTAGTTCAATCGCTAGTCTTAAATATGAAGATTAAAATGCCGTTTGGTTTTTTTATTTCAGACAAGCAGAACAGCCACAATCTTGGTCACCGTCAAGCACCTCTTTTGCTTGATGTCTTCCTGTCGGCCACTATAACTTTTATTCTATTACATATTGTGACTTCAAAAAATTTGTAAAGCTTATTTAAGTGTTAATAAAGATTATGCAAAGACAATGAGATTGATTATTTCGATGCTTCGCCCGTAAAAAATTATTGAAAAAGCCGTAAAAAAACGGCCGAGAAACTAGAGGATCGCGTTAACGATGAGTATGCTTCGAGTGAATTTACAGCAAGGCAAATCGAATTTTCGTATCCGACCTTTTACTTCCGACTGAAATAAAACGTCATTTTGGAGAATTCTTTTTGTGCACAAGATTCCAATGATGACTGTGGATTTATTTATTTTAACATCAACATTTTGTGGATAGTGAAAGGTAAAATGTATAATATGATATTTGTATGAAATACATTTCAATTGTCTATATTCAGGGGTCATCTCACTTAGACGCTAAAAAGGGCTATTTTTATGAGTTTTTTTTATAGGTTTATATTATAGATATTGATATAAAAGTTGTTACACTTAATAAATACACTTTCGAAATACATTTAAAAAATTGTATGTAGTTATGTAACCCAAACAAACTTTAAACGCGTTTTTCTCGGGACGTTTTTCGACGGTATGTTGATAAAATCTTTTAAACTACTGAACCGATCCTTATGAGATTTTAACCACATATTCTTTACAACTATAGCTATAGCGCATATCAAGGATTTTTTAAATTTCAATATTTACTAATTTTTTGCCAAAACGGTTAAACAAACCCGTTTTTTTTTTGTTTTTTCGAAAAATGTCGGCCATTTTGTTATTTTTGCATGTATCAAAAATCGTATAATGTGCGCTATAGCCATTAACAAACTGAACCTGATTCCGTTTCATTTTTTTGTTTCGGATGATCCATCTCCGAGATTCCATCAACAGCACAGACCTACCATTTTTTTAGGACATTCTTTTTGCTACCATTTTTGTCTTGAAATAGTGACATAAATAAATCATTTTTTTAAATGTATTTCGAAAGGGTAACAACTTTTATATCAATATCTATAATATAAAACTATCAAAAAATTCATGAAAATAGCCTTTTTAGCGTCTAAAGTGAGAAGACCCCTTACGGAATGGCGTGAAAAATGATTTTCAAACACCCGCCATTGAATGAAGTTTTTTTTTCGAAAAATAGCCATGTACATCGGCAACTACATTTATATAGATTATAAAACTTTTTTATTTTTAGTTTGTAGATCAACCATTGTCAAGTTATCGATCCGACCGTTGGACCACATTTTTTATGCAAAGCTCTATTATACGCCAATAACGATATTAATTTTTAATTCTAAAAATAAAAATTTCCACGTAATAAGTTCAATGTTTGCATGATAACATAGCTTTTTTCAAATCCAAAATAAATATCTAGTTGACAAAAAAAATCGGAGAAAGCAATCTTCTTTCGATTAATCAATCATATATATATAATCTTATTAAAATAATAAGATCAATAAAGATTACTGTATACGAATATTTATACATCAGAGTATATTTTTTCATCAGGGATGCTGACTTTAAAAATTGGCCAATAATATATCTGCAATCTTCAACTTTCCTCACTCTTTGTTCCTTGAGATTAAAAAATTAATGAATTTTTTTTTTCACAACTAGTGGAAATTTCTCTTACAATCAAGGCCCACACAAAAATAGCAGTCCGGATATCCTCGGGAGCGAACTTTTCCTGATTACAAAAAGCACGGCTTGGCTACACCTACGTAACTATAGATCTCGTTTTTCCACGGGCGAGGTTAAAATTGAATTCCAGCGGAGAGGGCCTCCAGTGAGGAGTTGAATACTAACGTACGTGACGACCAATCACCTGATGGTTCACGACTCCCTTGCGTTCGTGAATCTTGTAGACTTTAAGTAATGAGTGTGCGCGGTACATCGGAATGAATTGAGAATGATTCAGACGGAAAAGCTAGAGAGAGCGAGAGAGAGAGAGAGAGAGAGAGAGAGAGAGAGAGATGTGAAAGATCCAACGAAGTAGATAAATGGAGAATAAGGGAATAAAAAATTGATCCATCAGAAATCAAAGGGAAAAAAATGGTACATCCGAATAGAATAACAGAAAATAGCTTTTACAAAGTTATATCCGAATGTGCCTCCTCATACCTACAGTCACAAATTAAGTGCTACTCATACGCGTCACTATAAATAAACTGCCATTTAAAACCACCCCTAGAAATGAAATACCAGATGTGGGTCAATCGAATATCCGTCGAACCGTGATAAAAATTGAGTGGTCTGCTGGATATATGCAAGGGATCCGGCAGTAAATAGACATATCCCCAGAAATGTCACGAGTTAATGAACACTTGTATCAGCGTTGGTGGACACAGCGGGCATTTCACGTGGAATTAAATTACTCCGGAATAATTTTTAAAAAATTGGAAAATCTGCAAATCTTGAATGGAGTG
This sequence comes from Ophion slaviceki, assembly GCA_944452715.1. Taxonomy (NCBI): domain Eukaryota; kingdom Metazoa; phylum Arthropoda; class Insecta; order Hymenoptera; family Ichneumonidae; genus Ophion; species Ophion slaviceki. Next base: position 10,258,931 of record OX101786.1, on the reverse strand, counting down.
CAAGAACAGTTGTCACTTCGTTGGGAGACCTGTTGGGAATTGTTCCCAACGGGAATCGCAGTAAAAATATTCGATCTTCCAATTACTGTGGAATTCTGAGACAAGTGGTCGATGTGCGGTGGTCTCGTAAGTCAAACGACTTTGGCTGGCTTCAAAACTAGGATGGGTGACCGCTTAGCCGCGCACTGACTTGCGCGTTTACTACCATGCGGTCGGCAGTTTCACTGGGTTTTCCATGGTAACCCAACTGAAGGTCAGCAAAGTGTGGGCACAGGATTTCCGCAGTTTCCCTGTGCCCTCGTGCAAATGCGATAGAGTGGTGGATCGGGAAACGAGTGGCTGTTGGCAACGTTCTGGAGGGATTCCAAGCAGCTGGGATCCCTCCAGGAGTGACAAGTGTGGACTAAAAGTGTTGGCCAGAGGGATTCAGATCCTGGAAACCCGCATTTAGCATGGACCATGAGAATTTAGAAATAATCAAATCTGCCATGGAGCCAAGATCAAAATAAAGGGACCACTCCATTGTAAAGTTGTTTGAAAATCTTCTATTTCTGCATTATCCAAAAATATAGACTCTCATAATCATGCTGTTAAGTTCCGGACGCGAAATTCGAATTATTCCAATTGCTGCAGCCTTTCTTGGAAAAAGGGATTCGACCAGCTGCGTGAGACCTGGCGCAGACCTTTTTCGAAACGTCGTTCTTCAAAACGGTGCACGATTTTAAACGGAGAATTTTCAAGCCATTCGTCTCAATTTTTGCCACATCATTTTTCACGCCATTCCTTAAGGGGTCTTCTCACTTGAGACGCTAAAAAAAGGCTATTTTCATGATTTTTTGTATAGGTTTATATTATAGATATTGATATAAAAGTTGTTACACTTAAAAAATACTCTTTTGAAGTATATTTTAAAAAAATGTATCTTTTCAAGTCACTATTTATAGACGAAAAGGGTAGTGAAAAAATGTCCTAAAAAATTGTAGGTCTGCGCTGTTGATGAAATCTCGGAGATGGATCATCCGAAACAAAAAAAAAACAAACGGTTTTAGATTCAGTGTGTTAATGGCTATAGCGCATATCATACGATTTTTGATATATGCAAAAATTAAAAAATAGCGGAAATTTAAAAAGAACGTGTTTTTCACCGTTTTTGGCAACAAAAAAAAGTAAATATCCAATTTTAAAAAAATTCTTGATATGCGCTAGAGCTATAGCTATAATGAATATGTGGTTAAAATTTCATAAGGGTCGGTCCAGCAATTCGAAGATTTTATTCGAAAAACGTATTTAAAGTTTGTTTGATTTACATAAATACATGAAAATTTTTTTTAAATGTATTTCGAAAGTGTATTTATTAAGTATAACAACTTTTATATCACTATCTATAATATAAACCTATCAAAAAAATTCATGAAAATAGGCTTTTTTAGCGTCTAGAGTGAGAAGACCCCTTATCATCGTACAGAAGCGTTTTATTTTTATTTGAAAGTTTCACATTATTTTTTAACGAAAAACTGTTGCAAAGGTCCAATTAGACACTTAATTTTGAAATGGCCACCATTTTGATCATTTTCATCGAGAAAAAATCCTTGATACGCCTCGATAGTTTTTCATCCTGATTGATAACACAGCCACACAAAAAAAAAGTTGGTTGTGCGACGAATCGGACTATACTTTTCCGACGTATTTTGAGCTGCTGAATCGATATTCGAAGTCAAAATTAAGATCCTGTGTACCATTTTTTTGATAACTTCAAAAAATGATGTAAATACGGCATTATTCTCGTTTAGCGTCAACTAGGTCGCTTTGGGAGGGTCCGCTGGCTTCATTATACTTAGATATTCACATATTCACATAAGGTTAGAAGTATTAACACCGTAGGAACCAAAAAAACGGATCCAAGACCAGCGGAACCCGTATATTTGGCGAAAACTACGCAAAAAACGTATTTTACCCTCATTTTTATAACGCCAACACGTTTCAAACATTTCTGAGACTTATACATCTGTAAATTCTTTCACCGACCTATTTTATACTTTCAAAAGCCGATATTACTCCACCGACGACACTCCAAAATATTTGGGACCGCTTGAAAATGTCGATCGCTTTTCGCTAAAACGTACTTGTTTTTCTTCAAACGATCTATGTAAGGAATTTCTTTTTCGTTTTATTCCTTTCCTGGATGTTTCCCTCTTCAGCATCCAACAGAAATCGGCCATCATATTAATATCCCAACGTCCCTGATATCGACGTTCCATTTCTTTGAGATCGTGATGGGAACGCTCTCCCTGTTCTTCGCTGTAGCCCATATAGGGTCGCCTGTCGTTACAAAAATGCCAGCATTCAGCCATTAAACGGTTTGCTGATAATCGGCCAATGATTCGTCGACCAGCATTGGGGTACTGTAGGCGGATGAACGGCTTGCCAGATCTATGACAGCCATTCGTGGGCCAATACTATCGCACCGATAATGTGGCGATCAGCATTGGGGTATCGTAGGTAGATGAACGGCTTGCCAGATCTATGCCAGCCATTCGTGGGCCAATACTATCGCACCGATAATGTGGCGATCAGCATTGGGGTATCGTAGGCGGATGAACGGCTTGCCAGATCTATTCCAGCCATTGATGGTTTGTTTTTGGGTGTTTTGCAAATGCAGGTCGTTAAACTGTAACACGTAAAAACAAGGGATAAGGTTTCGAAAAGCATATTCCACTGATGAAGCTGAAAATTTGCACCAACCTTCTTTTCAATACTTTACGAGAACCTTTAAAAGGATATTGGCGACTAGCAATAGTTTTCGATATATCGTATATTGAAAGTTATCTATTGTACTGCGCTTCTACTATATTAAACAAACCCAAACAAAACCATCCCACATGGCAAGTGATATGCACATACGGGCGAGCACTGTTTACCAGGAAGCAGCGCGGCCGGAGGAGTGGGGGGTGTCTATCGGATATATAGATATACTCGTATGGCGTGAAATAATAAACTTTATAATGCGATATATCGAAAACTATTGCTAGTCGTCAAAAATCCGTTAACGGTTTCTCTTAGGATAATGAGAGGAAGTTCATTGCAAAATTTCAGCTCGATCAGAGGAGTATGCTTTTCGGAACTTCACCCAAAACGAGCGAGTTATTTTTACAGCCTAAACGGACCGAAAAAATTATCGGTAAACTTTAATGTCACGAATAAAATTATCGGCATAAAAGTAAGGAACGAACAAACGATGGATTCTGTAAGTGTTAGAATGGCTAAGTGGGTAGGGCGCTCGACACTAGAACGAAAGGCGCAGGTTCGATCCCGATGAAAGGCAAAAACTTGAACAATTCAGAAAGCGTTTTTAATGCAATTATTCTATTTACATGGACATAAGTAAAGCATAAGAAAACAAAAAAGATACTACTAGAATTTTTATATTCATAATTTGTCAATTTTTTGTTTTTCATTTCCGGCAGAAGATCCGGTAGCCGTTGCTGGGCCAATATGGGCGTATGATAGTTGGCCAAGTCTTAGCAGCCATTCATGGTTTACCATTACCAACCATGCATGGTGCAGATCTGGCCCGTTTGTATAGCCATTACCGCGCCATCGTTTGTTCTCTGGCAATCAGTCGTGGGCCATTACTGTGCCGATTGTAAAACCCTATTTGGGAGGCGCCAAGGTTTTCAGGAAATGAATCCAGGTGAGAATGTAGAAAGTGCAATTTAAGATTCGATTTTCGGATTTTCGGATTTTCGATGGGCCACAAATCAGAAAGATGTTGAGAGATGAAGAATTCATCACGACAATAAACAACGCAGAGAGAGCCGGGTGGAGCAGTTTTAAAGAGGTCGTTGAGAACTTTTTAGGCAATAACAAAAGTCCGAATTACGAAGAAATTGTCAGGGAAATGGTCATCAACTACGGCAAACAAGGTTGTTTGATAAATCTTAAATTGCACTTTCTACATTCTCACCTGGATTCAATTCATGAAAACCTTGCTGCCTACAGTGAAGAACAGGGAGAGCGTTTCCATCAAGATCTCAAAGAAATGAAACGTCGATATCAGGGACGTTGGGATATTAATATGATGGCCGATTTCTGTTGGATGTTGAAGAGGGAAACATCCAGGAAAGGAATAAAACGAAAAAGAAATCCCTTACATCGGTCGTTTGAAGAAAAACAAGTACGTTTTAGCAAAAAGAGATAGACGTTTTCACGCGGTCCCAAATATTTTGGAGTGTCGTCGGTGGAGTAATATCGGCTCTTGAAAGTATAAAATAGAACGGTGAAAGAATTTACAATGTATAAGTCTCAGAAATGTTTGAAACGTATTGGCGTTATAAAAATGAGGGCAAAATACGCTTTTTGCGTAGTTTTCGCCAAATATACGGGTTCCGCTGGTCCTGGATCCATTTTTTTGGTTCCTACGGTGTTAATACTTCTAACCTTATGTGAATATGTGAATATCTAAGTATAATGAAGCCAGCGGACCCTCCCAAAGCGATTTAGTTAACGCTTAACAAGAATAACGGCGGATTTACATCATTTTTTGAAGTTATCAAAAAAGTGGTACACAGCATCTTAATTTTGACTTCGAATATCGATTCAGCAGCTCAAAATACGTCGGGAAAGTATAGTCCGATTCGTCGCACAACCAACTTTTTTTTGTGTGGCTGTGTAATCTTTTTGGTTCTTTTTTTTCAGACCATTTTTGGAGGAGTAGGACTTTCCACCGTCAGGCGCTATTATTTTGAGTATTATTTTGCAGTGGCCAAAAAAAAATATTTAAAAAAACTAAAACATTAAAAAATATATTTATGTATAACATAAGTCATTTGAATAAACGAAAAAAATCGAATTATATGTAAAGAAATAAACATCATGAAAATCAGCAGTTTTCAAGCCAATCAAGCTGGAATGATCCTTTGAAAATTCCAACCAAGCCTTCAACTTGGCGCTGAACCCCCCGTACGCAGGAGGGTGACAAAATCGACGGGTTTTCGTTCTATCGAAGTGTGTCGAAGTGAATGAAGTGGGGCCCAAGCGAGAAAGACGATAAAATTGACAAAGTTTTGCCATTCGTTGGCACGATGATCGCGAGAGGCGTTAATCGACATTCCATAATCGCGTAAGGAGAATTGGACGTCAAGTCGCGTCCCATATTTCATTTACGAGAAACGATATTATCTTCGGCCCTCGTCAATTGGCGACAATAAAGTACACGAAGAAGCGATATCTCTCCGCGATAAGGGCATTTTGCCAATCGAGTTAATCCCCCAATGACTGCTCAATAAATGCCGCGAAACGCCTGCGAAAATGTTTCGTCTCCGTCACTCTTATCTCGCGCTGATCGTGACAAACGATCTGCAAGCTCGGGTCGTTAACTTTTCTCATGCCCAGTGAAAGATCGTTTCGGCGGTGGGAGTGGGAGGGTGCGAAATATCCTCTGCGAGAATTACCGGAGGGAGCTTCGTGTCGTCATCCAATAAACAATCCAAACCGTACACTGAGTCGGCCATTTTGCACGTACAGGGTGACTGAAAATGCGTCGTCGGAATTTTGCGGACGTGTGGGCGATCAATAATAAGTGGGACGGTTTCATTTATAGGATCTCTCAAAATGACCTGACATTTTAATTTATTGATAAAACGTATTATTTATTTGAAAAGTAGGAATACTTTTATTTTAATATAAGGTGCAAACATGGAGATTATGTGTGGAAAACCGTCTCGTCCATGTTTGCAAACGTTCACTCTTTTGACGAAATTTTCAAGAACATTTTGGCGTAATTGCGGACTAATTTAATTAAGTGGTCTTCTCATTTTAGACGCTAAAAAAGGCTATTCTCGTGAATTTTTTCGATACGTTTATGTTATATTGAAATAAAAGTTGTTACACTTAATAAATACACTTTCAAATCACATTTTAACGCAAATTTATTTAAGGGGTTACCCCCACTTGCGATTTTGAAAAAATCGATTTTTTTTATTGCATTTTTTTGAAGTATAAGTATCCGGGCCCATACTTCTGTATGGGCCCGGAATAGATGACTCTATGTAAGTTTACAAAAAAAAATATTTTCTTCGTGTAAACTGAAATTGAAACTTTAAACGCGTTTTTCTCAAAATGGCATTTCTGAAGTCGGTGACCAAGATTACTCGAACACTAATGAACCGATCTTCTTGAAATTTTGCAGGCTTATTTAATACATAAAAATGTAGTCTTTAATCGTTCGATTTTTTTTTTTTCGAAAAAAAAAATGGCCGTTTTATAGTCAAAAAACGGCCGTTTTTTTCGTTAAAATCGAACCATTAACTTTGACTGTCCGCCATTTTGTGAAAAATGAATATTTTTTAAAATCCTTCGATTAAAGACTAGTTTATACTTATATTTGACTAAATCCATCCGCATTTTTTTTTCTGATGATCCACTTCGCCGCAATGTTAGTCACCGCAAACCGTGTATATAAAAACATTATTTCATTGACGGCCATTTGCCACTAAACAATGTAATATTTTTCAAAAAAAAATTACTGAAACTTCTTCAAGATGTGTTCTTTAAGATGGTATATTGATCGATTAAAAAAGTTTGGTAGTTTTCTTTAAAAAAATTCATGAAAAAGGCCTTTTTTGCGCTACAAGTGGGGGTAACGCCTTAAGTCACTATTTATAGTCGAAAATGGTAGTTCTAAAAAATAATATAAAAAAATTGTAGGTCTGCCCTGTTGATGAAATTTCGGAGATGGATCATCCGAAACATAAAAATCAAACGTGTTTTTTCACCGTTTTTGGCAAAAAAATAGTAAATATCAAAATTTGAAAAAAATTCTTGATATGCGCTATAGCTATAGTTGTAAAGAATATGTGGTTAAAATTTCATGAGGATCGGTTCAGTAGTTTCGAAGATTTTATCAACAAGCTGTCGAAAAACGTTGTTTCGAGAAAAACGCGTTTAAAGTTTATTTGGGTTACATAAATACATAATTTTTTGATGTATTTCGAAAGTGCTTTTATTGAAGGGCTATACCAGTGTGAGACTTTTAAATAATCGATTTTTTTCCTTTTTCGACAGTCTATACTTTCAAGAATATGAAATGAGATTTTTATGCGTTCAAGATTTATACTTTCAAGATTTTTATACTTTCAAGAATATGAAATGAGATTTTTTTAATTTGCTGACATTGTAACTCAAAGAGCAATTATCCGATTGACTTGAAATTTGAACTGAGTACTCGTGAATATATTTACTCTACAATGACGTAGGATATTTTTCATTGCATGAAAATGGACGATTTGGCAATTTTTATAGGCAAGAAAACAGACTTTTTTCATAACCACGCCATTTTGTTAGATTTTGATATTTTTCGAAAATCCTACCTCATATTACAAGAAATACCTTCAAGTTTAACGACATTTTTTCCTTTTTCGGTTTCAGCTACTCAATCGGCCGGAATCATGTCAGCAGTGGAGGAACTTTTTTTTGCGCCTCCGAAGGCAGCGCATAAGTCGGTGGATCTCAATATATTTCTATGAAAAAATTATGTAATATAGGTCAAATATAGCCAAATATATGGTTAACTTTCCGAAACATTTAATTGAGTACTTTTCTTCCAAAAAAATTTCCGAAAATCACCCAAATTTTCAGCGCTCACACTGGTATAGCCCCTTAAGTGTAACAACTTTTATATCAATATCGATAATATAAACCTATCAAAAAAATCATGAAAATAGCCTTTTTAGCGTCTCAAGTGAGAAAACCCCTTAACGGTGCGTCCAATGGCTTCATTGAGCTCCGGAAGGGTCTGTGGATCATTGGCATACACTTTTTCTTTCAGAAAACCCCAAAGAAAAAAGTCCAATGTCGTCAAATCGCACGATCTTGGTGGCCAATTCACATCGCCGCGGCGTGAGATAACACGACCATGAAACTTCGTCTGCAATAACTATGCAGTAACGATGCAGCAAATAAGAATTTCTATGCGTTACTCGATCGTGTAATTCTCCATGACTAAACCTCAATACTTCCTGATGCCAGTTGTCAAAGATTAGTACTCTATGATCGCCACAAAAAAAACGGTGCCCAATTTCAATGTCAGGCCATTTTGAGACGCTCTTTAGTAACGTCCACTCGAACGAGAGATAATTGGACCAGTACACACGTTGCGCGCTATGTTCTATCGGATATTGTTTAAGGGGTTACCCCACTTGCGATTTTGAAAAAATCGATTTTTTTTATTGCATTTTTTTGAAGTATAAGTATCCGGGCCCATACTTCTGTATGGGCGCGGAATAGATGACTCTATGTAAGTTTACAAAAAAAAAAATATTTTCTTCGTGTAAACTGAAATTGAAACTTTAAACGCGTTTTTCTCAAAATGGCATTTCTGAAGTCGGTGACCAAGATTACTCGAACACTAATGAACCGATCTTCTTGAAATTTTGCACGCTTATTTAATACATAAAAATGTAGTCTTTAATCGTTCGATTTTTTTTTTCAAAAAAAATGGCCGTTTTATAGCCAAAAACGGCCGTTTTTTTCGTTAAAATCGAACCATTAACTTTGACTGTCCGCCATTTTGTGAAAAATAAATATTTTTTAAAATCCTTCGATTAAAGACTAGTTTATACTTATATTTGACTAAATCCATCCGCATTTTTTTTTCAGATGATCCACTTCGCCGCCATGTTGGTCACCGCAAACCGTGTATATAAAAACATTATTTCATTGACGGCCATTTGCCACTAAACAATGTAATATTTTTCAATAAAAAAATTACTGAAAGTTCTTCGTGATGTGTTCTTTAAGATGGTATATTGACCGATTAAAAAAGTTTTGTAGTTTTCTTTAAAAAAATTCATGAAAAAGGCCTTTTTTGCGCTACAAGTGGGGGTAACACCTTAATGAGCAACGATCGCGAATTCAATATTTCGAATACGGTCCTAAGGATTCTCATGAAATGTGTTGAATCGACCGTTGCGAGTTGCGAGAATATGATTTGGCTGAATCTCGGCTTTGGGAAAACTCATTTAGGGAGCTACATAATGAAGACGATTTTCGGGGAGGAATAAGCTACTGATAAAAAGAATTTTTCTCTTGTTCGTCTTGCATTGGTGTCGGGTTACACCTGACTCGTGGCCGGAAAAAAAGACGACCGTTCGTGATTGTTTTCTGGGAAAACGTGCACAGGTTTTCATATTTTACTTTTTGTACACAAAAAAGTATGGTTTAAAGAATCTTTTACCATTTTTGTATTGACAAATATTTATAAATGTGGTAGATATATCTACCACAAATGCAAAACAAAGACTATCTATAACAAAAACAATGCATAGAAAAAAAATTGCATCGTTCAAGTACTGCTTTTTGATATGTAAAAGAAGCTTGTAAAATTTGATGTTGATCGGTGCAGTGATTTTTGAGATTTGGTGGTCACCGATTTTGAAAAGGTTATTTTGAGAAAAACGCTTTCAAAGTTCGCTGGTTCGCGGAACCTACCTATAAACGCCCATAACTCTCTCCATTTCGAACGGATGGAGATGAAATTTTCAGGGAATATTTTGTTTGTAACAAAATTAACAATATTGTTAATTTTGATTTGGTATATTTACACTTCCGGTGTGTATGTGTGTGTGTGTAAATACATATACTGATAACGCTAAATGAAAATGGATTATTACATCTATTTGTATTTAGTATTGTCAATTTATTTGTCATTTATTTATTATTACTTACGATTTATTTACTGGTATGATTTTTGGAAATAACGTACCAAAATAAAGTAAAAATAAATAACGTAAAGTTTTTTATATGCCGTTAACCATCAGTCCTCTCCTATGGTATTTCAATAATAATGATTATCATCATCAGAAGACCGAGCGATGTCCGTTTAAGGGGCAAATAAACAATAATAGCTTGATGTTCTGCTTATTATCAACATTATTGAAATGCAATAGAAGATGACTCTCGTATTTTGCAAGATAATTTTCCAAACGAAACTTAGATCGGATAAACTCGTGCCAATTTTATTTAGCCGCAAAAACTGGACCGTCAACATTTTCGGGAAGGGTGGAAAGGAAACGAGGGCGACTTTATACACCATGCATTTTAAAAAAACGAGGCTTCAGGTCTTTCAGGGAAGTTTGTCGATTGGAAAGTCGACTTTCCAATCGAGTCGACTAGTGGCCTGAATTTTCGCAGCCGTCGAAGTTTGTACGAACGAGGAGAGAAAAAAGGACCGATGGTACATTACCAAGCTTTCAAAGTTCCCGAGTTCATCGTGTAGATGGATGAAAAGCAGAAACTATCACCCATTTTGTTTTCGCACGTTGTACTGTCGGTTAAGAGGAAATAAAGTAGGTAAAGTGGCTGGAATACAGAGAGAGAGAGAAGAGAGAGAGAGAGAGAGAGAGAGAGAGAGAGAGAGAGAGAGAGAGAGAGAGAGAGAGAGAGAGAGAGAGAGAGAGAGAGAGAGAGCTTTCATACATTTTACAGCGGATCGAAGCGTTTCGAGGGAAACTGGAGAAGAATTACTTGCGTTGGGGATATTCTGTGCACACTCATGTGTGTGTGTGTGCGTGTGTGTGTGAGTGTGAGTGTATACACTATGCATATAAACGTGCATGGTGACGTACTCATGAGGTTGCATATACCATGTGTTCCAAAAGTCACAAGTTACCTTTGCGGTTAGAACAATGCCGGAATTTCGAAAGAAGTTCTTTTTTACCCGCTGTAGCTTTTAATTAACTGATATCAGACATATTAAAAATCATCGTTTTTTCGGCAGCGTATACCGCATTACGAAATACTCCGGAATTAATATTTTATCTACGTGACACCCGTTAAGGGAGGCTTTGTCCTTGAAATTTTCAAAAAATCAATTTGAGCTCAACATGAGCAGCTAGACGAAGAGGAGGGATGCCTCTATGGACCAGGCATTGCCGATTAGCGGTAATTATAAACACATTTGTGTAAACACATTACAAAACTTTAAATGCGTTTTTCTCGAAAACACGTTTTTAAAAATGGCTGACATTCTCCTGACCGCTGTAATTAACATATCGACCTGAAATTTGGAGAGCATACTCAGAAAATATGTCTTCACGGAATGACGGATCGTTTTTTCGATAGATACATTTTTGCATTTATTATTTATCTTTTTATGCGAAAAAAAAACGCGAAAGTTCGATTTTTTTAAATTGCCGCCATTTTCCGAAATTTGTACTAAACGAAAAACCCATCCGTCATTCCATGACCAAAGGGTCACAGATTGATAATATGATTTGAATTTGAGTTTCAGATCAACAAAGAGGGGGCAGTGATGTCAGCCGTTTACCTCCCGCGATTTGAGGACCTGTTTTCGCGGAGCTGCAACGGCCGCCTATTTGGTTTTTTTTTCAAAAAAAAAATTTTAACGTTATGTATATCATGAATAAAAGCAAGAAAAAAACCGCACTCAAAAAGCTTTACTCGTTTCCTTTAAAAAAAATAAAATGTAAACACCTGAAATATGGCACTCCAAGGACAAAGTCTCCGTTAAGGGGGAGTCTGGTCCAGCCGATCCGAACAATCGACTTTTTTGTTAGCCCAAAAATCTTCCTATACATGTGGAGAATACATTCCCAGAGTTGTAGCATCAAATTCAACCTTGAAATATAGTTAGGAGCGCTCCTAACGGCACAGCTTCGAAAGCACAAAGGAGGGTCGATCTGCACGAAAAATGCAGAAACTTCAAAAGTACTTCGAGGAGTCTGAAGGCCTACAATATGCTCCAGGAATCGCAGATTAGCGTCAAACAGCCGTAAGTATTGAAAAACTTGTGCTTTTTTACAAGTGAAAACTTTAAACGCGTTTCTCTCAAAACCACGTTTGTCAAGTTGGCTGAAATCGTAGCTTATCGAATTTTCATCCGATTTACTTCAATTAAAGTTTATATTAAGAAAAATTAAATTTATGTGCGGATGAATCTCGACTTATGAAAAATTGTTATTATAGGACAAGGTTATTGCAAAATTAAGGACGATTTTGTTCGTCAATATTCATTTTACGTTCGTCATTTTTGCATTCAACAATTTTTTTACAAACTGATTCATGCGCATTCTACATTCATACTATACCGAACTTTTTTTGCATTTCGTGTATTAGGTCATTTCCGAGGACTTCAGGATTTCAGCCGATTTGGTCGGACCCTTCGCTTGCGGCCGCTATAGCTATATATATAAATGTTCAAATCAAATTTTCAATAGTGATTTTTCTTGTTCAAATGTACCTTTACACGTAACAAAAGTTTCGTGAACGAAAATAAATGTTATCTTTGAAAAAAACGCATTGAAAAAAACCTCGGCTGGATCAGACTCTCCCCTTCAGGCCTTAGGCCACTCGAGAGGCCGAAAAAGTAGGCTTTTTGGGGATTTTTTTTCCGGAAGAACTACTAAATAAATCGAGATTACAAAAGAGGGTGTTTATCAAACATATCAGTGACTATATACAATAATTTTTTGAAGCGATTCGTTTCAAAATAGCGGCTGCGCAGCGTTGATCTCAAAACTGCATTTGTTAAGTTGGCCGGAAACATAACTCAGACAATTTTTAACCGATTCACTTGAACTGTTGAATATATCTTGAAAAATACATTGTCTATGGAAGTACGTAGGATTTTTTTGTATAGTTCATTTGTTATTAACAATTATCTGACGAAATTTTTCACTTTCCTAAAATTTGCCTAAAAATCGTCAGATAATTGTTAATAACAAACGAACTATGCAATATAAAAATCCTACGTACTTCCATAGACAATGTATTTTAAAAGATATATTCAACATTTCAAGTGAATCGGTTGAAAATTGTCTGAGTTATGTTTCCGTCAAACAAAAAATGCAGTTTTGAGATAAACGCTGCACAGCCGCGATTTTGAAATTAATCGCTTCAACAAAATTATTGTATACAGTCACTGATATGTATGATAAATATCCTTTTTTGTAATCTCGATTTATTTTGTAGTTTTTCTGAAAAAAAACCCAAAAAGCCTATTTTTTCGGCCTCTAGAGTGGCCTAACCCCTTTAAAAAAGCGATTTGTGATTTTTTTCGTCAGAACTTCGAGCCTGACGGTACCCTATGATGTTTCCGACTTTTGGGACACCCTGCTCACACGCTTATGGCCGATAAGCGCGTGGTAAAGTGACACACATATGACACGATATTTTTTCAAGCTCGCTGACCTCACCGACTTCCTTTTCACTTCTCCAGATATCTTTTCTCCGGGACCAGCCGAGGAAGAGGGAAGAGGGGGGGGGGGGGGGAAGAGAATGAAATCTGGTATTGTGCACTCGTACTCGTTGACCCAGCAAGACGAGTTTCACTGGGAAAATCAATATAGAACGGCGTTTAATATCTAGGGTCTTGGAAATAATTCTGGAGGATTCTCGTAAGGGCAAATATTCGCCGTACTGTAAATACAGGTTCCTATCCCATAGATACGTAGGCTACGTACGATCATTTTCGAAATTCAATGCCAATGAAATTTGTCGGTTCTTGCAGGGAGACATTTTTAAAAAATTCCCTATACCCAAAATCCACGGGAGAATTTCAACGGCAGCAATGTTAAGACATTTTTAATACCTTACACCTAGTTGAAAGTTTTTGTAAATATTCATTTTTGGTTTTAGAGTGATTCTCAGAATGCGTTTTTCTCGAAAACACTTTTATCAGGATTAGTGACCACAATATCTGAAAAATTACCGCACCGATCGACTTCAAATTTCACAAGTGTCTTTTATATATCAGAAAGCAGTGCGTGAACGAAGGAATTTTTTTTTCGCTGAACAGTTTTTCTTTATTAAGGGGTTACCCCCACTTGCGATTTTGAGAAAATCCATTTTTTTTATTGCATTTTTTTGAAGTATAAGTATCCGGGCCCATACTTCTGTATGGGCCCGGAATAGATGACTCTATGTAAGTTTACAAAAAAAAAATATTTTCTTCGTATAAACTGAAATTGAAACTTTAAACGCGTTTTTCTCAAAATGGCATTTCTGAAGTCGGTGACCAAGATTACTCGAACACTAATGAACCGATCTTCATGAAATTTTGCAGGCTTATTTAATACATAAAAATGTAGTCTTTAATCGTTCGATTTTTTTTTCGAAACATGGCTGTTTTATAGTCAAAAAACGGCCGTTTTTTTCGTTAAAATCGAACCATTAACTTTGACTGTCCGCCATTTTGTGAAAAATGAATATTTTTTAAAATCCTTCGATTAAAGACTAGTTTATACTTATATTTGACTAAATCCATCAGCATTATTTTTTTCAGATGATCCACTTCGCCGCAATGTTGGTCACCGCAAACCGTGTATATAAAAACATTATTTCATTGACGGCCATTTGCCACTAAACAATGTAATATTTTTCAATAAAAAAATTACTGAAAGTTCTTCAATATGTGTTCTTTAAGATGGTATATTGATCGATTAAAAAAGTTTTGTAGTTTTCTTTAAAAAAATTCATGAAAAAGGCCTTTTTTGCGCTACAAGTGGGGGTAACCCGTTAATGAAAATGACGCGTCTTTTTTCACCGAAAATCGATACTTTCATTTTTCAAATTTCATGCGATAACTGAATGCGTTTGATTTTTTCATTTCGGATGATTTGGTTCCGAGCAGCAGTGGTCGCCGTGAAGGACGTTTTTCAACAGCACTCTGCATAAACCATTGTAACTACCACAGTTATAAATATTTTTCAATACAAAAATTGTACTAGATACTTAAAACCAGACTCTTGAAGGATTGACATACATTAAGATGGGAAAAAATTATGCGATTTTGAAGGTTTTATTAAATTAATAAATAATTAGTCTACACTTATCCAACTGTAGGTATACTTTAATAGAATATTTAATTATACAAAACTATTTTTTTACTTCATTTATTATCGAATTGGTGGAACTGTGGCAGAGTGTTACAGCAATTGCGAGTCGGCGTGCAGTCTAGCTTCCTATAGACTTTAATTTGCAAAAAACTTCAAAAAGATATTCAGTTCGAACATGTATAGTTTCTATTTGACAGTAATTAAAATGAAGAAAATGCAAATTCAAGAGAATCGCACGCGTTTACAAAAAAATCTACAATTCACGCAAATTTTTTGTAAAATTTGGTTTAAAAAACTAAAAACGAACTGTTTTCGCATTTTTCAAAAACAGTTCTCGTCAAATAGAAGGTAGCAATATTATCAATATTTCTACCAAGTTTCGACTTACTCAGCTTAATAGTTTTTGAGTAATCCTGCAGGCCAATTTCGAAACCGCAGTTTTGAGAAAAACGCGTTTGAAGTTTGCATAGAAATTGAATTAAGGGGTCTTCTCACTTTAGTCGCTAAAAAATGCTATTTGCATTCATTTTTTTTGATAAGTTTATATGATACATATTGATATAAAAGTTCTTACACTTGATAAATACACTTACGAAATAGATTTAAAAAATTGTTTAATTTATTTAAGTAATTATTTATCGACGAAAATGGTAGTTAAAAAAATGTCCTAAAAAAATTGTAGGTCTGCGCTGTCCAACCTCGGAGATGGATCATCCGAAACAAAAAAATCAAACAATTTTAGATTCAATATGTTAATGGGTATAGCGCATATCATATGATTTTTTATATATGCAAAAATAACAAAATGGCGGACATTTTTCGAAAAAACGTGTTTTTTTCACCGTTTTTGGCAAAAAAATAGTAAATATCAAAATTTTAAAAAAATCCTCGATATGCGCCATAGCCATAGTTGTGAAGAATACGTGGTTAAAATTCCATAAGGATCGGTTCAGTAGTTTCAAAGTTTTTATCAACAAGCTGTCGAAAAACGTTGTTTCGAGAAAAACGCGTTTAAAGTTTGTTTGAGTTCCATAAATACATGAAAAAATTTTCTTATGTATTTATTAAATGTAACAATTTTTATATAAATATCTATAATATAAACGTTTAGAAAAAAATCATGAAAATAACCTTTTTTTAGCGTTCAAAGTGAGAAGACCCCATGAATTGCACTAGGTACATGTGGTAACTAATTACTTAAGTAATCCGTTGAAAAGTAATTAAATGATCAATTACAGTAATAATTGCAATTGTTTGTTGTTAATTTAATTACTTCGTGCCCATCTCTGCCTGCCCCTTCGCGCTCTCGCTTCTACCTGCGGCGCGCGTTCCGAATCCGAGCGGTGGGGCACAGAGTTAAGGGGTTACCCCCACTTGCGATTTTGAAAAAATCGATTTTTTTTATTGCATTTTTTTGAAGTATAAGTATCTGAGAATAGATGGCTCTACGAGTATAGGAATAGATGACTCTATGTAAGTTTACAAAAAAAAATATTTTCTTCGTGTAAATTGAAATTGAAACTTTAAACGCGTTTTTCTCAAAATGGCATTTCTGAAGTCGGTGACCAAGATTACTCGAACACTAATGAACCGATCTTGAAATTTTGCAGGCTTATTTAATACATAAAAATGTAGTCTTTAATCGTTCGATTTTTTTTTTCGAAAAAAAAAATGGCCGTTTTATAGCCAAAAAACGGCCGTTTTTTTCGTTAAAATCGAACCATTAACTTTGACTGTCCGCCATTTTGTGAAAAATGAATATTTTTTTAAATCCTTCGATTAAAGACTAGTTTATACTTATATTTGACTAAATCCATCCGCATTTTTTTTTCAGATGATCCACTTCGCCGCAATGTTGGTCACAGCAAACCGTGTATATAAAAACATTATTTCATTGACGGCTATTTGCCACTAAACAATGTAATATTTTTCAATAAAAAATTACTGAAAGTTCTTCGAGATGTGTTCTTTAAGATGGTATATTGATCGATTAAAAAAGTTTTGTAGTTATCTTTAAAAAAATTCATGAAAAAGGCCTTTTTTGCGCTACAAGTGGGGGTAACGCCTTAACGGGCTCTAAAGTTTGAAGTTTTTTGAATTTAGCTTTGAAACTTTCGGAAAATATTCTACAGATATAATTCTAGCGTTTAAAGAAAAATAAATCATTTTTTTATCGTTGTTTCTGTGAATCCCGCCTTAAGCTAAACAAAACAAAAATTGAAGACGTGCACACGTTTTTCCAGAAAAAAATCTTTTTCATATTTCTGTACGACTGTATGATTCCGACATGTCATATCGCATGTGCACCCTTGACGAATGGAGGTGACTATTTGTTATTTCTCATTTTTGTCTTCAAAATACCGCGTTTTTTTCTCGATAAAAGCAAAATCCGTAAGAGATGACAGCTCGACAATTGGAATAAACGAACAATTTGTTATTCGAATAACGCCCCCTTTTTCCGCTTTCAATCTCGTCAATTTTAGCGTACTCCGAAACGAGAGCGTTGCCCCTCGGGTTATCCACAAAACATCA
Organism: Ophion slaviceki; assembly: GCA_944452715.1. Taxonomy (NCBI): domain Eukaryota; kingdom Metazoa; phylum Arthropoda; class Insecta; order Hymenoptera; family Ichneumonidae; genus Ophion; species Ophion slaviceki. Next base: position 10,241,547 of record OX101786.1, on the reverse strand, counting down.
ATACATTCCGTATTTCACCGCGCTTCCTCAGTACCGCATTATAACGGAAGAATACCCCCTCTCGGTTTCCCGGGCAAACGCGACGAGATCTTGCGATTTTATACTCCCGACGGGGTGTCTCGAAGGGAGCAAAGGAAAGAAAAACGAGAGAAAGAGAGGGAGAGAGAGAAACAGCGCTCAGGAGATAAAAAGATCAAAGAGAAGCAGAGAGAGGAAGAAAAGGAAGTGGAGACAAAAAGAAACAGGTAAAGAGAGACAGAAAGAGATAGGCGAAAAGAGCGGAATAGGAAGGGAGAGGGAAGGAAGAGCCACAAAAAGAAGATGGGATGAGAGAGAGGGGGAAGGACATAATGGGGGGGGGGGGGGGTGGCAACAAGAAACGTCAGAAGGTCGAGGAATACGGTTCTGAAAATAAGGAGAAGGAGGCTACGAGCATAAAAAATAAAAAGGTACCAAAACCGTACCCCCTAATGACTTTTGTCGTTATCTGCAACATTTTTAATAGTACACAACAATAATTAGTGTTATTCGTTAAAATGTTCTTTTTTTTCAATAAAACGAACTCAAAATATAAACTTATTGAAACAACCACTTTCTGGGCACTTCTTTAGAAAGATATTCAAAAGATACTAGTTTGAGAGATCTTGTTCCATATTGAAAAACCTAACTAGTAACAAAAAAAAGTTGGCAGAGTATTGACGACAGTGGGGAATTGTCTTATTCGTTTTTTATCGCCTGAATGTTGACTCCTATACAAAGATCGCGAGCCCACTGCAATGAGTCTAGTTAAAAGAAAAATAAAATTATCCTGAAATCGTACCGGTACGATATGAGGTACGTACCGGTACATCAACCCTACAAGTATATCATTTACAAAGAATTTCTTCTGCGAAATTGTTGAAGTTGATTTTTATCTTATTCATTCCCATGTTCTTCATTTTTTATCTCGTTTATTTTTATCTCGTTCCTTTTTATCTTGCTCATTTTTATATCGTTCATTTACATCCTGTTCATTTTCACCTCGTCCATTTTTATCTTACTCATTTTTATCTTGTTCACTTTCACCTTGTTCATTTTTTATCTTGTTTACTTTTATCTCGTTAATTTTTATCTTATTCATTTTTATCTCGTCCATTTTTATCTAGTTCATTTTTATCTGGACCATTTTCATCTTGTTCCTTTTTATCTTGCTCATTTTTATCTTGTTCATTTTTATCTCGCTTCTTTGTATCTTGTTCATTTTCACCTCGTTTCCCATATCGATTTTCTAATATCCTAATACAATGTTAACGTATTTCCACAAAATTTGGTGTACCTAAAATAACCGTCCAATTATTCGTCAATCATACCAGTCCATTGAGGGCGAGCTTACCGGTACGAATTGGGCGCAACATCCGAGCACAAAGTATCACATGAAAGAGAAACGCGATTCTCGTTTTTAAAATTCATGCCATCCTTCAAAATAAAGAGCAGCCTTTCTATACCTACCAGTCAAGAATTGTGGGACACGAGAGAAGAAGTAAGAGGATCAGAGTATGGACCCGAAGAAGAGGCAGCAAGAAAACGAAGGACTCTGAGGAGGAGAGTACAGGAGGCAAGAAAAGAGGCAAAGTAGAAAAAAGAAGGTGAACGTCTATCAGCGTAGAAAAACCGAGAAAAAGAGAAAGGAAAAAAGTACACACATTCTCATAGAATTTTATCGTCGTCGATCCGACCGGCGCCCCAGCAACTTCGATATACTTCTCTTCCTCAGTAGTATAATCGTACGTTGGGAGGGCAAGTAGTACGAGTCAACGACGGTACCCACACGGCTCACCCTATCAACACCGCACGTCGATTACAATCCTGAAACTTGTGAACTCGCCTAACACTCGACTCGTAAGCTCAGCGACAAAGAGGCATGGCTGTCGGATCGCTCCGCGTGTCAACTCGTGCCACTTACGCCCTTACGTTTGCCAACACTTCGTATATGCATTTATACGCATCAAGTACTCTACGCCACTTGACCCGGTCGAAAATCATTTTATCCCAACAAATTCGGTTAATAAAGTTTGACCGATTTGCCCACGTAGGAATTCGTGAGATTAATTTTTTTGATTATTTTTATTTTTCCCGTCATAAGCATATATTTATTTATATGTATACTACCGAGCAGAAGTTTTGCGATCACTTCGGATAACAGCAAAATTTTCTATCGCTCTGAATAATTGCATAATTATATTCGAATAATGAAATTCATTATTTTTCTTATTTTACGAAGATGCTGTATAGCTCTATAAAATGAATCATATTATTCTAATATAATTTTGCAATTATCCAGAGCGAGTGAAAATTTTACTATTATCTAAAGTGATCGGAAACTTTTGACCAGTCGTGTGTATATTCCGGCAGACTTTCGTATATTTTTATATCTATTCAGACCTTTATTTATGAATGTTTATACCAAAGCAAAAAATAATGCCTACGGTATATTGCATGATTTCCGGTAGGACCCAATTAGAAAATCGGTCAATTTGGTGTAATGGTAAAAAAATCCTTTTTTAACTAACGTTCAACGTTTTCTATGTGCAAGCAGATAAAATGCGTATAACATACACGGTGGCCCAAAAAGTCACATTCAAGAGAACAATCTAGATGCTCTTAGGGGCCGTCCATATATTACGTCATCGATTTTTGCTGATTTTTGCCCCCCCCCCCCTGCAATCATCCTATCCTTCCTATGGTCATTGTGTAATTATCGTTACCATCATCCAATGACTAGACCCCCCCCCCCTATTTTAAAATGACGTAATTTATGGACGGCCCCTTATCAATACAAATCCAAATCACCCCCATGTATGTTTTACGATATTTTTTACTGTTTGAAAAAAAGCCTTTTTTTACCATTTTTCGAAGCTCCCTGTGAGTACAGATTGTTTTTTGTCTCCTTTCTGTATGCACTATCCTCTTAGAAGTTTGTAAAGCAATTGGGAGTCATTTAAACTAGAATGAGTATTTTTTATCATCCGAAATTTAGTGACTGATCCCCTTAAACCTATTTTTTAAACTTTTGTCCAAAATCTAACGAATTCGCATCAGTGTCCAGTTGATCGTTTGTTTACTGCTTAACAGTGTACTTTATAATGATAACACAGGTTAAAGAAAATCGCGAGGAAAGTACATACACAAAGGAGGAAAATTAAGGGGTTAGGTCACTCTAGAGGCCGAAAAAATAGGCTTTTTGGGGATTTTTTTTAGAAAAACTAAAAAATAAATCTAGATTACAAAAAAGGGTATTTATCATACACATCAGTGACTGTATACAATAACGTTTTTGAAGCGATTAATTTTAAAACGGCGGCTGTGCAGCGTTCATCTCAAAACTGCATTTTTTAAGTTGGCCGGAAACATGACTCAGACAATTTTCAACCGATTCACTTGAAATGTTGAATATATCTTGATAAATACATTGTCTACGGAAGTACGTACGATTTTTTTTATATTGCATAGTTCATTTGTTATTAACAATTATCCGACGATTTTTTAGGCAAATTTTTCACTTTCCAAAAATTTGCCTAAAAAATCGTTAATGACAAATGAACTATGCAATATTTAAAAAAATCCTACGTACTTCCATAGACAATGTATTTTTCAAGATCCATTCAACATTTCAAGTGAATCGGTTGAAAATTGTCTTAGTTATATTTCCGGCCAACTTAAAAAATGCAGTTTTGAGATAAACGCTGCACAGCCGCCATTTTAAAATTAATCGCTTCAAAAAAATTATTGTATACAGTCACTGATATATATGACGAACACACTTTTTTGTAATCTCGTTTTATTTTGTAGTTTTTCTGAAGAAAAAAATCCCGAAAAAGCCAATTTTTTCGGCCTCTGGAGTGGCCTAAGGCCTTAAAAAATGCTTTATTCTCGAGAAGTAAAAAGATCGTAGAACATACATGGGGCTGTTTCGGATGGGTATTGATAAGAGGAATCTTGATTTTCCTTTCCGCCGTCACTTTTTGGGCCACCCTTCATGTCAATAAATATGTATATACCTGCATATGGGAAAGAGATATTCTGAACCCGCTAAATCTTTGTATCTGACTCCCAACACATCTCTCTATTTCGAGGACGGTCCTCGAAGTCAACGAATATATATATATATATATATATATATATATATATATATATATATATATATATATATATATATATATATATATATAGTGTGTACGCAGTACATGAATTTCACACTAGACGTATACGACTTTTATCGTAATGAAATCCCACGTCCTCGGGAAAAAAGGCCGCCGGAGAAAGAAAAAGGGCGAAAAAGTGAGAGAGTGAGCAGGTCGTTAAAAATTTCACGAGCTTTCAATTAATTTATACACGCTACAAGAAATCTCCCAGCGAGGGATCTCGGTCCCTCTTCAAAGGACTCTGAGTAACTCCATACATACACACGTACATATTTATTTACATACATACACATATGTATGTCCGTATCCACCCCGCTATAATCCGTTACCCGACCATCGGAGCGTCCTGCCAGTATCCCACATCGTAAAAAAAGGGGTGAAAAAATTCCAACAAATATGGAATGCGAAATTTCGCACCCTCGTTCACAGCTCGCGCCTCGATCATCCCTGTCCAACCGATCGACGTTTTTGCTCATATCGATTCTACGAGAGAATTCACGCGTTAGCCACAACGCGGAATTTGCCCTTTGGGAATACGAAAAAGTGCGGAAATATCTATGGACAAAGCACGCACGTGTAATCGAATACAGGTGTACGTTTATTGATGAAGAGTTCGGCCAGTCCTTGGGGTGCTATCGAAACACTACTGTGAATTTTAAATTCACCGGATGTCATTTTTTCAATATGGTGATTTTTGTGGCGTTTTTTTTCTGTGAGTTGATTTATAGGGAATCGATGGTATCGAGAAAAAATTAGGTTACAGAAAAAATAAACTGGAATAAATTGTCTCAATCCATTTTAGTCTTTAATTGATCTAATTTTTGTAATTATTTTATTTAAATTGCCCCATTTCGTCGTTCAATTAAATTAGTGCAGTGGCAATTTATAAAAGTGCGGTTTTCATCGTGATTTTTTTTTCGGGAATGATTTTTGGATCCACAACTGGTGTTGAGTATTTAGCGAGCAACGCAGAAAATTAATATTGGCCCAGGGGTGACAAGTTATTAGGAGGGTGTCGAAAGCTTTGTGTGCGTGTGTATACATATGGAAGATGTAAATATACATTAGGGTGGCCCAAATTTGAGCTCGATTTTTTTCCTTTTTTCTCACCATCCAATTATCTTGTTCGGAAAGAAAAAAAAATTCTCGCGGAAGCTGCGAGCTGTCAACAAATATTTAGCGGTCGCTCAAGCCTCCCAAAAATTCAAATTTTCATTAAAAAATCGATTTTTTTCGTTTACTTCTCACCCATAAATATTCACGTGTTATAATTTTTAAATCAGACATGCGAAAGCTCTGGCTGGCCAATGAATATTTAGTGATTGCTCAAGGTTTTCAAAATTCAGAATTTCCGCCAAAAAATAAATCTCGCATGCACTATAATTGCTTGTAGCATAAAAACAAAATGAACATTTTCTGAATAATTTATTCTAATCGTTTGTCTTATTTTCTATTTGAAGTCTTCGACAAATTTTGCACGACAATAGCTTTACTCGGGTTTGGAAGTCTTTGCCGATCATCCTCAACGACTTGGGAGCAAAAATTCTTTCTGTTCCTCATCAATCGTTAATAACTAATAATTGGTTGGTTGGTTAATGGTAATTGGTCAATGTCTAATGGTTTAATTGGTTAAAAACCATTGACGAGGAACAGAAAGAATTCTTACTCCAAGTCGATGAGGTTTATCGACAAAGACTTCCAAACCCGAGTAAAACTATCGTCGTACAAAATTTGTCGAAGACTTCAAATAGAAAATAAGACCTATAATACATAATAATACATATCGTCTAATTCGTGTTTGTTGCAAATGATTATGATAAATTATTCAGAAAATGTTTATTTTGTTTTTATGCTACAAGCAATTATAGCGCATGCGAGGTTTATTTTTTGGCGGAAATTCTGAATTACGAGAACCTTGGGCGACCACTAAATATTAATAGGCCGGCTAGAGCTTTCGCAAGTTTAATTTTAATATTACAACGTGTAAAATTAATAAGTGAGGAGTGGACGAAAAAAAAATCGATGTTTTAATGAAAATTTGAATTTTTGGAAGCTTGAGCGACCTCTAAATATTTTTTAATCACAGGTTCCGGGACAATTTTTTTTTCTTTCTAAAGTAGATTATTGGATGGTGAGAAAAAGAAAAAAAATAGAGCTCAAATTTGGGCTACCCAAATATATATATGCATATATATACATGTGTGTGTGTGTATTTGTATGCGGCATCTAACGAGAAAAGTTTACTCACTTGTTGATCTTCCGAATGGTCTGCTTGAGTGCCTGGAAGTCTGGTCGATCCGCTGAATCTTGTGCCCAACATCGCCGCATGAGGGTCGCGACCTGATTGGAATATCACAAGAAACGAGACAGTTCAGTTTCGGACGAACGACCGGGACGGTCTCGCCAATTAATATAATTTCGCACCGATATCGCGTCAAATGTGAGATTTTTCTTTTCATCAGATTGACTCAAATATTTGATATTCATAATTTTTTTCAATTCACAAGGAGAAAAAAAATATAATTGCAGTTTGCTAGGAGGAAAACATATTGCTTTCTATTTGCTAGGATTTTTATTCCAAACGCTAAGAGAAAGATAACAAAAAAGAACAAATAGAAGAAAATAATAAATAGGAAAAAAAGAATAAACAGAAAAAAAATTCAAGCGTAATACCATTGTTTTTCCGAATATCGCATGCAATTTTTTTAGTCGACCGAATGGCGGACTGTCTGCCATTTGCCATCCGCAATGCTCTAGTTTCATACCACCGAGGAATTACCACCGGCCTGTAGCGACCCGGAAGTGCAGTCTCGAATATTTATTTGGTCTCGAACAATTGACCGGAAATCGTTAAAAAAAAAAATACGAGTAGAATGGACCCGAATGGCTCGTCTAAACGAGAAACGGAGGGCAACTGAACAGCGGATGTGCGAAGGGGTGTAAAATCGTGAATCGGTAAAATATAAAACGGCGAAATTATTGCCCGGAACTGGGAGCGTAGGAAGTAGAATGAGATGATACATTGTTCGAGTTAATCATCCCGAGTGGTGTACTCAACATGTGGTTAAGCAATACATTCCATGCCTGTTGATGAGAAGCTGGGAAAGAGGAATGAAGAGAGAAGGAGAAAAAACAAAAAGAAGCAAGAGGGAAAAACAACCCCTATTTTAGTCCGCGATTATTAACCCCCTTCTGAATATTTATGGCCTCTCCTGTAAATGACAAATTGCCAAGGCGACCGGAGGAATTATATCGATAGAATAAATTTATTTCATTCCGATAGAGCTCGACATGAATTGTATTTCGCTGTCTCGTCCTCTATATCAACACGTAGTCACGCTAGCTGCACTACCAATTGTCACAGTTATGTTTAAAAAAATCAATAAAATTTGCGTGGCCTCGATCTAGGAGGCGCCTGTTTACCGATCTTCATTACGCTTTTCTGTGCGACTAACGTCACACGTTGATCTTTCTCAGATTTTTCCTTTACTATGGAATCCGAGGATAATTATAAGAAAAAAAGTAAGAAAAGAAAGAGAAGTAGGTCCAAGGGTAAGGAGACCCTGGAAAAATTGTACCAGCTTTTGAGAAGAGAGGTTCGAACACGTGATTCTTCGTCATCGGAGAAACGAAGACATCGTCGTTCTCGATCAAATTCTTGGGAATCCCAAAAAGGATATCAGTCACCTGAAGGTCGTGAACGCCTTTTCCAAAGACGAAATAGATCTCGTTCGATTTCCTCGAGACATAGGGACGACTGTGACGATGGCGAGCATAGCCCGAGAGGCATGTCACATCGTGGTCGTCCCAGACGTAACTGGAGAGTCTCAAAATCCCGGAGCATGAGCATCGACCATGCTGAAGCTCAGATATCTGGAGTTCACTCTCCCGATGACCTTGACGATGGTGAGCATAGCCTGCGAGGCGTGTCACATCGTGGTCTTTTTATTAATACGGACGGTGAGCGTTTCGAAGGAGGAACGTCACGTCTTCCATATGGGTATGTTAAAATTTATCTTATGTCTCATAGGGAGAAACTCAGCCCATCTACATATATCAAAGAGTGACCAGGAGAAAACAGAGACGGACCAAAGTGCTGACATTATAAAGGCACTGGTAGTCAACGATGAAAAAACCGAGGCAGGTACCGCCGACTTCCCCGACGAAACAGTTCTCGCACTTCTTGGTGGAGATCCAATGATAACTGATAAAATTGGCCCAATTATCAATTCAGCGGTTGCCGATATGTGGTCCAAAATTACAAAATCGGGTTTATCAAAAGATACAAAACAGGAACTTATAAAAAAGTATCCATCACCTGAGAACTGTGCAGGTTTAAAAGCACCGGGACTTAATCCAGAGGTCAAGTCAGCAATGAGCGTTATAGCCATTCGGAAGGACACGTACCAAGCAATTGCTCAGACCCAATTGAGTGCTGGGATAACAGCTATTGCATCCTGCCTAACTGTTACGTTAAAAGAGGATAAAATTACCGACTCCCAACATAAGGCGAAACTCATCACGTATATGAGTGATGCGGGGAAAATTCTAACCGATCTACACCACGAGATCTCGTTAACCAGGAGAACGTTTATTGTCCCCGGTCTTAACCCCGTTATAAAGGCGATTGCGGACGACGGCGCAGTGGAGTCTTTACTGTTTGGCGAAGGGCTTGCAGAAAAACTCAGAGCGGCCAAAGCAGTTGAAAAATCCGGCCAGGATTTGGCGAAGATCGGAAAGCCAGCGCTCGAGACCAAAAAAGTCCACCCACAAATGACCAAGCCCCCTCAGGGTGGAAGGTATCGCTACAGCGGGTCGTCCCACAATTTAAACTGGAGGAGCCTCTCCCGGAGGAACCAACAGAATTCCCGACCGGAGAGGCCAAAGCCCCGGTATCACCCAACTCAACAGAAGAACGGGTCCCGGAAATAGAGGTGAGCAAAATCGCGGGACGTCTTCGACATTTTACGCGAGTGTGGGCGAAATTTACATCTGATCGCTTCGCTCTGGAATACGTTAACGGTTACCAAATCCCCTTTACATCAAAAGTTTGTCAAAATAACCCCCCGATTGAGTCTAAATGGTCGCTACAAGAGTAAATCCACCTCGATAAAGCCATAAACGACCTGCGGAAAAAAGGGGCTATTGTCCAGTGCGAACCCTGCGAAGGACAATTTTTATCATCGTATTTTTTAGTAGATAAATCGTCAGGGGGCAGGAGGTTTATTCTGAATTTACGCAAACTAAATCAGTTTATATCACCTCGCCATTTAAAAATGGAAGACACACGAACAGTCCTTCGCTTATTGTCAAAGAATTGGTTCCTGGCGTCACTCGATTTGAAGGACGCATACTTTTTGATCCCGGTCGCGCAAAGTTTTAGAAAATATCTGCGTTTCAGCTATAAAGGAACAATATTTGAATTCAATCGTCTGCCTTTCGGATTGTGTACGGCACCATATGTCTTCACAAAATTGTTGAAACCTGTAGTTCAACATTTAAGAGCCAACGGTTTTATATCCGTAATATATTTAGATGACATCTTGTTAATATCAAGGTCTAAAGCTGAATGCTCAAAGAATGTCGAATGGACGAGTTATACATTTGAGTCACTAGGATTTATACTAAATCGTGACAAATGCCAATTAACACCGAGCCAACAGTGCCAATATCTTGGTTTTATTTTTGACACCCAAAAAATGACAGTTGCACTGACTCAAAAGAAGAGAATCAATTCTGAAATTAGCGTCGTCCTTCCAAAACAAGAAAATATGTACAATTCGACAGTTTGCTCAGTTCATCGGCGTGCTCGTTGCAGCAATTCCAGCTGTCAACTATGGATGGCTATATATTAAACAATTCGAACGCGAAAAGTTCTGGGCGCTCAAAGAAACAGAGAATTTTGACAAAGAAATGAACCTTAAGGAAAGTTTGAAATCAGACCTAGACTGGTGGATCAGGAACATAATGACAGTAAGCAACCCCATCAGATCATACAAGTTCGAGCTCGAAATATTCACAGACGCATCTCGGTCTGGATGGGGAGCATTCTGCATGGGTAAAAAAGCACATGGGTGGTGGAATCTAGTCGAGCAAGAACATCATATAAATTTTTTAGAACTCCTAGCAGCCTTTTACGGCCTCAAATGCTTCGCAAGTGAAGAGCGAGAGTGTGAAATTCTGCTCAGAATCGACAACACAACCGCAATATCATATATAAACAGGATGGGAAGCGTACAGCACCCGAAACTCAGCAATTTGTGCAAAAACATCTGGAAATGGTGTGAAGAGCGAGAAATATGGATATTCGCCTCATATATCTGCTCTAAAGAAAGTATAGAAGCCGATAAAGAGTCAAGGATCGTGCCATGAGAAACAGAATGGGAACTAGGAGATTGGGCTTTTAATAAAATTCAATCAAGGTTCGGAAAATTTCAAATAGACCTTTTTGCATCGTACGTAAACGCAAAATGTCGAAAATTCATCTCATGGCACAGATATCCGGACGCGATCGCAATAGATGCGTTCACTGTTTCATGGTCGGAATATAATTTTTACGCCTTCCCACCTTTTTCAATGGTACTTCGGGCGTTGCAAAAAATCCAAATGGACAATGCAGAGGGGGTAGTGGTCGCTCCTTACTGGCCGACACAACCGTGGTTTCCCCTGTTTAAATCTCTAACAATATCGGAGGAAATCATTCTTGAGCCACACGAAAGCTTGCTTACCTGCCCTTTCAGAGGTTCTCACCCATTGGACGTGACGCTTACCCTGGTTGCCGCTCGCTTATCAGGCAAGCGTTTGAACTAAGAGGTGTCCCGGATGAAGCATCGATCATTATGTTGGAATCTCTGTCGGACGGAACGATCAAACAATACAACAAAGCACTGCGACTTTGGTGGAATTTTTGTCAAGAAAAAGAGGTTTCTCCATTTGAGTACTCCGTTCCTCGAACCCTACAATTTTTTGCTTCTCTTACCAGGGAAGTAAACTCCTATAGCACACTGAACATGTATAGATCGGCAATTTCCCTTTTATCATCAAACGAACTGGGAAAAGATTCAAGAATTCTACGGTTTTTCAAAGGAATCTCAGTAACAAAACCCCAAAAACCAAAATATCCATTTATCTGGGATCCACACCCAGTCCTAAATTACTTAGCGACACTGTATCCCAACACAGAATTGTCATTGGAAAACCTCACAAAGAAATTAGTGACATTACTTGCCCTGATCACTGCACAACGGGTCCAAACACTGTCCCTAATAAAGACAGAAAATATTACGTTTACGGAAACTCTGGCTCAAATAAAAATACCGGATCGCATAAAAACGTCCGGACGCGATAGGGACCAGCCTCTCTTGAATATCCCCTTTTTCAAGGAAAAACCAGCCCTTTGTGCTGCATCGGTTCTACAACAATACATACAACAAACCACAAAGCTGCGACAAAACGAGTCCAATATGTTAATCACGTTTAGACGACCTCATCGACAAGCATCATGTCAAACGATTAGTCGGTGGATTAAAGATTCACTCGAAAAAGCGGGTATCGATACCCAAATTTTCAGCGCACATAGCACCCGCCATGCAGCTACATCGTTCGCAGCTCGCAAAGGGGTAAATATTGAGGTAATCCGTAGAACGGCGGGCTGGACAGAGAAATCGAAGGTGTTCAACCGATTCTATAATCGGCCTATGCTTCGTTCAGCTAATTTTGCATCTGTAATTGTTAACAATGTTTAAAGTTTAGTTACCTTCTCAATAAAGAAAAAGTTCTACCCAACGTTCGCGTAAGAAAGGGACTTTTATGAGGTCATATCTTAAATCGCCACACGCTTTAAACAACTACGTGTTGATATAGAGGACGAGACAGCGAAATACAATTGGAAATTGAACGAACTTACCTTAAGTGAAGTTCGATTGAAATTGTGTGAGCTGTCTCGTCCGAATATATCACTTCCCTCCCAAAAAATTTCGTAAATTCTTAACCCATGCACCCTTATGAAGAAACGGCGATTTAAGGGCTTTAAAATATAATGAAGATCGGTAAACAGGCGCCTCCTAGATCGAGGCCACGCAAATTTTATTGATTTTTTTAAACATAACTGTGACAATTGGTAGTGCAGCTAGCGTGACTACGTGTTGATATATTCGGACGAGACAGCTCACACAATTTCAATCGAACTTCACTTAAGGTAAGTTCGTTCAATTTCCAATTTCCAATAATGCAATATCAGGCAGACGAAACGGTGGAGCGTGAGAGAAAACATTTTTTTTTTTGGCAATCATGATCGACAAGAAACATCACTTTGGTGTCCTCCGATTTTTTTGAAACTTTTTTATGCGGAAGAGTATCAAAAACTAAAAGACACGTTTTTTTTTGCTATCGGTGTAAAAACGGTTTTACGAGGTGAAACGCACCCTCAAAAATGGGGATGTTTTTCGTTTTTCGTTGATAACGTTTTAACGATACGAGATATCAAAAAATGTCCACTTGCAACAATGTTTATTTTTTTTGTGTACCATGCATTGGAGATGATAACGATAACGTTATCGACGAAAACCACCCCTATTTTCGAGGGTGCGTTTCACCCCCTAAAACCGATTTTCCGCCGATAAAAAAAATACGTGTCTCTTAGTTTTTGATACTCTTCCACATAAAAAAGTTTCAACAAAATCCATTTCGAAACTCACAAACCGATGTTTACAACTTTTCTGAAGGGAATAACAAAACTTATCAATGTTGCTTACCTCTTCCTCGACCGCTGCCTCGTCGATCAGGGGCCTGAGGGGCGAGCCTCCACCCCTCTTGACACCCTCCACTATTTCTGAAACAGAGAGCCAACGACGAGAAATGAAAAAGAAACGCAGTTTTTTTATTTCCTTGCTATCTGCGTTTCTTTTTTCGATCCGAAGATTCATTTGCGAAAGGGAACGACTTTTCGTTGCTGGGATTCGACGGTATGGAAGGCGAAGGAAGGTGAAGGTTGTCGATTTTTCGAGCCTCTGGTGCCCATTCGTGATGTGTTCTTTATCTGGATTGCTCGCGACGTCTGGGGGAATATCTCGACTTGTGGTGCTTTTGGTGCCTCTTATAAGCGAGTGATAGTTTATTTATGAGAGCAACAAAAAAGGACATTTAAAAGGAGTCGTTTTTAAACTTGCAGAATACTTTATGCAGGCTGGATCAATGATTCTGGAAGTTTGAAAAACAATTCTTCTAAACGTTATTTTTCATTGCTGTTATCAATGATTGCTGTTATCAATTATTGCTGTTATCAACAATGACTTATCAATAACTGCTGTTATCATTAATTGCTGTCATCAATACTTGCTGTTATCAATAACTGTTGTGATCATCAAACGCTGTTATCAATAATGGTCCTTATCAATAATGACTGGCATAACTGCTGTTATCAATAAGTGCTGTCATCAATAATTACTGTTATTAATAATTGCTGTTATCAGTAACTACTGTCATCAATAACTGCTGTTATCAATCATTCTTCCTAGAATCTTGCGAATCAAGTAAAATATTAATACTGATCATGTTCCGTGCATGCAACTCCATGTCCATGGCATTTGCAGAATACTTTGTGCAGGCTGGATAAAGGATTCTGGGAATTTAAAAAACGATGCTTCTAAACGTCCCTTTTAATTGCTGTTATCAATGATTGCTGTTATCATTTATTATTGTTATCAATTATTGCTTTAATCAATTATTACTGTTATCAATAATGGCTGTTATCAATAACTGCTGTTATCAATAATTGTTGTTATCAACAATGACTGTTATCAATAATTGCTGCCATCAATACTTGCTGTTATCAATAATGACTGTCATCATAATTGCTGTTATCAATAATGGCTGTTACAACTGCTGTTATGAATAAGTTCTGTCATCAATAATTACTGTTATCAATAATTGCTGTTAATATAGTTATTATATTATACAACAGCAGTTATTGATAACTCCTGTTATCTTACAAATAAAGTAAAATATTATTACTGATCACGTTCCTTTCATTCAACTCAATGACCATGACATTCCAAAACGTCTTCGCATACAGATCATCTCGAAACAAGAATTTCGAAGGCATAACTACTCATTACGAACAAGCCCATAATTGACATTGTTTCATGCCTTTTTTACACGGAATTTTCCAGGCATGTCGAAAAGGCTTATCAAACGAAAATCATACAACAAATAATTTTGAAAAATCATCAAAACTAAGAATTGAAAAGGCACATAAAAAATTTACAGATAATTGTTTAAAGTTTTATCCTGCTAGTCTTCACCATGACATCGAAACGATCTTTCCATCAGAATTTCGATGATGCCTCGTAACGAACTATATACTTATATTATACTACTTATGTAAAATTAATGATTTTCTTGATTACTCGATCGAGGTCCTGAAATTCGGGGCGCACGATATTCACGCCAATAGCCATAGCCGTATTACGCAAACGACCTCAACTTGACTTCATGATGGAGCTTTGGAATTCACGACTATTCGGTTATACACAGCGAGCCACGTATGCCAGCTATTTCGAATGCAATTGAAACGAAAGAGCATACCTCGCAGGTGGCCTACGCTTCGAATCGACGGGTTTGCGCCCCTCGGTCGACTAATAATGGTTGGGCTCGTGTAGACATAACGAAGAGTGGCGCGCTCAGGGTAGAAACGGTCGCCCAGCCACCGATAAAGCCCCACCGTTGGAAAGTCATTCACAGTTGAACACTGATTCCCCGGGCAATGGTGACAAACATTCCTAGTTTGCCTTTGACTTCGTGCCTATCCTCCATCCATAGGATTGTTATTATTATTATTATTATTATTGTTTTATTATTATTTTGCTCTGTACTAGATTATGCCATATAATGTCGTTGTAAATTATTATTGTTTTATTATTATTATGCTATTACTATTGTTGCAATTATTACTAGTGAATATTAACTCTGATTTTCAAAAATTCTTGTGTCGAGAAAAAAATATCGGGTTTTCATTGATACAACTTTAAAAAGGCTCGAAACGACTCAAGCCTGAATTAATTAACAGATCGATCGTATAAAAGCCGCCCTTGTAGTTTGGAGACTAAACTCACGGGAAAATATTGAAAGATAAGAGTTTTCGGAAAAATGAGACTTTCGTCCAAAAAAAAATCGACAAAGTTAAGATTATAATTTTGCGATGAATGAGATATCGAGTACGGACTGATGAAAAAAGTTTCCGCTGCGTGGAAAATCGATCGTTACTTGTCTTCGTTCAGAAAAAATTAATATTCAGAAGAAGAAAAAATCACTCGGTTATACAATACCGAAAAAATTCTTTCCAAAACGTAGACACGAGATTCGTGGAAATACCTAATGGTATGATTAGACCACGATGCTATTTTTCATTTTTATTACTGTTCAATCACGTTTCTGCATTATTTTCGGTTTTATTTCTTGCATTTTTCTTAAATTGTTAATCATAAGTGGAGAATTTCATTTGTATTATTTAACAACAATGGATTGGGTTTTTATATTTCTATTCAATAATGATGAGTGGACAGTACACTCTCAACGATAGAGCTGCAATTGCCACATTTCATCATCGTTATTTCGCAATCCCACTGAATCGCCGTGATTATTCAAGGCTCTCTGAAGTGGGACGTCCTGGGAGGACGTTTTTTTCAAGATGTTCATTTCCGAGACATTGCATCTGAGTGGAAAAAATGTTTGATCGTTTTTTTTTTTATTGGCCTAAATGATGCTTAAACATCTCGAAAATGATACACAAGAAGAATTATTCACGAAGAAAATGTTTAAACACTTTTGGGGCTCATTTTCCGTAGCCCCTCCGGGGCTCTGAAGCGCACGAAACTGCCGAGACGATGAAAGTAGCAATTTAGAGTCGTTTAGTCCAGGCGTACCAAAAATATACAACGACCTAACAACTGAGGACCTACTATTACAATGCCACGCAGCATTCAAATGAGAGCTTCATTTCCGTCGTGCAGACGATAGCTCCTCAGTTTTTAAACTTTAATGCGTTTTTCTCGAAACCATGTTTTTAAAATCAGGAAAACGCATAATTCGAGCAGTTTTCATCCGATGGACTTGAAATTCTAACTGTAGCTTCTTAAATAGATTCTCTAAAAAAACTACAACAAAAAGTACGATTCATCAAAAATTCTCGTTTTTATAAGCAACTTAAGGCCGATTTTTTCTGACAAAAGGGAACATTTTATTCAAAATGTTGTCACTGCGAATAAAATCATATTTTTTAATAATCGTGTGTACTTCTCTAACAAACCTTTTCTAAATGCCGAATTTTTTTTCTGTTCTAGTTCCTGATCCGTAAAAGTTATGCGTCCTCCCACAGAGCGCTAAAAAACGGTCTTACATGCAAAAGTTGCGAGGTCGATCTCTCCGATTTCGATGAAATTTGGCATGCTTTTAGAATGGGTAAAAATAAGCGACACGTATTTGTTTATATCTGCGGAACCCGATTTTCAAGGGTTGAACCGCACCCTCGAAAATTGAGGTGTTTTTCGTTTTTCGTCGATAACGTTTCAACGGTACGAGATATGAAAAAATGTCAAATTGCAGCAATGTTTATTTTCTCGTGAACTATACATTAGCGATGA
This sequence comes from Ophion slaviceki, assembly GCA_944452715.1. Classification (NCBI taxonomy): domain Eukaryota; kingdom Metazoa; phylum Arthropoda; class Insecta; order Hymenoptera; family Ichneumonidae; genus Ophion; species Ophion slaviceki. Next base: position 10,224,728 of record OX101786.1, on the reverse strand, counting down.
GAACGATAACGTTATCAACGAAAAACGAAAAACACCCCTATTTTCGAGGGTGCGTTTCACCCATCAAAAGTCGGGTTCCGCAGATATAAAAAAATACGTGTCGCCTATTTTTACCCATTCTACGAGCATGCTAAATTTCATGGAAATCGGAGAGATCGACCTTGCAACATTTCCGTGTTAGTGTAGCTGCCACTGAGCCGCCATTTTGTATTTCTTTACACAAAAAAAATATTTTTGCATACGTCCACACTGTCTGATAAACCCTCTAAACCTCATTTACACTCATTTTTTAGTATGCTCAAAAAAATCCCTCAAAAGTGTCATTTTTCGGTGAGCCACAAAGATGTTACTCCTCAAGGGTCATTTCATCCCTCACAAGGAACATCACTTAAGGAGTTACCCCCACTTGCGATTTTGAACAAATCGATTTTTTTTTATTGCGTTTTTTTGAAGTGCAATTTGAAGTGCAGTTTTTTTATGCCCGGAATAGATGACTCTATGTAAGTATACAAAAAAAAATATTTTCTTCGTGTAAACTGAAATTGAAACTTTAAACGCGTTTTTCTCAAAATGGAATTTCTGAAGTCGGTGACCAAGATTACTCGAACACTAATGAACCGATCTTCTTGAAATTTTGCAGGCTTATTTAATACATAAAAATGTAGTCTTTAATCGTTCGATTTTTTTTTCGAAAAAAATGGCCGTTTTATAGCCAAAAAACGGCCGTTTTTTTCGTTAAAATCGAACCATTAACTTTGACTGTCCGCCATTTTGTGAAAAATGAATATTTTTTAAAATCCTTCGATTAAAGACTAGTTTATACTTATATTTGACTAAATCCATCCGCATTTTTTTCAGATGATCCACTTCGCCGCAATGTTGGTCACCGCAAACCGTGTATATAAAACATTATTTCATTGACGGCCATTTGCCCCTAAACAATGTAATATTTTTCAATAAAAAAATTACTGAAAGTTCTTCAAGATATGTTCTTTAAGATGGTACATTGATCGATTAAAAAAGTTTTGCAGTTTTCTTTTAAAAAATTCATGAAAAAGGCCTTTTTTGTGCTACAAGTGAGGGTAACGGCTTAAGTGTCCGCCGTCGATTTTGTTGAAACTCAAATATGTGATGAAGCATTGAAAACTAATACATACGTATTTTTTCTTATCCGCGAAAAAAAAACGGTTTTAAGGGGGGAAACCACCTCTCAAAGAAAAGCGTGTCGAGGGGTGGTTTTGCATTTTCACCCACAAGCAGTTCACCGATCTGAATGAAATAAAAACCAAATTTCTTCTAATGCAAAACAATGGAAAATCCACTATAGAATAATTGAAAAAAATGAAATTAAAGGGTGACACGCCTTTCTTTGAGGGGTCGTTTCCCCTCTTAAAAACGCTTTTAAGCAGATAAAAAAAAATACGTGCCTAATCGTTTTCAATGGTTTATCACATATATGAGTTTAAAAAAAATCGGAGGTGAACACTCAAATGATGTTCCTAGTGAGGCAATGCGAATGGAAAATAGGAACGAGGTACATTTGATTGTACACCAGTCTGATGTGAGTGTATGTGTGTGTCGCGGATCGTATGACACGTGATGAAAGACCCGAGGAGAATATTCATTCCCCATCGTAATTGGAATCCTGTAATTCAATCTCGTAAAAATGCGGATGCGCAGGAGGAAGATCGGCTCGGTTTGTATACAGGCTTGTACTATGTACGAGGGAGCGATCGTTAATACGAAACGCCTATGCCTCAGCTCGAATAACTAATGACCACGCTGGCACGTATTACAGCAGCAGAATGTCGTGATGGAGTTAACATCTTCGGGAAATTCATTTACATCAGGATTAGGAGCTAGTCATGGCAGTCTTCTCTTCGAGGGTTGTTCCTGCCGGAGGTACATTTTATCCTCTTCGCTACCTACTCTCAGATAAGGATAGCCCAGCCTGTATATATGCGTGTGGGTGGTGGAGATAAACTTGACCTGTGAATTTTAAGTCTCGTCTCGTTAACGTCACGGAGGCCTCGCAGCGTGTCTTCTCGTTACACCCTGGATGTATAATCGATTTTTTTTTTATTGAGGGAATCTCGTCGAGGAAGTCCATGTAACATTGTTACGCAATATTCATGGCATATTAAGGGGAGAGATACCTTTAAGCAAGGAATTTGTCTCGCTGACTTTTATGACTTTTTTAAAGGAGAGATTTCTTCACCATTTTTTAGACTGAGGGGATGTTTTGTTACCACTTTTGGCTGTAACGTGGTATTTTTTTTTTATCAATCTTTAAAAATCGTGGAGGTATGCCAGGGTCTTCTGAACTGTATTTTCAAAACTGGCTTGACGTATCGTAAAATGGGGTTTGCAAAATACTTTGAACAGGTTTTGGAAAGTTTTTCAGGTAACTTTTTTTTGACATCATAAACTCTAACTTTTTTGGCCCCAATAGAACAATGTGTCCTTTCGATATCAAATAAGATAAGAAAGTTAAGGCGTTACCCCCACTTGTAGCGCAAAAAAAAAGGCCTTTTTCATGAAAAAAATGCCGTTTTTTGGCTATAAAACGGCCATTTTTTTCGAAAAAAAAAATCGAACGATTAAAGACTACATTTTTATGTATTAAATAAGCCTGCAAAATTTCAAGAAGATCGGTTCATTAGTGTCCGAGTAATCTTGGTCACCGACTTCAGAAATGCCATTTTGAGAAAAACGCGTTTAAAGTTTCAATTTCAGTTTACACGAAGAAAATATTTTTTTTTGTAAACTTACATAGAGTCATCTATTCCGGGCATCAAAAAAAAACTGCACTTCAAATTGCACTTTAAAAAAATGCAATAAAAAAAATCGATTTTTTTCAAAATCGCAGGTGTTACCCCCTTAAGTTAATAATACTCATATGTATGAGAATATTATCATTTTTGCGCAACACATCCAAATTTAGCATTCAATAGAAATAAATAATAAATCGTTATGTTCAACATCGTTTATCTTCACCACACGTCCATTCACTGGCGGTCGAGTGTCTATTTACTGGGAATTTCGTCCATTCAGTGACGATTTAGTCATTTCATTACTTATTTATGAATTCCGTCAATATTATGTGTTGCAATTACTTCGAATATTTTGTTCTACTATCAGAATAATCTCTTCGTAGCTATGGCGATTAAAAAATTTGTTGTATTGATATTTCCATTTTTTAGTCCATCTGAATCCTACAGTGCCATTCATCGATTCACTGGTCGGTCTACCCCATTTTGTAGAATTCCCTGTCAGTGTTGAGTAGAATACGTTTCAGCAAAATACTTTTAAAGTAGTACGATATATCGATAGTGAAAAACACGTTCGAAAAAAAATAAACTTGATGTTCGGAGGAATCAAAAAGATTTGAATCAAATGTTGATGAATCAAATGTGAAAGATAGAAACCTATTCTGCCTGAAGAATAGGTAAATATAAATCATTGACGTTCTCAAAGGCGTAAAATACCGACCGATGGTACACCACCTTTTCTTCCGAAAATCACTGCAAAATCAAGTCTAAGATTTCTATAATTCAATGTCAATGAGTGAAATACATCGTGGCAAAATAGCTAAAAAATACGCCATTTAAGGGGAAGGTAGGGTTTTGCACTTTTGAAAAATCGATTTTGTCGTCTTTTCTTATAGTTAAACATTTCAAGAATATAATCCCAAAATTTCAAGTCAATCAGAGCAAAACTCTCGAAGTTATTGACTATTTAGTCCCGCTCCTCTAACACTGTAGCTCCGACTTCTCTAAACTTCAAACGCGTTTTTCTCGAAACCACTTTTTCAAAGTCCGTGTTCACTGCCATTTGAAAACTACATGACCGATTTATTTCAAACTTGGTACACACTTTCTACATATAAAATACCTCCCCCCAACGTTTAGTTTGAGATTTTTTTACATTGAGGGGGTTTTCCACCCCCAAAATGGCGGAATTTTTCGTGAAAAATAGCACTTTTCACTTTACATGACCACCAAAAATTTAGAAATTTAAAAAAAAAATTATCAAAGACCGTTCGGTGGAGGATTTGATGATACTTTGACTAAATTTTAATGGTACTTGATTTTAGATCATTTCTAGCTGAGATACAGTGAACACAACAAGTGTTTTTTTTCACGCTGAAACCAATAGCCTCCCCTTAATAAAAAAATCTCATTTTCGTAAAAAAAAAACCTTTAATAATAAGAGCGTATATTTGTTCGGGGTCGGATTTCGATATTCGAAGTAATGGAGTGTTTGTCGGACGGGAAGGCAGTCCGCACGGGTGCAAATGTATGAATTCGAGGTTGGAAATTTTTTGCAGCGTTTCGAGTGAACATCGAGTGCGCTGCATCGAGCATCAAGTTTCACTCGAAAAATTTCACTCGGTCAGTCACTCGTACGATTGGGCTGACTACACGCGGTTTTTTATTCTCCTACTACTCGATCATACGCGGGAGATTCGTGCGATACGTCAGTTCGAGCCCCGAATCCATTTCCACGAGAGTATTTTATTTTCTCATGGCAGATGCTTCCTTGCGATCAATATATTTATATTCACGTGTATATACTCGAAGTTGAGGGAAAAAACTGCGAGATATATTTTTTTTCAATTACGAAAAACAGATGAGCTTTTGCAGAAAAAAATGACTTTTTCGCAATCACCGCTAGTACAGTCGTGCTGTCGCTGAAAAACCCGGTAATCGGAAAAAAATTAGAAGGCCAGCTTTTTGACAGGTGATTCCGTAAGTGCCGCGGGGTCTAAATCCAAGTTTGCCTAAAAATCGGGGTGCAGGTTATTTTTAAGGAGATGAAGGGGGATGGGGGTGGATTGATGCGAAATTACAACCACTACGAGGTCGGCGCTGTGAGATAAAATGTTCAGAAAAATCCGGGTTTTATTTTTGTCCACAGCGCCGAAATCGTGGAAGCTCATTTTGGGGGTGAAAAAGTGGTATGAAGTTTTGAAAAATGCGTTTTAATTCAATAACTCTTTAGGAAAAATTCGTACACTTTTTATTCAAATGAGAACGTTGTAGCCATTCAAATGACGCGTCGTTCGAGTATGGACTCATCACTCTCCGATAATATCTTCACCCTCAAAAAATTTGTTGAAATACCAAAAAAAAATTGTTTATTGAACAACTCCAAAACAATCAATTTTTCGGGTATGGTTTAAATGTACGAAATGTAGAGAATAATTTTCTCTGTATTTTCGTTTCCATGAACCACCCTTGAATTTGGCTTTTTTCGACCCTTGTCGGGGGTTATAAATGAAAAATGAAGTTCTGGGAAAACTTTTGACCGCGCGAATTCGCCACCGTGGAACAATTTGTAGCTTGAACCTTCAGCTGCATTTTTGTCCGCAGCGCCAAACTCGTATCTCTTTATTTTTGGTTAATAATTTTCCCAGAATTTCATTTTTACTTTTTAACCTCCGAGAGGGGTTGGATAAAAGCAAAATTCAAGACCGGTCCATAGAAACGAAAACATAGAGAAATATATTCTCTACATTTCGTACATTTAACCCATGCCCGAAAAATCTATTGTTTTTGAGTTATTCAATAAACATTTTGATATTTCAACAATTTTTTTGTGGTCGAAGATATTATCGGAGCGGGATGATCGAATACTCGATCGACGCGTCTTTTTAAGGTCTACATCGTTCGCATTTGAACGAGGATTTTATGAATTTTTCGTAAAGAGTTATCGAATTAAAACTGAATTTTCAAAATTTCACCCCACTTTTTCACTCCTAAAATGAACTTCCACGACTTCGGAGCTGTAGTAAAAAATAAAGCCCGGATTTTTCTGAACATTTTGCCTTCCGGCGCCGACCTCGTAAGGGTTGTAGTTTGACATTGATCGACCCCCATCGCCCTTTATCCCCCATTAAAAAAAAACCCTACACCTCGATTTTTGGGCAAACTTGGATTTAGCACCCGCGACACCTAAAAAATCTCCTGTCAAAAAACTAGCCTTCTAATTTTTTCCAATTGGAATATACAGCACGACTGTACTACGCTAATTCAAGCAATGCTGTTGGTTTGAGCCAACGTGTTCGAGGATTGAAGAGATTCGTGCGCAGTGCTCGCTAGTTTTGAAATTGAAAAAAAATGAAAATAACGCCAAATGCCCGGGCTCGGACGAAATGTAGGCAAAGCAAAAAAAGCCAGAGACCATGAATCTTCGTCCTGGAATTCGAGCGACAGAAGAGATGGAGGGTCTCTGACGAGGTATACGTGCGAGCTTGATTTCTTTTTTTGGTGGTCAGTGGATGTAAAGAAATTGGGTCTGAACGATGATGGAATTCAGGCGGTGAGGGAAAAAGAGGGGCACAGAGATACCGGATATAAATACCTCGTGCAGACGAGAAATACTGATATCGTTTTACGGACGAGGTAAAAAAGCATGCCCCAATTCACATAGGCTTATTTTTTTCGAGGGGTAAGGCCACAGTAGAATTTGCAAAAAATCGATTTTTTTTCTCTAAAACGGTGCTTTATCATCATAAGAATAAGTTACTATTCGATTTATAGCAAGACATTTTTTTCACCGACTTTGAGCGTATAACGTAAGCCCACCGCTGGCACGGCCAGAGGCATGTGAAAAACTTTAAGGGGTTACCCACACTTGCGATTTTGAAAAAATCGATTTTTTTTATTGCATTTTTTTTAAGTATGAGTATCCGGGCCCATACTTCTGTATGGGCCCGGAATAGATTACTCTATGTGAGTTTACAAAAAAATATTTTTTCTTCGTGTAAACTGAAATTGAAACTTTAAACGCGTTTTTCTTAAAATGGCATTTCTGAAGTCGGTGACCAAGATTACTCGAACACTAATGAACCGATCTTCTTGAAATTTTGCAGGCTTATTTAATACATAAAAATGTAGTCTTTAATCGTTCGATTTTTTTTTTTCGAAAAAAATGGCCGTTTTATAGCCAAAAAACGGCCGTTTTTTTTTCGTTAAAATCGAACCATTAACTTTGACTGTCCGCCATTTTGTGAAAAATGAATATTTTTTAAAATCCTTCGATTAAAGACTAGTTTATACTTATATTTGACTAAATCCATCCGCATTTTTTTTTCAGATGATCCACTTCGCCGCGATGTTGGTCACCGCAAACCGTGTATATAAAAACATTATTTCATTGACGGCCATTTGCCACTAAACAATGTAATATTTTTCAATAAAAAAATTACTGAAAGTTCTTCAAGATGTGTTCTTTAAGATGGTATATTGATCGATTAAAAAAGTTTTGTAGTTTTCTTTAAAAAAATGTATGAAAAAGGCCTTTTTTGCGCTACAAGTGGGGGTAACGCCTTAAGTTCTTTGAAAATGATATTTCTAAACTCCTTTTTCATTAATAACTACCATAGTAAAAATGTCATAAAATATAGAACATTTTTGGAATTTTCACTATTCTTTGGATTTTCAGGTTCACATAGAGAGTGGGGGTCTTAGAAACCGAAAACATTGAGACTCTGATGTTTCAGATCAATGCACCAGGCACTAGCTTGTAAGCCGTGGAGCAACTCAGCCGGCCGCCGTCTCTGAAGCAAGTGACGTCCAACCGTCATTTTCAAATATTGAAAAAAATTAGAAAATTAAAGCATGTAATAATATGAGCACAACATTTGAATTAAGTTGAATAAATAGTTTGGACGCAAAAAAATCCTGAAAATTCGCTCCTTTTCAGCTGCCTGCAGAGATCTCTCCCCCACCACCCCCCCCACTGATAATCGAAAAAAAGACGTGAATTTTGAGCTCGAAGGTTATGTTTTCGGACATTGACGAGACTTTCAGGTTGAACTTACAAGGAACATCCCTCAGGTGACACCCTTCGATTTTGTTGAAATTTGGATATGTTACAAAACACTGCAAAGTAAGCGATACGTATTTTTTTTTATCGGCGGAAAAACGATCTGAAGGGGTGAAGCTACCCCTCGAAAAAAGGCATCTCTCGAGGTAATATGCCAGTTTCAGACACAAGGAGTCCACCGATTTTAATGAAACAAAAACGAAAATTCTTCTAATCCGAACCAACGAAAAATCCACTATAGTGACATTGCAAAAAAATAAGGGGTGAACCACCCCTATATTAAGGGGTGATTTAACCCCTTCAAACCGTTTTCCCGCCGATAAAAAAATACGTATCGCTTACTTTTCGGTACTTTATAACATATCCAAATTTAAACAAAATCGAAGGGTGTTACCTGAGGGATGTTCCTCAGGTTGCAGGGCATAGCGTTGACGGGCTGTAACGTTTGAAGTTTTTTGAATTTCGATTTGGAACTTTGGGAAAACATTCTACATATATAGTTCTATCATTTGAAGAGAAAAAAAAAGAAATCGGTTTTTTGATCGTTGTAAATGTATATCCCGCTTTAATCAAAGTAGTCCGCAATTAAGCCAAAATGTTATTGAAAATTTCGTCACAAGAGTGAACTTTTGCAAACAGGGACGATGCGGCCATTGATCGGATATTGTGTTCCACACATAACCTCCATGTTTCGAGAGAATAGAAGTATTCTCACTTTTCAAATAGATAATACGTTTTATTAATAAATTGAAATTTTAGGTCATTTTGAGACACCCTGTATTTCGAAATCCATAATGGTGTTCAAAACGTGCATAATATTACAGCCGACGACGCTTCAGCGATAGTCAGTCGTGCCCACAGCACAAACGGTCGCTGCTGTCAAGTCTATCAATAATGTTTTTCTCGAATAAATTTTAAATATATTTATATCTAATTGCAAAGATTATAACTATTAACATCATCTCCCGGCCTACCGATATTTATCAACAATATCTCGAGTCGGAAATTGCCCAATAATAATTTCTCTCCCCATGAAATTTTTATTGGCAACGTTGGCATCCTGTCGAAAACTCATTGTTTTTTCATCACCACTCTCGCAGCCCAACAACGATCGCGAAACTTTTCAATCGAGTGACTGTGAAAATTCGAAATGACAAGAATTTTTTCTGGTAAACGGTTGATGAAAAAGGAACGCATTTTTTTAACACAACGGTACATATATTGAGAGCCTATAGAAAAAAATCACCAAAAAATACAGAAAAACAACCAAAACATGGCCGCCGGCAGATGATACTGTTTGCAAAGTCCGTGGACATGGTATCTTGAGAACCACCCAATGAATTGTTTCCAAATTTACAGAAGATAGGATGAGAAACATTCAAAGGTCGTTGACGATCTCACTTCTTAAAAATCGATCTTCATTTTTTAATACTTACGTAAAAATGACGACTTTTTTCTTAGTATTTATATGCTCGAGTTTCAATGTGTCGCCACTTCGTTAAAAAAAAATGATTTAAAAAATCGATAATCGTCAACAACTCGTATTTATTGATAATTCGAATAACCCGTTTGGTTTTTATATTTCGGATGGTCCGTTTAAGGCCTCAGGCCACTCTAGAGGCTGAAAAATAGGTTTTTTGGGGATTTTTTTGTCAGAAAAACTGCAAAATAAATCGAGATTACAAAAAACTGTATGCAATAATTCTTTTGAAGCGATTAATTTCAAAATGGCGGCTGTGCACCGTTTATCTCAAAACTGCGTTTTTTAAGTTGGCCCGAAACATAACTCGGACAATTTTCAACCGATTCACTGGAAATGTTGAATATATCTTGAAAAATTCATTGTCTATGGATGTACGTAGGATTTTTTTTTATATTGCATAGTTAATTTGTTATCAACAATTATCTGAAGATTTTTTAGGCCAATTTTTGGAAAGTGCTGAATGTTGTCAGATAACTGTTAATAACAAATGAACTATGCAATATAAAAAAAAATCCTACGTACTTCCAGAAACAATGGATTTTTCAAGATATATTCAACATTTCAAGTGAATCGATTGAAAATTGTCTGAGTTATGTTTCCGGCCAACTTAAAAAATGCAGTTTTGAGATAAACGCTGCACGGCCACGATTTTGTAATTAACCGCTTCAAAATAATTATTGTATACAGCCACTGATATATACGATAAACACCCTTTTTTGTAATCTCGATTTATTTTGTAGTTTTTCTGAAAAAAAACCCAAAAAACCTATTTTTCGGCCTCTAGAGTGGCCTAAGCCCTTAAGCTGGACAGCATCCACCGTCAAACGTCGCGAAGAAAATTTCATCCTTCGGCGGCCATTTTTTTCGGAATTTGGCGATTTTTCGGGTCTCTAGGTAGATGTAGCCCCTTAAATTATTTCTAGCCTCCATTCTTATACCAAATCCTTATTATCTTTTGTACGCGGTCGCTCATAACTTTCGTCGATTAAGCGACTGAAAAATAAATAAAAAAAAATATTTAAAAAATAATTGCTGAACGTACTGTGCCTGTAGACGTCCTCGAGGTAGGAGCTGCATGACTCGCAATTGAGGGTGCAATGAGGTCTGCGCACTTCAAGAAGTGGACTGACTGCACGACGCGGGCTTGCACCCCCATCTGGACTGGCACCTTGCAACGAGGGCAGCGCGAGGCTGCTCGTGCTCGATGCGTTGATTCTCTCCGCCATTCTCCTCTGGCTCGCCTCACCTCACTCTTACTCACTCCGTGCTCTTGATTTTCACTTTCTTTCCCTCCCCCTTTTGCTCCTCACCGCTCTCTCTCGCTCCCTCTCTTACTCTTCTTCTTTTCGCACCTTTAAAAAATCCGGGTCAACGCCACCCATGCACTCACACGAACGCGATAGTATCCGCGTTGCGAATGTTTTTTTTTTTTGCTTTTTTTCTCAATACTGTTCGGTCATAGTGGAGGATGAGCTGCAAATGTCGGTTCAAACTTAATAGGAACAAATCAATAAAATTTAACATGGGCAAATTAATGACATTCGAAATGAGCAAATTAATCGAATGAGAAATTAGGCAAATTATTGATGATTAATTGTAATGGTGCTTAATCGTATTAATTGTAATGATGCTTAATTGTAATTAAGGGGTCTGCATACGTTAAGGGGTCTGCATAAGGCGGACATTTCAAAAATACGATTTTATACGGCGTGGGTTTATAGCTCAGGGTCTTAACTTAAATTTGCTAGGAAGATTTTGTAAAAATTCGAAAAATTGACCGAGTTGTGGCGATTTTGGTGGAGGCTCGTTACTTTTGCGTTTTTCTCGAAACTATTTTTTATGAAATGGTGTACGTCGTACACTCTCGTCGATCTCAAAATCTGTACGTCCGTGTCACTTCAAATTCGGAGAGAGCATAGTTTATAACATTTTCTATCGTATGTCGGACGATTTTTTGGTATGTTCATCCATTTGTTGATAACTAATGGTTAAAGTTCCCTTGTCGATCGAAATCGAACTTTTTTTCCGACAGCTAGCCATTGCCGTAATTTTCAAAATTTCAAGAAAGTGTCCGGTCATACGAAAGCTTTGTTATTGTACAAAAATAACTTTTTTTTCTTTCATTTTTCATTTCAGTTTCCCCTAGTTGCTAGAACTACCTACACCAATTGGCCATGCAGCAATGGTTGCACTGCCTTTAAATAATAATAACTTCATTATTGGTCAATATTTTTAAATAAAAAAAATGAAACTTGGCAAGACCATGCTTTTATCATGCGTGAAATCCCGCCTTCGTCATCCCAAATATTCTCTTCAGAAAAAAATATCGAAAATCGACCGTTTTCGGCCCCAAGTTTTGTCACAAGCTGTTTTTTTACAAAAGATTGTCAAAATTATTAAAAAATGTATAACACAAGAGTGTATTTCACGCCTCTTCCTCGAGATCATAGATGTAGTACCCCCCACTTCCCACACGATCGTCACAAATTTTAAAGTTAGAGAAAAAAAACACGACGTCGCTCTCGACCGTTGCTATGTCCGTCAAGTCTGACACGCGTCCCTCTTGAACCTTCGTTCTTTCGCTTTGTGCACGTATCGTCACACGCAGTTTGACCAAGTACATCAATAATTTTGATTACGGGCAAGAAAGAAAAGAAAAGGAGCTCTTATGAAGAAGAAGACGAAGGAAGTCGACGGATAAGGCGGAAGATTCGACGTTTGGAGAAAGAATTGGACCGAAAGAATAGAAATCAGCGTACGTAGACCAAAATTTTTGTTTGACGAAAAAAGAAGGCGCTATCGGTCCACTTCACTTTTTTTTAAAGTTTACGTGGCCGGGTACCGAAACAACGCACAGCTGAATACACGCAAACGATTTTATCGTTGTGCGTCGTCTTTCTGGCTCTTACCAGAATGTACGTCTTTCGTTTTACGAAAGAAAACGCGAGAATCGGGCAAGGATAGAGTTTGACTCAAAAACGCGTGTCATTGATTGACACGGTTAGATTTCCGGTTCGAGATAGACTGGAAATATCAACGAACAACAAATATTTTACAGGTAAGCACTTGACAACTCAGAATTCGTCGACGTTGCGGAGTTCGTACGCCAGATCGCGGTCTCCTGCGTCAACTCGAGATTGGACGAGTCGTTCAAAAACTAGGAGGCCTACACGGAACTATCAATCAGATCGAACTGAAATCCGACGTTCGTCAACTCGATCTAGTTCGAGACACTCACGATCTAGAAGTCGCTTAACCGAGATATTTTTCGAGGATGAGCTAGCCCGTGGCTCGTCACATCAGAGGTTCTCGCAAAGCCCCGTGCCAAAAAATTTGGGAGGGCCGATTTCAGAGTCCGAGGCTCAACGCGCAGAAAGTGTTGTGCATACCGAAACAACACCATTTGCAGTCACTCCTACACGTCAGGAAGTGACCATGGCGAAGCAAGCGGATGAACCGTCACCAGAAATTCCGGAGCACGAAATGGAGCTGCAACAGGACGTTTTGGAGGTTATTGGATCACGCCTCGAGTCAGAAACGAAAATCGGTGCAGCAATCCACAAAGATGTAGCTCTCCGTTGGTCTGAAATCGTAAAAAAAGGGCTCCCAGCAGACGAAGTTAAGACAATACTCGAAAAATATCCAGCCCCGGAGAATTGCAGCTGTATCGCAGTTCCAAAATTGAACGCGGAAATTACTGCTGCAGTTCAGGAAAGTACGTTAAAAAGAGACAAACGTATTGTTGAAAAGCAAGAACGGGTTGCGACGTGTCTTGCAGCGTTGGGTGAGGCCTTGACAATGGCCCTTAAAATTGAGGGTCCAGAAAAGATAAAATTACTCGAAAAACTGACTGATGGGAGTCGACTTCTCGCCTCAATTCACCGTGAAGAGTCTCTAGCAAGAAAAGGTCTTATTCTGTCTAACTTAAGCTCGTCATTGAAGACAACATTGACAAACACAATGGTCGACGAATGGTGATTCGGAACAGATTTGGACGAAAAATTGAAGATGGCAAAAAATTTAGAAAAAACATTGAACGAGCTCAAGCCATCAGCTAAACCGGCACAACAGTCGAACACCCAGAAAAACGCAAAAAACTGGAAGGGCCCGTCTCGACAACCTTTATACAAGAATCGATTCACGGTGTCAGGCGGGCGTCGACAGTACAACAACAACCGCAACCGGGAAAACGGCAGCAGCAGCCAATACAACAACGCAGATTCGAAGAAGTCATTGAATCCCCGAGGATCGTCCCGAATCCACAGGAAACGCCGTTAAGCGAGGCAGCAAACGTAGGCAAACCAGCAGGCCGTTTATCCTTATTCGTGGGTGCTTGGTCAAAAGTGACCAATGATCCGGTAATTTTAGAATGGGTGCGAGGGTACAAAATACCATTTTCATCGTACCCATTTCAAGCTCGCCCTCCGGTAGAGCCCACATGGACCGATCAGGAGCACTGGCTAATTAGTAGTCAGATTAGAAAGCTAATCGCTAAAGGCGCCATTGAAAAATGTTCTAGTTCTAATGATCAATTTGTGTCAAATATCTTCTTAGTTCCGAAGCCAGATAAGACGTATCATTTGATACTAAATCTTAAAAAACTTAACGAGTTCATTACCGCAGAACATTTCAAAATTGAAGACTGGAAAGTAGCAAAAAGATTGATAAGATCGCAAGATTTTATGGCTACATTAGATCTGAAAGATGCCTATTATCTCGTTTCCATAGAAAAACAAAATAGAAATTTTTTTAGATTTTCTCATAAGGGCGAGTTATATGAGTTCACATGTTTACCTTTCGGGCTAAACGTTGCACCTCATGTTTTTACTAAACTATTGAAACCGGTAGCCGTATATTTAAGAAAGAGGGGCCTAGCTTCTGTTTTCTATCTTGATGACATTCTTATTATCGGTAGATCGTACGGAAGCTGCCTTTATAATATTCAAGAAACAGCGGCTCTGTTGCAAGAGCTCGGTTTTATTATTAACAAAGACAAAAGTCTCATGGTACCTACACAACGTTGCAAATACTTGGGTTTGATTTTTGACTCCACCAAAATGATGATTGAATTACCAAAAGATAAAGTTAAAAGGACTCTCGAATTGCTGCATAAATTCGACAAATTAAAACATTGCACAATAAGAGAATTTGCAAGTCTAGTCGGTACCCTTGTTTCTCTGTGTCCAGCCATAAAGTACGGGATGATTTATGTGAGAGGTTTTGAAAAAGAAAGAACTTTGGCGCTCGAAGTCAACGGCTTTAATTTCGATGCAAAGATGTACTTGTCAAATAATCTGACTGACGACTTTGCATGGTGGAAAAAGAATATTGTTTCCGCTTGGGCACCGATGACCGAGCCAGTTTTCGAGCTTGAAATTTTTTCCGACGCATCGCGTACAGGCTGGGGAATTTTTTGCAAAAATTGTAAAAATCACGGTTTTTGGAGCAAAAACGATTCATCGTTACACATAAACGAATTAGAGTTAAAAGCAGCTTTTTTCGGGTTAAAATATTTTGCAAAAGATTTACAACATAGTAACGTTTTATTACGCATAGATAATACAACCGCAATTGCATACATAAACCGAATGAGAGACAGTCAATACGAGAGACTCAGCACCCTGACCAAAGAAATTTGGCAATGGTGTGAGAGAAGCGATATATGGATTTCAGCGTCGTATATCCGATCTTGTGAAAACGTCGAAGCCGATCGAGAATCACGGAGATTACAACCCGAGACTGAATTTGAACTCTCCAATAAGGCATTTCAAATAATAGTAAAAGCCTTTGGCAAGCCAGAAATTGATTTATTCGCGTCATGGGCAAATAAAAAATGCAGAAATTATGTCTCGTGGCGTAGAGATCCTGAATCAATGGCAATCGATGCTTTCACGATCGAATGGAGCCGTTGGTTTTTCTACGCGTTTCCTCCCTTTTCTGTTATTTTGAGAATGCTCGAAAAGATCGAGAGTGAAAAATCTTGCGGGATAATAGTCGTACCTTACTGGGAAGCCCAACCGTGGTTTCCCTTATTCCTATCTTTGCTTGATGCGGAACCAATTATTTTCAAGCCAAATGTTGAATTAATTCAATCTTCCTGCAGAAAGGCACATCCGTTGTGGCGCCACCTTACGCTGGTAGCCGCGAGATTATCCGGGAGGCGTTTATCAGGAGGGGAATTCCTGTGGAATCAGTGGATATTTCCATAGCATCCTTATCGGAATCGTCGCCTCGTCAGTATGATTCCGGTTTCAAAAAATGGTGGATCTTTTGTACTGCGAAGAAACTCGATCCGTTTAGCTTCTCCGAAAAGGACGTTTTATTGTTTCTCACGAAGGAATTCGAAAGAGGAGTTTCATATAGTTCACTAAATTGCTACAGATCCGCGATTTCGCTAATTAAAGGACCTGAGTTGGGAAAAAATGATAAAATGCAACGGTTTTTTAAGGGCGTAGCAAAGCTGAGACCGTCAGCTCCCAGATATGATTCGACCTGGGACCCTAAAATTGTCCTTAAATATTTATCGGCGTTTTATCCAAATGAAGAAATCAGTTTAGAAAATTTAACCTTAAAACTAGTGACCTTATTGGCACTTTCTACGGGACATCAAATGCAGACTCTGTCTTTTATTGATACCAGAAATATTTATCAAGCAACTAAAGACGTTTTAGAAATAAAAATTCCCGATCCAATTAAAACCTCAGGTCCCGGGAAAAAACAACCTACTCTACGCTTACCGTTTTTTACTGAGGATAAACCGATCTGCGTGGCCGCAGTGCTATTAACGTATATAGAAAAAAACGAAAGATTTACGAGGTTCAGAGGTAAAACTGTTTATCTCTTTTAAAAAACCATACAAAGTCGTCGGCGCGCAGACCCTGAGCCGGTGGATAAAATTAGTATTGACTAAAAGTGGCATCGATACAAACGTGTTTTCGGCGTACAGTACACGCCATGCGGCAACGTCAGCAGCAAAACGGCAGGGCGTAAATATTGACGTTATTAGAAAAACGGCCGGTTGGTCAAAAGAATCAGAGACATTTGCACGGTTTTACGATCGTTCTGTTCCCACGGAAAACTGCAAATTTGCAGAAGCTGTATTTAAGGTGTAGGAAAATTGTTAAGCCTTCGAATAAAAGATGATCGTTCATTACGAGGTTGTCTCTGTATTTTTATGGATATCGGGATGAAATAAAAAAAAAAAAAGAAGACAACAGCTGTAACATAGACATATCTGCCGTAACTGTCTTTAAACAACTACATCTATGATCTCGAGGAAGAGGCGTGAAATACAATAAATGATTAAACGAACCTTGGTGAGGTTCAATCATGATTGTATGATACGCCTCTTCCGAAGAGATCAATCCCTCCCGCCCTTTTATCTTTGATAAGTTGCCCAGGCGTTAAGTTACGGCAGTGACTTTAAAAAATGAAGGTTCAAGAGGGACGCGGGTCAGACTTGACGGACATAGCAACGGTCGAGAGCGACGTCGTGTTTTTTTTCTCTAACTTTAAAATTTGTGACGATCGTGTGGGAAGTGGGGGGTACTACATCTATGATCTCTTCGGAAGAGGCGTATCATACAATCATGATTGAACCTCACCAAGGTTCGTTTAATCATTTAGTAATCGTTTGAGAGAGTTATTAAATCGTTAATGATTGATGTATAACATTTATTCGAAAATAATCGTTGCTAGTGAAATAAAAAGTATCCGATAGATCCGATAAAGACAAGAAGTTTTTCGAATGATTGATGAGACTGAATTTATCGAATTACATCTCGCCTACCGTCAATGATATTTCAGGATCGAACGGTAAAAATGGAACGGGTCGATTGCATCGCCGCGGGCGTTTTAATATCATTGGCGTAATTGCATAATACCACGTCGCACGGAAGTCTGAATGGGAAGTCTGGGGACACCACTGTGACGAGTAAAAAAGTCTATTTTTGTTGCATTTTATCATAGTACACATATTTGAGAAAAAATACATATTTGAAAAAAAATTCATGTAAAATATTTATTTTAAGTAAAAATTCATGTAAAATATTTAAAACTAAAAAAAAACTAAAATGAGGTAGCTATATTTGTACCTAGCCGATTTTTTTTAATTTAGTATTTTTTAAATCCCCGAATGTAAGTAAAAAATTCGCCAAAATTACACTTTTTTCAACACCCGGCATTTTGTGATTTTTTTTCCGAAAACAGCTACCTACAACGAGTAGTACATTTATATAGACTATAAAACTTTTTAATTTTTATTTTTCAAACCAACCATTGTCAAGTTATCGATCCAGCCGTTGTATCGATTTTTTTATCCAGAGACTTTGTTATACCTCAATAGCGTGGTTAGTTTTTTTTTAAGTATTAAGTAAAAATTTACACGAAATAAATTCAAGATATGTTCAACAACATACTTTTTATCCAAATCCCAAAAAAATAATCTAGTGGACGCAAAAAAATCGGAGAAAGGACCTTCTTTCGACCCGTTACAGTGGTCAAGTTTCAATTCGCGCTCAATCTGATGAATTCGCACTTGCTTGGCCTTGACTGCCTGACCCTCCAATAATTCTAAAACGGTCGAGACATATCGATATCTTTCTACCTTTGAAATCATTCACTGCTAAGCGAGCAATCCTGCATACGTACATTCGTAAATTTGATCTTGAAATCGGCCCTGGGGATTTCAACGAAGACGTGAATCTTCGATTTCCGGGGCGCGAGAAAGCGCTCTATCAAGGTCTCAATATTGGCAAAACTCATCTTGCCAGGATGCAATAACCAAATTGATTCTTCCGAACTAATAATCAACTAATAATAATGAAATTCCATTGGACTATTAATATCGACAATTTTGTCGAATGATACGATGATCGTCAATCGGGAAGTTGCGTTAAGGGGCTACATCTACCTAGGTGGGTCAAAAAATTGCATTTTCCAAAAATATTTTTGTTCGATATTATCACCTTTTGTCTATATTCCCTGAAAATTTCATTGAAATATTCCCAAAACAAAATGAGCTACAGCTTCTAGCAGTCGACCAGGCGAGATGTGGCAGCACCATACTTCAAAGTTTAAGAGGTCACACCACTCTTAGATTTCGAAGAAATCGTTTTTTTTTAACCCTTCACAGTCATCAGGGTTGAATCAATCCCAGCCGTTTTTCGACCTTCCATAATATTTTTTTTTTTCGACATTTTTTTATATATTAAAAATTACACGACTTGAAAATAATCGGCATGGTCTTACACACAAGGGTTGAAAATGCATTGTAGTATTTTTTTCTTTCTATTTTTCAATTATTTATCACTCTCTAAAGTGAGTGGGGTTGATTACACCCCCAACGTCACAATCTGGAGGTGTGACTGACAAGGGTTAAATTCCTTGAGCATCATAAAAACACGTTTTTTTTTCGAAACCACTTTTTTTCATTCTTAGCGAACGCATTACTTCAATACATTGCATGGATCAGTTTGAAATTGCATGCATCAGTTTGAAATTTTGACAGTAGCTGCTCAATTACCTCCTTTATAAAAGTACGTAGGGGTTTTTCGATTCAATGTAAACTTTTTGTTTTATCGTCAATTTACTGCTTATTTTTTTAGAAAAAAATCTAATTTTTTGTCAAAATCGCACAATTTTTTTATCAAAAGTGCACAATGGTATATAGATTAATTTTTTTTTGTATTTTTGTTCCTGGTCTTATATTTCACGAGAAGTTTGTCCGCTACTGGAGGTGTTTTTTTTTTAAGATAATTTCGAATATTGACTCTCTCGCCGCCATTTTGTCCAAAAATAATAATTAAAAAATCTCTATACTTCGATATATACTGAATAATCCCTCCAAAAAGAATTCCCATTCCTTTTATTATGCTACTGAAAAAGATCGTCAAAGTTAGGCCTTCTTTTCGGCCGCTAGAGTGATTGCCCCTTAAAGGCATATTTCTCGAAACACTGTTTTCAAAGTCGGTGGACAAGATATCTCGAGAACCACTTGATAGATTGTTCCCAAATTGACAGGAGATATGACGAAAAGTATCTAAAGATCGTTGACGATCTCACTTTTTCAAAATCGATCTTCACTTTTTAATAGTTAAATCAAAATGACGACTTTTTTCATAGATTTTGTATGCTCGAGTTTTAATTCGTTGCCACGTTGTTAAAAAAAATGATTCTAAGAATCGACGATCGTCAACGACTCGTATTAATTGTTAACTTTAATAAACCGTTTGGTTTTTAAGTTTCGGATGGACCGTTTAAGCTGGAGAGTGTCCACTGCCAAATGTGGCGAAAAAAATTTCATCATCTGCCGGCGGCTCTGTTTTTATTGTTTTCTGTATTTTTTTGTGATTTTTTTTAAAGATTCCCGATCTATGTACCGTTGTGTTAAAAGACTGCGTTTCTTTTTCACCAACCGGATTCCAAAAAAAAATCGGAATTTGACCATTTTTTTCAGGTCTCTAGGTAGATGTGACCCCTTAATCATTGGAGGAACCCTCCTCTAGTGGTAGAGAATCCGAAGATCTATGGTCATACTTCTATCGACAGCTTGTCAAAGGCCTGACGTTGTGATGAATCTTGCCAGGCCTACCGAGGTCTGCACGAGGGTTGCGGAATTATTTCCTCAGAATTTCGAGCGATCCTTCGATTCGTCTCGGGACACCTCGATCAATACGAAACGAGTATTGCAAAATAGAGGGAGATGCGGCGAGACGGAAAGAGCGCAGATCAAGAAGAGGAAGTGAAAAAGAGAGCTCTTGAGGAACAGAAAAAAGTGGATATAAGCGTCCGAGCGAGCAAGAATAGTGGCATGACGAGTCTAGGAATTTCCGCAAGTCGTGGCAAGCTTGAAAGATTGCATTCTTCAATCCTCATACGCTAGGACAAAAAGATCATGCGTCAGACCGCCATATCACGGGTCGCTGAACCCCTCACTGCTCAAGGGATGCGTCTTCCGGCTTTATTTTCCCTCTTTTCATTCTACCCCACGGTGCATGACACTTTTCGTATGCAAAAGTACACTTTTTAAGGAAAAAAAAATAACTGGGCTACCAAATTTCATTTTTTGAAGAAAAAAAACGACGTTTTGTTTAATTTTAAAAAAAGGAGAAGTTATTTTTAAAGAATAAAAAGCGTTTCTACTTGACGAGATTTTTCAAGTTAATTTTCTTTTTCAAGGAGTAAAACGTTGAAACGATTTTCGTATGCGAAAGTTCTCTTTTTGAAGAAAAAAAAAAACAATTGGGCTACCAAATTTAATTTTAAAAAAACCAACACTTTTTTCATATGAAAAAGCAGAAAACAGGTATTTTTCATTTGAAAAAAACAGAAAACAGCTCTTTTTAAACAAAAACAACGAGGCCACCGAATTTCATTTTTTTTCTGCAGGACTAAAAAGAATTGCATTCGTTTCTACTTGACGCGGCTTTCCAAGTTAATGTCTTGTTTCAAGGGAAAAAAAGGCATTGAAGCGATTTTCGCGTGTAAACGTTCACTTTTTGAGGAAACAAAAACAACTCGGCTACCAAATTTTATTTTAAAAAAAGCAGGAAACTGTTATTTTTAAATAAAAACAACGAGGCTAACGAATTTCATTTTTTTTCTGTAGGAATGAAAAGCATTGTACTCGAATAAAAAGCATTGTACTTGACAACGAAGCTACCGTAGTTTATTTTTTTTTGCGGGACTAAAAAGAATTGCATTAATTTCTACTTAACGAGACTTGCCAAGTTAATTTCCTTTTTCCAGGGAAAAAAAAGCATTGAAACGATTTTCGTGTGCAAAAGTTCATCGTTGAAGAAAAAAAAAACAACAGGGCTACCAAATTTCATTTTTTTAAAGAAAAAAAAGCAGAAAGCAATTCTTGTAAAAAATAAAAAAGAAGCTGCCAGATTTAATTTTTTTGCAAGAATAGAAGCCATTGTACTCGTATCTACTTGACAACGAAGCTACTAGAGTTAATTTTCTTTTGCACGAATAAAAAGAATTGTACTAGCTTCTGCTTGACAAGACTTCCCAAGTTTATTTCTTTTTTGAAGGGAAAAAAAAGCATCGAAACCATTTTCACCTGATGACGAAGCTTCCAAAGTCAATTTTCTTTTGCGAGGAAAAAAAATTATACTCGTATCTATTATACTTGGCGAGGCTGCAAAAGTTCACTCCTGTTTGCAAGGACTAAAAGACACTGTTCTCGTATACTTGAACGACGAGGCTGCCACGTTACTCTCGCAGGGAAATCAAGTTTACCACCCACGCAATTTTGGAGCCGTCGTTCCATCACTATGGACGACTCTAGCAAGAATCAAATTTGCCACCATCACAATGTCGAGGCAGGCTTCGATCGAACGAGGGTTTTAAAAAAAAACTTGTTGGCAGAGCTTCCTCGATGTAAAAAAAAAACAAATTCGATTGAACGAACTTTTTCTACGGACGGAGAGGAAAAAACCTACAAAAAAATATTCCCCTTCTGACGCCAAAGATCAAAGTCCTGTCCGTTTCTCTGCCTCGCTCTCCCTTAGTCCTTTTTTCCTCGCCGTCCCTTTCTCCTCTGGCAATTATCCGCACGCGGACAAAAAAGAGCGCCATGGTGGCAGTTTTAATCGTCAAAGCACGATGATTTCACGCACTCGCACAAGTTTCAACCATCGCCACAACAAAGGCCTCTCGAACTTCCAAAATTGTTTTGAAAAATGTCCCTTAATGGACTTGTGTCGGAGGCATTGGAAAATTGATCAAATTTCACGCGATATTCTCCGGTGCGATCACTCAACCCTCCCCTTCTTCCCTTTTTGCCCACAGACATATTTTTTGTTCGGAAACTTTATCGTACCCTAGCCTCAGCACTTTAAAAAAATCTCCTGCATTTTTATTTCTTATTTCCCGATGATTCCAAGTTGCTTCCTAGCTCGCCACGACGGACAAGATCACATTTTTGGCACGATCAATTAATAACATTCTGATTCGCGTCCCTTGAAAATCCTTTTTTTCATTTCGCTATATTTTCGCGTCTCTTGAAAATATCTTTTGATTCCCACGGGATCGGACGAAAATCGGTAAATTCTCGAAAACGCGGTAATAATTCCGCCGACTGGATGAATTTTCGATTGCGTGGAAAAAATTGTCCGCGATGTTGATAAGATCGTGGAAACGATGAAAACAAATATTGGGGCAGAAATATTGAAGCACGTGAGCCGAAAACTACCACCCAAAAACTCACAATTATTTTGACGCTTTAATGTGAAAAGGACGAAAAAAAATGTTGAAATATAAAAAAATGATTTTTGTATTTTCATAAGTAGAGAAAAGCTGCGGTATCTATAGTAAAATTAAACGGCACTTGGTACCGAAAAAAAAAATAGATACTACTTCACGTGCACGTCGCGAACGGAGCGCAGGGTCGTCAGGACTCGGACCAAATCCGCGTGCTCCTCGAAACGCGTTAAAGCTCCGACTGAGGCTTTTCATCCCCCTCGGTGTCAAACGAAACGCGGAAAAGCTCAATGCTCTCGCACGTATACGAGGCGAAATTCGATCGATTTGTATCGCAGCGTAGGGCGCGCCGATAACTCGGACCACCGTTGCACTTTAGGGGTAGAACTCACCCTTACCGGTCACCACCCTTACCAAGGGGGTTGCAACCCCCGAATTCGAGGGATTTCAGTTGTTTCTTTGCTTCAACGTCGATGAGGACGAGAAGGTCGCGGGTGACTAGTGGTAAAAAATACAGTTGCACTTTTGGGGTAAAAATCACCCCTACCAAGGGGGTTGCAGCCCCCGAATTCGAGGGGTTTCAGTTGTTTCTTTGCTTCAACGTCGATAAGGACGAGAAGGTCGCGGGTTACTAGTGGTAAAAAATACAGTTGCACTTTTGGGGTAAAAATCACCCCTACCAAGGGGGTTGCAACCCCCGAATTCGAGGGATTTCAGTTATGTATTTGCTTCAACGTCGATAAGGACGAGAAGGTCGCTGGTGACTAGTGGTAAAAAATACAGTTGCACTTTCGGGGTAGAACTCACCCTTACCGGTCGCCACCCTTACCGAGGGGGTTGCAACCCTCGAATTCGAGGGATTTCAGTTATTTCTTTGCTTCAACGTCGATAAAGACGAGAAGGTTGCGGGTGACTAATGGTAAAAAATACAGTTGCACTTTTGGGGTAAAAATCACCCCTACCAAGGGGGTTGCAGCCCCCGAATTCGAGGGATTTCAGTTATGTATTTGCTTCAACGTCGATAAGGACGAGAAGGTTGCGGGTGACTAGTGGTAAAAAATACAGTTGCACTTTCGGGGTAGAACTCACCCTTACCGGTCGCCACCCTTACCAAGGGGATTGCAACCCCCGAATTCGAGGGATTTCAACTATTTCATTGCTTCAATGTTGATAAAGACGAGAAGGTCGCGGATGACTCGTGGTAAAAAATACAGTTTCTGCCAGCTGAACAGAAGGATTTTTTCTTTCCTGAAGATATCCTGGGAGGGGTGTTTTTATCGCCCTGGTCGCGTTACCGATCGAGCGCTTTGTGAAATTTTGCTAGGGTCATTTAAAATCAAACGTTTCTGGCTAACGTGTCCATGGACAGTTTTTTCGGGTTCGTTTTAATCGTCACAAAAATATCGATGTTCAATGATCCTTACAATTTGTTCAAGGATCACGATCCTTTGTCACGTTTAAAAAATAAAAACTCTTTTTCGTTATTTCTAATGCAGAAATATTATACTCGTTCTAGGGTTAGAATATACGCATTTTGGAAAATTAATTATCGCTATTACTAATAAAAAAAACAGTTGGCGAAAAACTACTAACGTGCTCCAGGCTTTTATCTCCTGAGCATTTTTCAATTTTACGATCATGGGTGTACTTACTCAAGTACGTGCAAAATACAGTTGTTTGGTCAAATCATTGTTAAATAATTTTACCTACTTAAATAGGTGTAGGATATTTTTATTGTTTGGGTTTGAATTTTAAGCGATTTTATTTCGATACAGCTTGAAATAAACAAACGCCGAAGGCTTTTATTTATTTAAGCCGATTCATTTATTAAAGTTTCATTCGTTAAAATAAGATTATTAAAATAAGATCATTATTTCATCTAAATTCAAATAAAATATAATCATTATTATGTTATTTTTATAAAGTAGATAAAATCATTTTCACATGATTTTATTTACTTTTTGAAAATAAAATCATTGTTTTATTTAAGATTTGTTTCAATTTTATTCTGATAATAATGTGTTATTCTATTAAATAATCATTTCCACAGGATTTTCTCTACTTCTTTTTCAAATAAAACCATTGTTTTATTTTATTTTATTAATAATTATTCGGGTTTGGGTTTGCGTAAAACAATAAAAAAATTATTTCGCCCACTCAAGTAGGTGCAAAATATTATAATTATTCGAGAACATCACCAAATTGAAAACTGCTAACGAAAGACCACTGGGTACCACGTCTACGGATTGTTGCAAACTGTTTCTTAATTTTTTATCTAATTTGGACCCAAACGAACCCAAACAAAATATTATCCATTAAACTGTAGTAATATTGTCGTAGCATGATTCTCTAGCGACATCTTTCTCAAGGCCTTAGGCCACTCTAGAGGCTGAAAATAGGCTTTTTGGAGATTTTGTTCTCAGAAAAACTACAAAATACATCCAGATTACAAAAAAGGATGTTTATCATACATATCAGTGACTGTATACAATAATTTTTTTGAAGCGATTAATTTCAAAATGGCGGCTGTGCAGCGTTTATCTCAAAACTGCATTTTTCAAGTTGGCCGGAAACATGACTCAGACACTTTTCAACCGATTCACTTGAAATGTTGAATATATCTTGAAAAATACATTGTCAATGGAAGTACGTAGGATTTTTTTTTATCCTGCATAGTTCATGTGTTATTAACAATTATTTAACGAAATTGTTCACTATCCAAAAATTTGCCTAAAAAATGTTCAGATAATTGTTCATAACAAATGAACTATGCAATGTAAAAAAAAATCCTACGTACTTCCATAGACAATGCATTTTTCAAGATATATTCAACATTTCAAGTGACTCGGTTGAAAATTGTCTGAGTTATATTTCCGGCCAACTTAAGGGGTTACCCCCACTTGCGATTTTGAAAAAATCGATTTTTTTATTGCATTTTTTTTAAGTGCAATTTGAAGTGCAGTTTTTTTTTGATGCCCGGAATAGATGACTCTATGTAAGTTTACAAAAAAAAAGATTTTCTTCGTGTAAACTGAAATTGAAACTTTAAACGTGTTTTTCTCAAAATGGCATTTCTGAAGTCGGTGACCAAGATTACTCGAACACTAATGAACCGATCTTCTTGAAATTTTGCAGGCTTATTTAATACATAAAAATGTAGTCTTTAATCGTTCGATTTTTTTTTCGAAAAAAATGGCCGTTTTATAGCCATAAACGGCCGTTTTTTTTTTTTTTAAAATCGAATCATTAACTTTGACTGTCCGCCATTTTGTGAAAAATGAATATTTTTTAAAATCCTTCGATTAAAGACTAGTTTATACTTATATTTGACTAAATCCATCCGCATTTTTTTTTTCAGATGATCCACTTCGCCGCAATGTTGGTCACCGCAAACCGTGTATATAAAAACATTATTTCATTGACGGCCATTTGCCACTAAACAATGTAATATTTTTCAATAAAAAAATTACTGAAAGTTCTTGAAGATGTGTTCTTTAAGATGGTATATTGATCGATTAAAAAAGTTTTGTAGTTTTATTTTTAAAAATTCATGAAAAAGGCCTTTTTTCGCTACAAGTGGGGGTAACGCCTTAAAAAATGCATTTTTGAGATAAACGCTGCACAGCGGCCATTTTGAAATTGATCGCTTCAAATAAATTATTGTATACAGTCACTGATATGTATGATAAACACCCTTTTTTGTAATCTCGATTTATTTTGTAGTTTTCCTGAAAAAAAAGTTCCCAAAAACCCTATTTTTCGACCTCTAGAGTGGCCTAACCCCTTAATTCGCTTACGCTCGAAGGAAAATTGGCTGAAAAAAGTAAATCCATCCCACGGACTTGTAAATCCATCCCCCATCTTCGTGTTCCGAAATTAATCTCTGGTTTGGGTCGTAATTCTTCTGTAGACGTATAGCTAAATTCTTTTCCCTCCATCGAAGACATTACAACCCTCGTTCTTGTATCTTTTATACGTAGCACATTTTTCTCTGTGCTAGCGAACTATAAAGAAAAAAAAACGCACGGTGACATCGGCGCCAAGAATTTTTTGCCGTCACAGCTTTCAAGAAGCATAAAAACATCCGAGAATAATGCACACGAACAAAGTTCGTTGTTTGCGGGTGAAAAAATGAAAATACCGAGGGTTTCGGCCGTTTCAACCGTGGACGTAATGAAGACATCGTGCCTCGTAAAAATTCATCCCACGAGCAGGTGTACGCTGTGGTGGCAAAACTTTTAGCTTTCGTCCACAGATGCTCGCGCCGAAAAATGTTATTTATTTATGGAGGCTCTTCGGCATCCCTCGAGGTCATTCGATCTCCTCGAGGACGCAAGCTCGCGAAGACGAAATGTTGATTGTCATGGAACGGAGATTCTACAAGTCTGACGATCCGTGGATCAGTTAGCAATTAAGGGGGACGATACTTTTATAACGCCAAGAAGAGATTATGGAAATGAGCTCCACTCGGAAACTGCCGAACACTTTACGGCCCCGGAATCGCAGATTAATCGGCGGGTCGTTTAATCATAAAATTGTTGAATCTTGAAACTTCGAGGCGGGATATACATTTAGAGGGGAAAAAATTAAGCAATTCTGCGGGTTTTTTGAAAAATAATAAATAATTATTCTATATTCATCAAATTGTAGATGTTCTTGAAGAAATTATCGCAGTGTAAAATGTTCAAAAAATCGATCTTTTTGCATTCGCCGATAGTATAGACGATTATAAACATGGACCTGGCATCGTCGATTGATCGGTAGTAGACAATTTATGTGAAAATTCCACACTCGAAACTTTAAACGCGTTTTTCTCGGAATGTCGTTTTTCAAAACGGTGTACACTCTCAAAGGAAGAGTTTTCAAGCAATCCGTCATAAATGTTGACACATCATTCTTCATGCCACTCTTCATCTTGCTAAGGAGGCTTTTTTCTATCTTCATATTTTTTTTTAACCAAAAATTGTCGAAAAAGTCGGCTAAATTCGATACTTTTTTTCAAAGCGCCGCCATTTTGTCAATTTTGATTTTTTAAAAACCTCCATAGCATGATAGCGGCTTTTATACTGATTAAATATCTTATTACAAATTTAGATTCCGTACAAGCGTTAACAAAATGTAAAAAAAAATAAAAATAAACGTTTAAATATTTTTTTTCTGTTCTTCATGAGTGCTTTGATTTGACATAAAAAATCAGAGTGATTAGCGCATTTAATCATCGAAAAAAAAATCGCGAAATCCAGCTATTTTTCGACCCGTTATACTGTGGCGATTCCTATATTTAAATATACAAAACAATTTTTTTTTTATTCGTTTATCATCAAAATGGCAGAGCTGTGGCAGAGGCATGTACAGTTTCTATTTGACAGTAATTACAATTTAAAAAATGCATATTTGAGAGAATGGCACGCATTAACAGAAAAAAATCAATATTTGACGCAAAAATTCTGTAAAATTTGGATAAAAAAGTAGATTTTTTTCCAATTAAAAAAAAAATATCGTCAAGTAGAAGGTAGCAATATTATCAATATTTCGACTAAGTTTCAACTCAATCGGCTTAATAATTTTTCAGTAATCCCGCACACCAATTTCGAAAATGCAGTTTTGAGGAAAACGCGTTTGAAGTTTCGACCGCTCCGAATCCAAGCGGCTGTAACGTTTGAAGTTTTTTGTATTCGGCTTTGAGACATTCGGAAAATATTGTACATATATAGTTCTATGGTTGAAAGAAAAAAAAATAAACCGATTTTGTTAGTGTTGTAAATGTATATACTGCCTTAAACTCGCTTTGCTGAAAACGACTTTTTCGAGTGAAAACCGATCGATCATTTTGAAATTTTGCAAACTTTTAGATAATACAATTACCGTCTATGTAGACCTAAAGTTCCTTGAAAATTATTTTTAAGGACTACTTTTTTTCATTAACAAATACTATAGTAAAATTTTCATGAAAAATAGAAGATTTTTTCAAACACGTACCATTTTTTCGAATTTTCGCTTTTAATTGGATTTTTAGGTTTAAATAGAGCGTGTAGGTCTTAGTATTCTAAAACTTCTTAGCTATGATCTTTCCGATCAATGCACCAGACGCTAGGTTGGACGCCGTGGAACAACTCAGTCGGCCACCGTCTCTGAAGCAAATCTCGACAGCCGGCATTTTTAAATGTAGAAAAAATTGGAAAATTAAAAACTGTAATAATATGTACATGAAATTTTAATTAGCCAAATAATCAAATTTTAATTATCGTTTCGAAACGAAACATTTTTGAAGATTCGCTTATTTTCAGCTGCCCAAAAAGATCTCTCCCCTTAAAGAGATTATTTCCATAATTCCTATAAAGGAAATCGAAAAAAGTCTCAAATTCCTATAAATAACTTCCGTGTATAAAACTCCCATCAACAAAATCGACTAAAGCCTACAAGCCATAAATAATTCGGATCAAGTTCCGAAAAGGATATATCTCCGATTAATTTGGAATTCTGTGTACCCATGTATTTTTACTCACAGATCATGAATATGATAGCGAACGTACCGACAAATTTGATTTTTAAGGTCAAAACTCACAAAAACTAATTTTTTTAAAAGTCGTAATATTTTATTGTAATAAATGTTGATCTTAGAGAAAAATATTCCCTACAAAAGTTGTAGCCTATAAACAGATTGATCTTTTATGTCCTCTACAAGTTTTGTCTAAAAAGAATCTGGTTCGAGAAAAATGGGATAATGCTCCAAAAAGAACATTTTCCTAAACTCTATCAGTTTCGATATTATCTACTTACGCACATTACCGCGGCAAGATTGAAGTTTGATCTTGAACACTATACACATACTTAAACAGCAAACAACACAGAACACAAAAAACAAACCCAAACAAACTCCAAACTTCCCTAATGGAGTTTAGCAAAATGTACTTATTGGAGCATTATCCCATTTTTCTCGAAACAGAATGGTTTTAGACAAAAACTGTATAGAACATAAAAGATCAATCTTTTTATAGGCTCCAACTTTTGTGGGAAACACTTTTCTCTAAGATCAACATTTATTAAAATAAAGTGGAAAAACTTTTTGAAAATCAGTTTTTGTCGGTTTTGACGTTGAAAATCAAATTTGCAGGTATTTTCACTATCACATTCGTGATCAGCGAGTCAAAGCACATACGTACACAAAATTCCGAACTAATCGGAGGTGTGTCCTTTTCGGAACTACACCCAATAATTCCTGCAGATAAGTATAATTTATATTCGCCAAGCCGTATGCAAATTCAGCGAGAATTTAATGCATTTTCCTACAATTCATAAAATGGCAGTATTTTTTTCAATCTCGCAGTGTTTTTTTTTTCTTCAATTATCTGTCGATTGAAAAAATGTAGAAGATATGGAGAAAACGAACTTTTTTTTTTACATTCAATATTCCTACCGCTCTGATGCGGACATCGCCTGACAAATGACCACCCTGGTATTCCCCTTTGTCGACTTTGAGATTTTTTTTTGCAATCACTCAGCGACTCGCAGCTTTTTCGTGCTCGAATTTCGTCGCCAACTTTGTGATCTACATTTATTCTTCCGTGCAGGTCACGTGACAACCCGAAAATATCCACGCAGGAGGAATTCCAGACTACCGAGTCAGAGCTGGCGTTTCTTGGCCTGACAAAAGTTACGGGGGTCATAGCGAGGCAGGACGCGTCACGCGGGACGAGACACGCTCCCTCGATTATCCTGATGGGGTTGCCGTGTCCCACCGGAATATTCGTCACGAGAAAATCGCGAGGATTGATGATCCGACGACGGCGACTAAGGGCTGAG
The DNA here is from genome assembly GCA_944452715.1 of Ophion slaviceki. Taxonomy (NCBI): domain Eukaryota; kingdom Metazoa; phylum Arthropoda; class Insecta; order Hymenoptera; family Ichneumonidae; genus Ophion; species Ophion slaviceki. The sequence continues at coordinate 10,194,400 of OX101786.1, read as the reverse complement.
TGAAAAAGTGGAAGAGCCAGCCATCCGTCTGCTTTTCGTAAATCTTGGCAATTCGGTGCAGTTGTGAAAAATAGCGAAATAGTTGCCAGCCAAAAGTTTTATTTTATCGAAATTTGATTACTTCGCGATTTGAAAAAATCGAAAAAATATTATTATAAAATAATAATAATATTTATAAAATAATAATAATAAAATAAATAATATTTATAAAATAATAATATTATATTTTATATTTATAAAATAAAATATTATCTTCGAATATTAATAATGGCGAATGTCTTGATATATTTAATACACAATATTCGTTCGACAATCATAAGTAAAAAAAAAAAATTCTTCGGGTACAGTGACTTCCAGGATTTTACCGAACACTCGTGATATTTAAAAATTCTTTTTTTTCACATTCTGGGAAATGGTTGGCGATCGAAAATTTGCAATACATTTTTGTAGGGAAGTTCCACATTACCGTGAAAAAATGATGAAGTTAATGGTCAAATGTTTTAACTTGGAAAAATATCGAAATTGGAATTTTCGGGAGAGAAAATTCTGAAAAGAATTCATGGCTACTTGGATAAAATTTTCTACTTGATTTCGTGCGGCAGAATTTTGTTAACCGGTTATTTTTTGAGGGCCTACTGGACATTTTTGAAAATATCGACATTTTTCGATGGATTCTCAAAATGTAACATTTCAAAAATATTCTCTAAAAATTTCAAGTCGATACGTTCAAAATTGAGGGAGTTCTGGGCGTTTATGAAGGGTGTCTCAAAATAGCCTAGAATTTCAACCCTTCGAGTGCACACCTCCGCCGCCAACCTATAAGTGCATCTTGGGTCAATCTGACCCAAGGCGTTTTTCAAATCGTATTCCGGTAAATATGCAGTTTTTGTTTTTTTTTTGTAGACACGTTTTTTGTAGTAAATTATCCATATTTTATTGCCCTAAATTTATTTTTTGACGAAAACGAAAGTTAAAGGCCAAAACATTCGTTCAAAGTGGGGCATACTTTGAAAAATACGTTGAAAAATACTAAATACGTACGGTCAAAACGACCCAGTGTGCACTCGAAGGATTAAATTGCGCGCCATTTTTTGTTTGTGGCGAATATAGAGTACTAATCTTTGACAACTGGCATCAGAAAGTATTGAGGTTTACTTACGGAGAATTGCACGATCGAGCAACGCATAGAAATTGTGAAAATTCACTACACAAATGATAAATATATTTATAAAAATATTTATAAATATTTTTATAAATATTTTGTTATAATATTTATAAAAAATATTATATTTTTTATAATTAAAATATAATTATAAAAAATTATAAAAATTAATTTCATAATTTTCAAATTTTCAAAATGATGAAAATTGTAAACTTAATAATGATCAAAATCAAAATTAAGCAATTTCGAACCGTCGATTTTGCAGCGACGGTTCGAAAAGGCCGCACTCAATTTGGGCAGTACTTTTTCGAGAATGCTGCTGAATATGGGGTCACCGTCAATGGTGTTCGTTATCGTGACATATGATAGCCAACTTTTTATAGAATGAATTGAACGGCATGGACTTGGATGACATATTCTTTCAACAGGATGGCGCAACTTGTCACACTGCGGGTGAAACAATGGAGTTATTGCAGACGAAGTTTCATGGTCGTGTTATGTCTATAACAATACGTCTTATTAATACTTTATAATAATACGTTTTATTAATAAATTAAAATGTCAGGTCATTTTAAGACACCCTTTAGGTAGATTCCGCGAACCGGCTAACTTTAAACGCGTTTTCCTCAAAATGACTTTTTCAGAATCGTTGACCACGATATCTCAAAAATCACTGCACCGATCAACTTAAAATTTTACAAGCTTTTTTTACATATTAAATAGCAGCACTCGAAGTTTTTTTCCGATGCATTTCTATCTATCAATCTAGCTTTTTCTATCAATAAAAATGCAGCGTTTTTTCACCAAAAATCGATACTTTCATCTTTGGCCTGCGGCTACTTTTTCAAAAATCAATATTTCAATAAATCCTTCGTCAAAGCATTAGATGATCTCATGCAAAAACTAAATGCGTTTGATTCTTTTATTTCGGATGATTTGTTTCCGAGCAGTCGTGATTACCGCGAAAGACGTTTTTCAAATAGCGCTTTGCACAACCCATTGTGTCTACCCCGTTTGTAAATATTTTTTCAATACAAAAATTATAAAATATACTTAAAACCATACTCTTAAGGTAGTACGAGCGCGCAATCTTGATTTCTATAGATTTTGTTCAAATTTTAACCAGACTTTGTTCATATCGTTATGCATGTTTGAGTGAAATTTCAGAACAGTCGACTATTTAGATTGGGAGATAATGTCTTTTAAAATTGCAACTTTAAACACTGCAGGGCCTGCATTGAAATTTAGACAGAATAATTATCCGTAAAAAATATTTGTCCCCTATAATAAGAAGACATATGGCAACACCGCATCGTTCCACGTATCCAATGACGTGAGTTTGCGCGGCATATTTAAAATAATACTGCAACACCAATTTTTATTTCGAAGTAATTTTTAATCGAACAAATTTTTTAATTAGATATGAATGAACCAACACTTTTATTTGTTAATGAAGACAACATAAACAATATTAAATCCTAATATTTATAATGCAAATATTTTTTATGACAAAATTTTTAACTTTAGAAACACGATAATAATTTTTTTTCTCGAAATATTGAACAATACTGTTCTGCGGTATTGCCATATGTCTTCTTATTATAGTGGACGAATATTTTTTACGGAAAATTATTCTGTCTAAATTTCAATGCAGACCCTGCAGTGTTAAAAGTTGCAATTTCAAAACCCATTGTCTCCCAATCTAAATAGTCGACTGTTCTGAAATTTCACTCAAACATGCATAATGATATGAACAATGTCTGGTTAAAATTTGAACAAAATCTATAGAAATCAAGATTACGTGCTCGTACTACCTTAAAAAAACGATATTTGAAAACCTGCACACATTTTCTCTGAAAAAATTTACGAAAACTCCTCATTTTTCCGGCCGCGAAGTACGTGTAACCCAAACATATTTTTGTTTCGAACAATTGATGAGTAAGTTTTCTGCATTATTATTCGAGGTCAATATTCATATATCTGAGCTTTGAATTTTTCATATTTTTGTCTAATCGCGAAGGACTGAAACCTCGATAAAATTCAGCTGTTCACATGGTATGTGACACACCCCAAAAAGCATACACGCCTTCCATATATTTCGCTCTCGTATATCTGTCATCTTCCAGCCCCCTTGCACTTGCGGATGGTATCATTCGCGGCTAAATCTTCTTTCTATCTAGGCCTAAAGTTTTAGGCCTAATTACAATTAACATTATAAATTTACAATCAAAATCGTAAATTATATGGACGTTGAATAAGTTCTCGCTGTTTTCCAACAGATGGCCTTACCAGAACTGCTGCGTGTAGTTTAAGATAATAACGCATCTACACTAGGCAAAAGAATTAAAAGATATTGAAAAAGTCCGCCAATTTTAGGGTCATTTTCAAATAGCTGTAACTCCTCGAAAAATTGTCGTACAGCAAAATAAAAAAAAAAGCAAATTGAAGGTGTGAATCTCTAGTTTTGAGATCTTGAGCTCAAAAATTTTTCGCATCTGCCAATTTTTCGTAACCATCAAAAAACCAAAGTAAAAAAAAATTTCAAAATTTTTGCTCGTCTTTAACAGTCTGCGCGGACTTCAATAATTTTTTTTGAATGATCGGATTAAAAGGATCGTCTAGCTAGACGATCTTTCAGCATTGAAAACTGAACACTGAAAAATCAACATTTTTAAGCACCGGAAATTCGGATCGGTGCCAAAAAAAATTGTGATTCTCAAAAGACGAATAAAAGGTGGTAGATTTAGCCTTTAATCGATGTTTGGCAAAAACCACAATTACGATCATTCGGAACAGAATGAAAAAAAAATCGCAGGGGTTTAAACTGTTGAGGGCTTTTTAGGATACTTTGAGGTCATAAAAAAACCGATTTTTTAAATCTATTCGATATTGGCAAAATAATCCTTAGTTAAAAGAATATTCGTAAATATGCCATTTTTCACGTTTTATTAAATCCATTTTCCCACATAAAAAAATCTTGATAAAAAAAAATGATAAAAGCTTCTTATAGAGAATACTTCAAAGTTTCCAAAACCCTCTGGTTTTTTTCTGTGCGACCATTAGTCTCCGAGTAATCAGACGATCATTCGGAACACAATGAAAAAAAAATCGCAGGGGTTTAAAATTTTGAGGGCTTTTTTAGGATACTTTGAGGTCATAAAAAAACCGATTTTTTTTTATCTATTCGATATTGGCAAAATAATCCTTACTTAAAAGAATATTCGTAAATATGGCATTTTTCACGTTTTTTTAAATCCATTTTTCCACATAAAAAAAAACATGATAAAAAAATGATAAAACCATCTTATAGAGAATACTTCAAAGTTTCCAAAACCCTCTGGTTTTTTTCTGTGCGACCATTAGTCTCCGAGTAATCAGTCATCAAAGTCAAAAGTGTCATTTTTGCTTTGAACATCGATAACCCAGCGAGAAAAAATCGTACAGAGCTCTCCCACCGCTCAAATTAAAGGGGAAGAATCCAGCTAGACGATCCTTTTAATTCAATAATTCAAAAAAATTCATTAAAGTTCGTGCAGACTGTGAAAGATGAGGAAAATTTTGAATTTTTTTTTACTTTGTTTTTTTTATGGCTACTAAAAATTGGCTGATGCGAAAAATGTTTGAGCTCAAGATCTCAAAACTAGAGATTCACACCTTCAATTTACTTTTTTTTATTTTGCTGTACGACCATTTTTCGAGGAGTTACAGCTATTTGAAAATGACCCTACAATTGGCGGACTTTTTCAATATCCTTTAATTCTTTGACCTGGTGTATAAGCAAGTACTAAAAGCAAGCTTGAAATTCAGTGTATGTCGTTTCGCCAAAGTGTAAACGACTTGTTTGTTTCATGGTGATAAACATGTCAAATTGCCTGCCAAAAAACGAGTACTTGCAGGGAATTTCACTGCACTGCGTTATTTAAAAAATCCCCAGCTGAAGCACACAGAATTCTTGTTAAGACTTAGTGCGTCCATGCTCTGCCGGAAAAAACATGCAGAGATTGGTTTAGACGCTTCATAAATAATGATTTTGATGGGTTGAATTGGAGGCATTACTTCATCCCGTGCAGAAATATGACCGGGCATTCCCTACTTTGTGTCCGGTCCTGACCAGACTTGCCTTGTCTGATTTACCTGACCGGACCCCCCCCCCCCTGGAACAAACCGGGAAGATCGCAAAATCGTTTTTTTACGGCTTGCCCTCTATGTTTGGAAATTACAATCTTCTGGCCGGGATACATTGCGAGCAAGTACATCTTCACGTAATGTGTACCCGGCCAGAACATTGACATGTTCTGAAAAGTGGAGCCTGTATTTAAGAACTAGAGAAAACCTACTTAGCTTTTCACCCCATCAACGATATTTATAATTGATTGAGATGAAACTAATACATCTGTTGTAATTCTATTCATCATTAAAAGCATTCATCTCATCAATGATAATCGACGCGGATAACAATGCTCATAATAAATACCGGGATTACGATAACTAATGATTCGAGAATAAAGAATAGCCAAATTATTTTATGAGGCAACAAAGTAAAGCAGGTAATTCGTGGTTTTTGAACGCCTTGTCGCCATGTTGGGAAATATCAATGTTTTGGCCGGGAAGATATTACCTGAATGTGATTCGCAAACAATCTGCCAGGTTGCTACAAGCGAAGCGCTTCGCGTAAGCAAGGTACCATCGTACGAGGATAAAAGTTCGTCCTGTCAGTTTTCGATATATCGATATATCGAAAAAATATCGATATATCGATATATCGAAAAAAATATCGATAAATCGATATATCGAAAAAATATCGATATATCGAGATATCGAGAGAAAAATATCGATATATCGGTATATCGAAAAAATATATCGATATATCGATATATCGAAAAAATATATCGATATATCGATATATCGGTACGATTTTATAACAATACTAGCGAAATCTAGTCCGTTTTATAAAACAGATTGTGTTATCTCTGCCTAGTTCAATGCCAATAAACACCAAACGACGGATGACATCCTTTCAGACAATTATGATAGTGATCTAAAGTTTTATACAAATAATATCCAGTTTTTTAAAACACTTCCATACCACACTGGACATGACTGCCCGAAACAAAACACTTGTTACTTGTGGATTCTGCAATCACGATTGACGAGTTGTGCTTGCGTTGCGTTGAATCAAAGAACATATATATTACATGGAAGAACAGGTTCCGTGTTGATAGTTGGCACAGAAAATGTAGTATATAATTTCGCCGCTAGACTGCGCGGCGACGTGCCACACACAATCAAAGAACACATATTCTTTGGATGATTCATGCACATTGATACAGGCAGCGCTTTAGGTGGCTGGGGTGATAAGTAAGCATCACCCCAAGAAATCGTGACAGCGCTCCCATAAGGCCTGTACTTAGTGTACTTCTATGTAATATATGTTCTTTGGTTGAATCGTTGATGTGTGATTGAGGCACAGATTACATAGATGATATCCAAGTTTGAGGTTAGTTTTTTCAATGCCAGTCACAGAGTAATTTTTAACATGGCTAAAGTCACATACTCACAAATTACTGTGCCACCAGTGCCACCAACTTGTCTGTCCAGTTGGCAGCATTGCTAGTGGAGAGTTTACATACATACACGGGTCGAAGCGGACTTAGTTCCAATTTCGTCCACTTGGACAGTTAAGTTGGTGGCGGTATAGTCAGTGGCGACAACGGGGTCGGTGTTGCTATTGGAAAAAATATAGTTTTTTATACGCTTTCGATACTTGATATTTTATATCGATATATCGATATATCGAAATACAATATATCGCCTGAAAATATCGATACATCAAACAAAAAATATCGATATATCGATAGATCGATATTTTTTGCCAATCCCAGCCCCCTGACACTGGTAGTTAAATGCTGTTCGCAAAATGTCCTTGCCGCACTATGGCGCTAGTAGTCGTGTGACAGGCATGCATATATATGTATGTTGCACCAGTGTTTCGACTATCTTACATGAATGAAAGTCTATTGATACATTTGGAATGATTTTCCCTTCTAATGATTTTCCATTTGAACGCAATAAATAATGTCGCCATAACGCGATAACAGGCGAAAGCCACGAAAGTATCGAATCGTTCCGCTCATCGGAGTATTTAGTGCCGGAGGCTGTCACATAACAGCCAACGCTAGGTAGTGGCGATTTCAAGAACTAAAATGCCGGGACAAAACGCGTTTTCGTTTATCGTATGGGAATAGTAGGCCAGTGTGAGGGGGCTGGCCAATCCTAACCTGGCCTCAGACCCGTTACATTGCGAACCTATTCCAGGGTGGAAGGCTCGACCGGAGCCTGACATTGTCTAGGGAAGGCAGATCAAGGCCAGTACTGTTTTTCGACTCAAATTTCTACACGGGATGAAGACTCATATCAGACGCTAGCTGAACTTGCAGAATCATTAGAAGTTGATCACACAACAGTTTCGAAACTCTTAAAAGCATTAGGAATTATTTTTTCAAGCAAAGCATTAATTTTTACGAAAAAACAGCGAAAACTTGTTCTATATCCCAATATAATAATCTGTAATTGCAAATTGACAATTAACATTGTAAATTTGCAAAAAAAGCATTCTAAAATTCTAGATACTCGAATCGGATTCAGAGTTGTGAATAATGCATTATTTTGATAGTGCATTACTGTATACATTACAAATTACAAAATTAATGTGTAATGGATATATGTTCCATTACAAATTACAAAAGTAATGTGTAATGGATATACGTTCCATTATAAATTACAAAAGTAATGTGTAATGGACATATGTTCCATTACAAATGACAAAAGTAATGTGTAATGGATGTGTGTTCCATTACAAATGACAAAAGTAATGTGTAATGGACGTGTGTTCCATTACAAATAAGAAAAGTAATGTGCAATAAATGCATGTTCCGTTACAAATTACAAAAAGTAATGTGTAATGGTTGCATGATCCATTACAAATTTCAAAAGGTAATGTGTAATGGACGCATGTTCCATTACAAATTGAAAAAGTAATGTATGATTAATGAGTGCTTCATTACAAAATACAATTACAACAAGGTAATTCGTAGCGGAGAATATTCCATCACAAATAGAAAAATTGCCGTGCTCACATTAGAAATTTGCACATTGCTATCTCATTATTTTATTTCGCTAAATGCAATTTGTTTTAAGTAAATTCGTTTTTCTTCTGCATAAAACTCGACAACACAAAAAAAAGGTTTATACAAGCCAGATTTGTATCATCAAAAAAAAATAACTTCTCAATACAAAGTCATGATCTCCTATACTTTTATGTACACTCTTTCAGAATCCGGGGTCAAAATTGAGTTTTGTGCATTAGAAAAATAAATATGGCCGTTAAAAAACCTCGTGTTACAATTATAACGACAGAAGCGAGAAAAAGATCGAGAGAGAAAGAGAAAAAAGTGGCTAAGATGATGTTTCATGTATCTCACGAATCCGCAGAATAGGCGGAAGAAATTATACTTAACACAATTATAAGCATTCTAATAAAATATACGTAACCTAGCTAATAATAAAAGATGTAAATAATAATATAAGTAATATAACAAAAATGAATACAAGTTACTGAAACAAAACATGTCGCTTTATATAGTTTCTGCATGATATACCTATTTTATTATTTCAGATAACTATATAGATCGTTTGAAATTTATAACTCCTTGAATGGATTGTTCAGTAGACCAAACAATTTCGATCTATTTGAATTTGAAGTGGAGTTTTATAAGTTTGCAACGCGTAATCTGTTACACGTTGCTTTTATAATCGATATCCATTATCAATTGATAATAATAATAGTAATTGCTCTTTGCATTTATTCATGGTATATTACTTTTTCAATGCTCAATGAGGCACGCATTCATTACACATAATTTTTGCTTTTTTAAAGAGGAAGCTTTGTGATAAAAAGAATTTGTTTTCCAGTTTTCAATGTTAATGCTCGAAAAATTCTTATATATCTCAAAACTTCGAAAAATCATGCGAGACAATATATCATATCAGATCAATTTCAATATGCAGTTTTTTTCATTATTTGTAACCAGCTTTTGCTTGCAACTTCGTCCATGTCTTTAAAAGTATCGACTTTTTCATGTAGATAGCTTTGTCTGTGTAAAACAGCAAGGTGAAAGTAATGTGCGAACTTCTAATTTGAACGTTTTTCGTCTGCATTATTGAGTTTCAAGCAAAAAAAATGAATTAGTCTTGAAAGAACTTTTAGTGAGCGAAATTAAATAATAAGACAGCAACTTTTAGCAAATGTGCAAATTTCTAATGCAAGCACGGCAATTTTGTTATGTGTAATGGAATATTCTCCACTACAGATTACTTTTTATCAATTGTAATTTGTAATCGAACATGCATCCATTACAAATTACTTTTTAAAATTTGTAATGGAACGTGCATCCATTACTCATTACTTTTTGAAATTTGTAATGGATCATGCAACCATTGCACATTACTTTTTGAAATTTGTAATGGATCATGCAACCATTACGCACTACTTTTTAAACTTTGTAATGGATCATGCAACCATTACACATTACTTTTTGAAATTTGTAATGGCACATGCATTCATTGCACGTTACTTTTCTCATTTGTAATGAAACACACATCCATTACACATTACTTTTGTAATTTGTAATGGAGAACTTATCCAATACACATTATTTAAAGTAATGAGTAATGCATTATTTTAAAATTACTATTTTCACAACTCTGATCGGATTGTGAGTCGAATTATCGAGAAGAACTGAAAATGTCCAAGCCAATCCACCCCTCAACTAGCAATATTTCTGCATCGGTAAATTCCTAAATTGAATCTTGAAAACGTGCTCAGAACAATTCTCACGATTCACGTGAGCTGTGTCGCAGCTTCGGGGAACCTAATTGAAGGAGGTTACAAACCAGATGGCAATTGGATCCAAACGAGACGTGCCATCGTCTAAAAAGTGTGGAGATCGTACGAAGCACTCGGTACACGATGTCCGTCGACTTTTTCGGCACTTCGCCGCACGCGGTGCACGAGCATCGTGGGCACAGTGTTCAAAAGGAGGTGGGGAGGGGGAAGGGCTGATGACCGGAGTAAAGAACGTTTTCTCGAGAACCCCGGGAGACTGCAATAAGATGGAGACAGTTCCGGTTGTCCGTTTCGAGGAAAGTGAAACTGCACGCGACGTGGAACGAAAAGAGGCAGGAAAAGGGAGAAATGGGGGATGGAAAAGTGTGGAAAAGGAGAGAGAGAAAGAGAGAGACGGATAATAACGTCGATGAACTTACCCTTCGGAGTGAACTCGCTGTCCTCGCCCAAGTAAAACGGACCCTGGCGCACTACGATCTCGTGCACGATTATTGCGAAGCTGTAGACGTCACCCTTCTGAGTGCCCTCCAGGGGTGGTCTCTCCATCCTCAGCAGCTCCGGCGCCGTCCACAATCGTTCTGAAAACGACAATTCCTCCAATCCTGTGACTGTTCCACTTTCGCCCGCGAGAGCACCCTCTCCGTCGCTCTCTAGTCCAATTTTCGCCCTCCCACTGACGGTTGAATGAACTCCCGAAGCTCTGCGGCTCGCATCGCGCAACCAAGTGTGGACTGTAGTCTCGTATTTTTTGGGACTCGGGCGGAATGGGGGTGGACAGTGTTGCGGCTCGTGAAGGCTGTTTAGGGATGTGGGGGCTCCGGGGGCTTATTCGGGGAAACGGGGAGGGATTTTGCAATGGAGGGGGGCGTCTTTAAGGGGGGTTCGGATTTAATTTTCGGCGTTAAAATTTGAAAAAAGTGACGAAAAATATCGGAAATATGTTTTTTAGGTCTTCGAGGCAATTTCTGATGGTAACAGTCATATATTTTTGTATTTTTTTTCACTATCGTAAATTTCTGTTTTTTTTTTATTTTCTCCGGATTTGTTTAGTTCTTGTATTTTGGGTATTGAGTTTTTATTAGTGTTATAATTTAAATGCACTTATTTACTTTTAATCGAATTTTCTTAGTTTTGTATTTTTGTCTGCGTTATTTTAGTTTTTATCTTTCCTGTGTTGAGTTTTTATTAGTATTATTATATAAATCTACTTATTTATATTTGATTTTTTATTGTTTATGTTTCTTTCTCTCATTCGCATTATTTTTATGATTTCGAGTTAGTTGTTTTTTGTTCAATTTTACTCTCGTTAATTTGTAATAATTCTTAATTACCCGAAAGAAACTCATTTATATTATTACTCTTTATTCAAATTATTTTTTTAATCACTCGAATAAGTCCAGTCATAATCATTTGCATGAGTTTTTTTTAAGGGGTTAGCCCCACTTGCGATTTTGAAAAAAATCGATTTTTTATTGCGTTTTTTTGAAGTATAAGTATCTGAGAATAGATGGCTCTATGAGTATAGGAATAGATGACTCTATGTAAGTTTACAAAAAAAAAATATTTTCTTCGTGTAAACTGAAATTGAAACTTTAAACGCGTTTTTCTCAAAATGGCATTTCTGAAGTCGGTGACCAAGATTACTCGAACACTAATGAACCGATCTTCTTGAAGTTTTGCAGGCTTATTTAATACATAAAAATGTAGTCTTTAATCGTTCGATTTTTTTTTTTTTTTTTTTCGAAAAAAGTGGCCTTTTTATAGCCAAAAAACGGCCGTTTTTTTTTCGTTAAAATCGAACCATTAACTTTGACTGTCCGCCATTTTGTGAAAAATGAATATTTTTTAAAATCCTTCGATTAAAGACTAGTTTATACTTATATTTGACTAAATCCATCCGCATTTTTTTTCAGATGATCCACTTCGCCGCAATGTTGGTCACCCCAAACCGTGTATATAAAAACATTATTTCATTGACGGCCATTTGCCACTAAACAATGTAATATTTTTCAATAAAAAAATTACTGAAAGTTCTTCAAGATGTGTTCTTTAAGATGGTATATTGATCGACTAAAAAAGTTTTGTAGTTTTCTTTTAAAAAATTCATGAAAAAGACCTTTTTTGCGCTACAAGTGGGGGTAACGTCTTAATTATGACATTTCTTTTCATCGAGTTTTAATTTTTGTATCGTTACCGAAAAATTGTTGAAAATACAGAGGCTTGATCAATTTTATTTCCAAATCTAAAATTGAATTCGCTAATTTTTGCTGCCCAACATTATTTTACTCGCGGGCATCATTTTTTACGTCGTCGAAATTACGCTCGATTCGAATTGAGAAACTGTATTTTGAAATCTGCAATTTATTAGGTTCGTTTTCCATAGTTTTTCCACTTTTTATTCACCACCTCGTCTCATATTCGTGATTTATTCCGGTTCTTTAAATTATCATTTTCAATTAAACCGAATTCTCATTTTGGTTTCCTTAACGAAGGATCGTTAAAGAAACAAAAGTGAAGATACTTTATGTGGAAGCCCGTTATCGATTTATCAAGTTTTATCGTTTCTTAATTTTTTCAATTTATTTCATTTCTTTCTTACTTTTGTCATTTGTTTTATTTCTTTTCTACGTTTGTTTTTTAATTCACTGTATTTCTCTTTTACTTTTATTCTTTTTTAAATTTATTTAACTTCCAGTTTACATTTATTATTTTTTCAATTAATTTTATTTCTTTATCACGTTTGCTTTTTTGAAGTTAATATTCTAAATTCGACTACTAATAATTTGTTTATACCCTTCGTATAATAAAAGAGAAATTGTTGAAAATCCAAAAACCAATGGGTGAAAATGTGTCCGGGTGGGATGATCAAGTAAAGCGAGTGAAGTCAAGTAAAACGAGATACGTACTTCTCCAGTATGCGTAACTCTCCTTGTCATCGTCGGGATCACAGGAGCACGGTTTTCTCAGCTCGTGAAGACCGAAGTCCGCGATTTTCAGGACGAACCTCGAGTCCACCAAGCAATTCGATGACTTCAGGTTGCCGTGACTTCGGACCTCGGAACCGTGGAGGTAAACCATTCCGCGTACTATGTCGTGTATCAACGACCCGCGAAAAACTCGGTCCAGCTTTATTTGATCGTTCTCCAGTATGTCCTGATGGAACAGTAGAACAAACGGAATAGTGGTTCAACGCCCTCTTAAGAAGTCTCAATACTTTTTATTTCCGGCGATTTATCGAAAAACCATTGTCCTCCAAATAGCTTTAAAAAAATTGCTATTGGGAACTTGACTCCAATTTTTTGTTCCTATCTCCGCACTCCTGCGGTTCATTTTTCCAAACTAACACCTGGAGGAATTAAGGGGTTACGCCCACTTGCGATTTTGAAAAAATCAATTTTTTTTTATTGCATTTTTTTGACGTATAAGTATCCGGGCCCATACTTCTGTATGGGCCCGGAATAGATGACTCTATGTAAGTTTACAAAAAAAAATATTTTCTTCGTGTAAACTGAAATTTAAACTTTAAACGCGTTTTTCTCAAAATGGCATTTCTGAAGTCGGTGACCAAGATTACTCGAACACTAACGAACCGATCTTCTTGAAATTTTACAGGCTTATTTAATACATAAAAATGTAGTCTTTAATCGTTCAATTTTTTTTTTCGAAAAAAAATGGCCGTTTTATAGCCAAAAAACGGCCGTTTTTTTCGTTAAAATCGAACCATTAACTTTGACTGTCCGCCATTTTGTGAAAAATGAATATTTTTTAAAATCCTTCGATTAAAGACTAGTTTACACTTATATTTGACTAAATCCATCCGCATTTTTTTTCAGATGATCCACTTCGCCGCAAACCGTGTATATAAAAACATTATTTCATTGACGGCCATTTGCCACTAAACAATGTAATATTTTTCAATAAAAAAATTACTGAAAGTTCTTCAAGATGTGTTCTTTAAGATGGTATATTGATCGATTAAAAAAGTTTTGTAGTTTTCTTTAAAAAAATTCATGAAAAAGGCCTTTTTTGCGCTACAAGTGGGGGTAACGCCTTAAGGCCATGTGCCACATGCCACCGACCGCATCGAAATTTTGAAATGGGAATTCTCCCGAACGGATCAACCAATTGGAATGAAATTTGTTGTGTGCATGCAGGGCGCTTGCTCCGAGAGCATGATTCGCGAAATTTTCCAAAATTTCGAAAAAAAATTTGCAGTTTGTCGTTACCATGCGAAAAACTGTGAATTATTGACCATTGCATCGCATTGTCGTTAATTTGGCGCGAATCATGCTCTCGACAGTGAAAAAGCACACATTTTGAGCTTTGTTTCACCTGTTTTAATGAACAAATGGCGGAGAAAAAGCATTTTGAAATTTTTACATAAATGTAGCAAATATGTACCAACAAAGCTCAAAATATCAGGTATCGGAGCGAGCGTTCAGTTCATCCGTTTTCTCACTGGCGGCGCGCAGCTCACTTCGACTGGTTTGACCGACCGCGCTCGCCTCCTTCCGGAACAATTTATTTTTTGACAGGTCGAAAGCCGGAGCTATAACCTCGCACATTCGTTCGAATTATATTTCATACGATGTGTGTAATAGAGTGTGATGTAGAATGTGAATAGTGGAAATAGTGTTAGAGTGCAGTTTATTTTCGTCGCGCTTTGGTGAGTTTTTTTTTCTGTGAACAACGCCTCAGGACGCCGGCACACCACCGACAAGAAATCCCGACAACGAAATAATCAACGAGAAAACCGCCGCGGCCGATTACACGAAGAAGATCGAGGAACATCGATCGAGGAAAACACCAGAAGTCAAGGTACGTACGTGCTATAACCTCATAAACTCAATTTACGTACTTTGTAATTTGCCACGATCTTCCCTCGCATTGCTTTCCCGCTCGCCGATGTGTCAAATAGCCAACGGCTCCGATGCAAGAAACCCAAGTTCATTTGCTCTTCGCAGAAATACCTCGGTATTTATTTGTGAAAAAATCGCAGATCGCATATTTTTCATTTCCTGAGCAGTGTGCGACCAAAATGAGGCACGAAATTCAACACCCTTTGCCTACGAACGCTAAACTATCACGTCTCAAACACGGATGATTTGTGGACCTGTGACGATTCCTCGATAGCTTCACCCTGAGCACCATACTAATACTAGTACCGATACCGTACGCACACACGTGGTAGGTACGGTACCTGGGCTATCATGTAGGAACCAGAACTAATCTAGCGTCGAATTTACCATCTAGATGGACCATTCGATTTATCCACGGCAGCAAGTACGTACTGCCGAGGATGAGAAACTGCGTCAATCGTCGCGGCCACAATATACAGTCCCGGTGTCGCGAGGATATCACCGCTGTCTCCAATCTCTCCGAGAGTACCAGCAAGGCTGACCGCAAGGAACAATATTTTGCCATGGATCGCACCACCAATCTGTGCAAGACCTTTCACCTACGTATGTACGTTTTAAAACAAAGGGCGAGGACGCTAGAGCCTTGCATCTTCTTCAACAGAATTGAATGGTCAACGGTTGAACATGTTGAGGTAGAACAAGCATGCGCTCTTGATTTTTATAGATTTTGTTCAAATTTTAACCAGACATTGTTCGTATGATTATGCATGTTTCAGTGAAATTTCAGAACAGTCGACTATTGAGGATTCAGAGATAATGGGTTTTAAAATTGCAACTTTTAACACTGCAGGGTCTGCATTGAAATTTAGACACAGTAATTTTCCGTAACAAATATTTGTCCTCTATAAAAAGACACAAGGCAATAACATAAGCAATATGAAATATTAATGTTTATAACGCAAATATTTCTTTTTACGTTAAAAGTTTCTAACTTTAGGAACACGATACTTATCTTTTTTCTCGACATATTGACCAATACTGTTCTACGGTGTTGCATAATGTCTTCTTATTATAGGGGACAAATATTTTTTACCGAGAGTTATTCTGATGTTACTGAACGTCTTTAGCAAAACTGAATAGTAAAGATAATCCAAACTTTTTTCACTCGTTCCCTAACTAGTTTGCTATCTAGTCATAATTTTTCCTCAAAATGAATAACCCAAAAGAATGGTACGCCGAATTATGTGACCTCATTTTCGGCCAATGCAGACCCTGCAGTGTTAAAAGTTGCTATTGAAAAATCCATTATCTCCCAATCTAAATAGTCAACTGTTCTGAATTTTCACTCAAACTTGCATGATGATATGAACAATGTCTGGTTAAAATTTGAACAAAATCGATAGAAATCAAGAGTGCACGCTCTTTTTATCATAAGGGCTTACACCACTGTAAACGTCAAAACTTGAGTGATATTTTGCGATTTTTTTTGTAGGACAAATAAGAGACTATTAATATTCAAGGATGTTATTATTCATATCTTCGAGTGATCAAAATGAAATGTATATTAAAAAATTATGCCAAAAGGTGAGGCTGGAGCTATTCTGGAGAGGCATGTTGCATTTGAGACGCTCTGCGGCACGCAGTATAGCTGACTCAAATTCGATTTTACAAGGGGACAGTACGGCAGTCGGATTTTTGTAATTTTTCGTACTCATGGTACGTGAAGTTCAGAGCTCGAATATTAATATCCCAAAGCAGTTCGACGCCATATTCAGAAATTTTCGAGAAAATTGACTTTGAAGTTTTCGAGCGCACTCTTATCCCACAAAGATGCAACGATATTCGAACCGGGCTCGTGGCGTACCCGGTAGCGCTCGAGTCTAGTAATCGCGGGGTCGCTGGTTCGAGTCTCACTTCGAAATTTTTTTTTTTTTTTTTCATTTTTTTTTTAATTCGCATACCTCCGTCATTTAAATATCCCGATAAATTTTTGTTGTATATAATCACATATTATTATATATAATTAATATAATATATCTATATATGTTTATATATGGACAAAATCCATATATAGTTATTTATGTACAAAATTCATTATAGTTATACATAATTATATGTTTTCTCATATATGATCATATATTATTTATATATAACAATAGGTGATTATTTATAAAAAAATAAATAAATAATCCCGGGATAAAAATCATAAAATCTATGCTAATTCACATATATGTAATTATAATTGTCAATGATAAATGCAAGTCTTATTTTTGATTATCTCTTGCTTGAAATTGCGAATAGGCGACGTAAAAATATCCAGTAATAATATTTACATAAACTCCCTTGTAGATTAATAGCAATATAAATAGAAGAATAAATGTTGAAATATGTGAGTTATATTCACATATTTCAACATTTATTCTTCTATTTATATTCCTATTAATCTACAAGGGAGTTTATGTAAATATTATTACTGGATATTTTTACGTCGCCTATTCGCAATTTCAAGCAAGAGATAATCAAAAATAAGACTTGCATTTATCATTGACAATTATAATTACATATATGTGAATTAGCATAAATTTTATGATTTTTATCCCGGGATTATTTATTTATTTTTTTATAAATAATCACCTATTGTTATATATAAATAATATATGATCATATATGAGAAAATATATAATTATGTATAACTATAATGAATTTTGTACATAAATAACTATATATGGATTTTGTCCATATATAAACATATATAGATATATTATATTAATTATATATAATAATATGTGATTATATACAACAAAAATTTATCGGGATATTTAAATGACGGAGGTATGCGAATTAAAAAAAAATGAAAAAAAAAAAAAAAAAAAATTCGAAGTGAGACTCGAACCAGCGACCCCGCGATTACTAGACTCGAGCGCTACCGGGTACGCCACGAGCCCGGTTCGAATATCGTTGCATCTTTGTGGGATAAGAGTGCGCTGGAAAACTTCAAAGTCAATTTACTCGAAAATTTCTGAATATGGCGTCGAACTGCTTTGGGATATTAATATTCGAGCTCTGAACTTCACGTACCATGAGTACGAAAAATTACAAAAATCCGACTGCCGTACTGTCCCTTTGTTAGAATAAAATAAATAAATTTCTATTAATTTACACGAGTATAGCTAGAGAAATACGTAGAGGATTGTGAAAATATTAATTTTTGTGTAATTGGGGAGCATTAATCCAAAAACTTATTTTTCGACAGAAAAAAAAGGACAATAATTTGGTAATAACTAATGTTATAACTAACTCATAGAAAATCCCGTACGTATTTCTCTTTGGAATGTTATTTTAAACATGTACTCAAAATTTGGAGTGAAAATAATGAAAATTTTTTAAGTTATGCTGCGTGCCATTTTGAAAAATTGTGTTTTGAGAAAAACCAGCGTAACGCAGAGTTTCTTCTCCATTCCCTGGTGGACTATGGACAAAATATTTTCGATGAAACGTTTCGAGGAGAATAAGCCACTGTCCGGGCTGAATCTCCGTCGTCTGATGACATCAGCACCGTACCCATACCTTCGTGAGGCGAGCGGTGGACAAAGTGTATATGAATCGTGGTCGAGGTATTTGTTTAAATTTATTAAAACGGACGGTAAGATGTCACCACCTTTCCACAGGGCAAGTCTTTAGCAACTCGGAAAGCCTGAAGTTGAATTGTTGTAAAAAATTATTGAAAACTTTCAATTTTGGGTAAGTCAGCATTTTATTTCAAATTCGTTCAGGTCAAAATGACGCAGTGTGTCAAGGAAGGAGAACACCACCGTCACTGCCCATTTTCGACCGTTTTTTGAAGATTTTTTTTAAAGAAACCAATAAAATACATGGTCAAAAGAACTTTTAGGCTTTACCAGGTATATATTGAAGTATGTAAAAAGAGTTTATTTGTCAAAAGAATAGGAAATCGCGGTGCACGAGTTGCTATAGCACTACTGGTTTTCAGTCAACCCTCTCCATACTGTTGAAGTTTGCATCGTTGGAACGCAACGAAAGCTCTTGCTTACATTTTATTTTTTTTATGTTTATTGTTATGGAAAAACTTTTTTTAAAGATTTATATTGTAGATTGCTAAATAAACATCTTAAAAAATGGTTAGAAGATTTTTGTGAGCAAAGTTTGCCAAAATAAATTAAAGGAATTCACGAATATTAATTTTCGTTGCGTTCCAACGACACAAACTTCAACCTCATACTCTCTCTGCGGAACGCAGTACAACTATCGTTAATTTAATCCTGGAACTAAGAGCGAAATATTTTCGTTAATTATGTTAGTTTTAGAAGTCAAATACGGGGAAAAATTTCAAAATAATTTTTTAAAAATCGTAACGAGAAAAAAAAGTTCGTGTTTTCGACCATAATTTTGATATACTACTCCAAAAAATTAAAGGAACAGAAAATTTCTTCTTTTTTTGGAGTGTCTTTTGAAGCGCTGTATCTAACGGAAAAATGGTCGCATCGAGATAAAAAAAAAAGCCTTCGAAGCTTCAAGTTTCTAGTTTCACGATTTTTTGGCAACTTTTTTTGCGAGCTGCGGTTTTCGCGCTATCATAAGAATAGCGGAGGAAAATAATTGCCAAATTTATTATTATTTTTTTTTCAAGGGTTCACGGGCTAGTTAATTTTTTTCCACGTAACTCAATGTATAGGTCAGTTGGCTTGTTGATTCAGCTTTAATTTGGTTTTTTGTCTCTCTACGTCAATTTTTTGCTGAGATATCCGACTTTAAATGAAACAAGATCCTTTTGTCTTTGATAATCAATATCTCAGCAACCAATGATTGCAACGGGAATTAAAGGGCAGCTTTGAAAACTTGAATAAATTTCCTACCAGCCCCTTTCGTTGATCTTTCAGAAAAACATTTTTTCACTCTCAACATTAATTTGAAAAAAGGACAAAAAGTGACTTTTATAGTTTGTCAGTAAATCTACTACTACTTTACAAATATTGATAGAAACA
The DNA here is from genome assembly GCA_944452715.1 of Ophion slaviceki. Lineage (NCBI taxonomy): Eukaryota > Metazoa > Arthropoda > Insecta > Hymenoptera > Ichneumonidae > Ophion > Ophion slaviceki. The sequence continues at coordinate 10,174,471 of OX101786.1, read as the reverse complement.
CTAATGTTGCCGCGTTTTTTTTTTCAAGCGTAATGTAGCCCCAATAGCCCTGTTAATTTTCAAATTGATTCATCGAACTGTTTTTCCGGACTGATTGATCAATGTTTTACAGAACAATGAAAGGCACAAGTGTATTGTTTCTAAACATCGTGTAATCATCATCAAAATGGAAAGACCAATTTTCTTCGACTTTTTTCACAAATTTGCACTAGTCTCTTGTTAAATTTAAGAAAAAGAAATTCATAAAATTTCAATTTTTTAAAAATATTTCTTTTAACTTTGTAAAACATTTCAGGAAACAATGCTGACTCATTTTTTACCCGATTCGGCCTTTGCGCACTATATTTTCACTCATGTTTAATTTCATTCATTAAAAGTTGATAACCCCAAACTGTATTCAATAGTCGATCTGAGAACATTTATGCGATTAACTCTTGATATTTTCTACGAAGGTTATTAGGGTTCCAGAAAACAGTTATTTTTTCAAACTAGGCATGAACAAAAATTGAAAAACGTTACAGTTTACAAAAACTTTAGATTAATTTATTTACCTAAACGTACAAAAAAATTACCAAAAAATATTAGTTAAAAAAATGTTAATTGGTTTTTTCTTTAAAAAAAGATCAGTTTTGGAAGAAAAATTTTTTTGTAACCCTAATAACCTTCGCAGAAAATATCGAGAATTAATTTCATACAAGTTCTCAGATCGACTAGTGAATACAGCTTGGGGGTTTCAACTTTTAATTAATGCAATTAAAGATGAGTGAAATTATGGTGCGCAAAGGTCGAATCGTGTAAAAATGAGTCAGTATTGTTTCCTGAAATGTTTGACAAATTTGAAGAAAAAAAAATTGAAATTTTTCGAATTTTTTTTCTAGACTTTAACAAGCAACTAGGTCAAAGTTGTGCAAAAAGTTGAAGAAAATTGGTTTTTTCATTCTGATGATGATTACACGATGTTTAAGAACAATACACTTCTTCCTTTGTTTTGTAAAACTTTGATGAATCGAACCGAAAAAATGGTTCGATGGATCAAATTGAAAATTTACAGGGCTATTGGGGGTACATTAGGCAGAAAAACAACCGGGCAACATTAGTCTTTCCATCAATACTTAAAGGATTGTACATTTACTATAATATATAAAGTAATAGTACAGTTACTGAAAAGCCATTAAAAAGCCATTTTTTGGTCCTTTTTCAAATTAATATTAATGGTGAAAAAATGTTTATTTTTCTGAAAAACAACGGAAGGGTCGTGTTGGAAATTTATTTAAGTTTTCAAAGCTGCCCGTGCAATCATTGGTTGCTGAGATAATGGTAATCGAAGACAAAAGGATCGTTTTACATTCAAAGTCGGATATCTCAGCAAGAAATTGTCGTAGAGAGACAAAAAAAACAAATAGAAGCTGAATGAACAAGCTAACTGACCTATATATGTATTTAACTGAAATAACATTCTCGAGCGCGTGGACCCTTGAATAATAACCCAAAAAATTTGGAAATAAATTTTCTCTCGCTATTTTTTATTATTGCGCGATTACAGTAGCTCACAAATTTGTTTTGACGACAGATCTCGAAACTAGAAACTTGAAGCTTCATAATGCTTTTTCTCATCTCGATGCGACCATTTCTCACATTGATACAGCGCTTAAAAAAAACACTTTGAAAAATTGAAGAAATTGGATTGGTCGAGGGGACGAAAATTGTTCAAGTTCTGCTGCGTCCCGATTTCCAAAACGTGGTTTGGAGAAAAACGTGTGTGAAGTTAACGGTTAGGCGATAGACCTGAAGAAGTTGTGTTTCCGTAATCTAATGCCACCTTTTGGTCGAAAATAAAACTATTTTTAGTCGGTGAGTTTATCCCCATAGATAATAGGCTTACAAGAGTTGAGAATTGCGACTACCGGCATGGCATCGCCGAAGACGCTTTTCAGCGCCGGAGACACTCCTATAAAAATAGCTCGAAAACCACTTAAAAAATTTTTTTTCGGCTATAAACGAATATTCATCATATTTTTGGAAGTTATCAGGATTTTTTCAGTGTTTCCAAAAAAAAAGATTTTTCGAAAATTTTCCACCGGTGTCCTCCTTTAAACATATCGCGATCGTAAAATTTCACCGCTCTTCTGTAGGGCGAGACTCTTGCGATGGTCATTGCTAGAAAATTCGATCCTTGGAGGAACCTGCCGAAGATAAATCCCGGCAGAGAGAAAAAAATTCTAAACGTATTTATTTTAACAATAATTATAATATTTCACCACTCTTTCGAAAAGTGAGACTCGGTCGATCTCGTTCGCTCGCGAATTTGGTCGACCGAGGCCAACCTGCCGAAGATAAGCCATGGCAGAGAAAAAAATGGCGAACGCAATTGTTTAAACAAAGAGCATTGTAAATTTTTTTAAGTTTCCAAGGATTTTTGAAAAGTGCTTCCAACAAAACGATTTTTCGAAAATTTTACACCGATGACCTCTAAACAATTTGCGATTGTAAAATTTTACCGCTCTTCTGTAGAGCGAGACTTCTCCGATCGTCATTGCTAGAAAATTCGATCTTTGGAGAAACCTGCCGAAGTGAATTCCGGCAGAGAGAAAAAATGCTAAACGATTTTTTTTAGCATAATTAGAAATAATTTAGTAATAATGAAATGTTACAACTCTTTCGCAGAGTGAGACGCGGTCGATCTCGTTCGCTCGCGAATTTGGTCGGCCGCAGACAACCTGCCGAAGATAAGCCGTGGCAGAGAAAAAAATGCCGATCGCAATTGTTTAAACAAAGAGCATTGTAACATTTTTTAAGTTTCCAAGGATTTTTGAAAAGTGCTTCCAACAAAACGATTTTTCGAAAATTTTACACCGATGACCTCTAAACAATTTGCGATTGTAAAATTTTACCGCTCTTCTGTAGAGCGAGACTTCTCCGATCGTCATTGCTAGAAAATTCGATCGTTGGAGAAACCTGCCGAAGATGAATTCCGGCAGAGAGAAAAAATGCTAAACGATTTTTTTTAGCATAATTAGAAATAATTTAGTAATAATAAAATGTTACCACTCTTTCGCAGAGTGAGACCCGGTCGATCTCGTTCGCTCGCGAATTTGGTCGGCCGCAGACAACCTGCCGAAGATAAGCCATGGCAGAGCAAAAAATGCCGATCGTAATTGTTTAAACAAAGAGCATTGTAGAATTTTACAACTCTTTTGTAGAGTGAGTCTCGAGCGATCTCGGTCGTGACTCGAGATATTAGCAGAGATCGAATTTGTCGACGATGAGCGACATCGAGATGCCAAATAGTCTTTGAGCTTATTTGTTTAAATTAATTAAAAAAGAATGGGAAAATGCTAGCACCCTTCCACCATACGAGTTTCTAGCAAACCCCGTTTGCTAGAAAGTTCAACCATAAAGAAATTTCCACCGATGACCGCCGTCGACAAAAAAATCGATTCGAGGGCATTTGTTTAAACAATGCGCGATCGCAAAATTTCACCGCTCTTCCATAGAGGGAGGCTAGCGATCTTGATTGTTCAAGAAGCTGACCAGCAAAAATGCTGCCAAATATGAACCCTGGCAGAGATAAAAATGCTGAACGCATTTGTTTAAATAATAAGCATTGTACAATTTTACCACTCTTTTGTAGAGTGAGTTTCGAGCAATTTCGGTCGCTCGAAATTTTGGCAGAGATCGATATCGTTAACGATAAGCGGCATCGATGTTACAAATTGTGCTCGAGCTTATTTGTTTAAATGATATAAATAAGTATGGGAAAATGCCTGACTCTTTTGGTTGTGGCCATCGTCGAAAAAAAATCGATTCGATGGCTGCATATACAAAGTAAAATGCAACAAAGTTTCACCCCGCTCTCCTGCCGAGCGAGCGCATGCTTCCAATACAAGCGTACCATAGTCGCTACGCATAGTTGTATGAATTGTGTGATACACACATAGACGTAAGGTGCTTGCGTACGACCGAACGGCGTGCGAGAATGTATTCGTTCTTTCTCCACGCGGTTGCCGCGGCGTAGCAAACACACACACACACACGCGCGCGCTCAGCGATCGCCGTCTATTTGGCTTCGACTCTTCGACTCAGTGCGAAGCATCGAGACCGAATTCGCGATCGCTGCGCTGTCCGTCGGTAGCGACTCGTAGCTAAAAACTACGAGATCTGCGCTACCGACGTAATGAGAGGCCGCGTCGAAATTTTCTGGCGTGTGGCACATGGCCTTAAGGGTTGTTCAGATCTAAATTACTGCGTGCGGAATTACTTCGTCTGAAGTAGAAACAATTTTTGGGTTTTACAATTCGGCCTTGGCCTTTTGAAAATCTTTTTTTATCGGAATTTAAGAGTTCTTTTTGTGGTTCTAAAATTTTCTAAAACCCAAAAAAAAGCAATCTGAAAAATAATGCGCGCTTACGAAAACTTTGCGGATATTCCCAAATTACTTTAAAAGAAGCAGTTCTGGAATTTTTACATTTTTTATCGCGAAATTTCTACGCGAAATATGAATGTTTGAGATTCTACTCGCATTCTGACCTCAAATTTTATATAGCCTTTTAAAAATCTTTTTTTCAGAATTTTAGAGTTCTTTATGGTTCTGAAAATTTCTAGAAACCAAAAAAGGGAATCTGAAAAATAATGCGGGCTTACAAAAACCGCGTGGATATTCTCAAATTACTTTAGACGAAGCAGTTTTGGAATTTTTACATTTTTTTATCGCGAAAATTCTATGCGAAATATAAATATTCGGGATTCTACTCAAATTATAACTTCAAATTCTACTTCAACCTCTTAAAAATCTTTATTTCCCAGGGTTTTAGAGTTCTTTACAATAATTCTAAATTTTCTAGAACCCAAAAAAGGAATCGGGAAAATAAACCAAACTTACGAAAACTTTGTGGAATATTCTAAAATTACTCAAAACAAAGCAGTTTAGAAATGTTGTATATTTCATACCGAATGCTCTACGCGAAATATAAACATTCGACATCAAATATACGAAAATTCCAAAACTGCTTCGTCTAAAGTAATTTTAGGATATACCACAAATTTTTCGTAAGCTTGCATTATTTTACACTTTTGGATATTCCCATTATTGGGCTGTAAAGAAATGTGTAATCCATGAAAAAGACCTCTGAAATATATATTTTTCCCTCAATATTGATATTTCACGTAGAATATAAGTCGAGTTTATTTACAGTAGAACCTCGATTATCCGAACCTTGATTATCCGAATTTTCGGTTATCCGAACGCTTCGGTGCCTTATCTGAATGTTCGATTATCCGAACTCAATGATGGTATTTTTTTTCTCATTTAGGGTATCGCCCTATGATATGCCCTTTTTTGTCTAATAAAGCTGATTCCTAACAATTCGAGATATTTTCAAAATACATTATAGCGACCAAGAAACGCGCAACTACTATGAGACAGTAAAAAATTGATCATTATTTTAAGCCACAATCATGATTTAAGGGGCTATATCAGTGTGACACTTTCAAAAAATCGATTTTCTTTTTTTTTTGCCTTTTTTGACAGTTTATACTTTAAAGAATATCATTATCATTTGTATCATTTATATCAATATCATTTTATCTTGCAAAAATCGATAGTTAAATATTTAAACGCGTTTTTCTCGAAATAAGATTTTTAAAATTTGCTGACATTGTAACTCAAAGAGCAATTATCCGATTGACTTGAAATTTGAACTGAGTACTCTTGAATATATTTACTCTACAATGACGTAGGATATTTTTGATTGGATGAAAATTGACGATTTGGCATTGAAGAGAACGACCATTTTATAGGCAAGAAAACAGACTTTTTTCAGAACTACGCCATTTTGTTAGATTTTGATATTTTTCGAAAATCCTACGTCATTGTACAGGAAATACCTTCCAGTTTAACGACATTTTTCCCTTTTTCGGTTTCAGCTACCCAATCGACCGGCATCATGTCAGCAGTGGAGGAACTTTTTTTTGCGCCTCCGAAGGCAGCGCACAAGTCGCTTGGATCTCAATATTTTTCTATGGAAAAATTGTGTAATATAGGTCAAGTATAGCCAAATATATTCTTAATTTTCCGAAGCATTTAATTGAGTACTTTTCTTCCAAAAAATTCCCGAAAATCACCCAGATTTTCAGCGTTCACACTGGCATAGCCCCTTAACTGCATAAGTAGTGGTGGTATAGAAATTAAAACTTTATTCATTATTAATTGCTATGAAATAAAGAATTTAGGCTCGTTGGATTAATAAAGACAATTTTCGATACTATATGTATTATCATGAGTTGATTTTCTCGGAAATCCGAGATATATTTTCGATCATCCGAATTTTTGATTATCCGAACGACGTCCGGTCCCAATTAGTTCGGATAAACGAGGTTCTACTGTACATTTATCTATAATCTGTACAATAATATCGGGACAGCTTCATCGATCTTGGAAAATTGCATCTCCTTTTTTCATTGCTCCAAGACACTTTTAACTAACCCTTAATCCTCATCTACCATGATAAATAAACCAGTAAAAAAAAGTGTGCAATCGACGTTGCAAAAGTGCACGACTTTTTGAACGACAGTGTACGATCGTTGGAGCCCCGCCACGGAAAATGTCGTCGCAACTGATGCGCGAAAGCTCGATACGACGGGAGGCAAAGAAATATAGTGAAGAAAATAGAAAAGAAACAAGTAATCGACTCGTTTAGCAAGCGGTGCAGCGGGCGAGTTAGTCCCGAAGGGATAGTGGTCCGGCGGTCCTAGAAAATATGCGCGATACTTCCAATAAATATTCAATGAAAAAAAAATATACAAAATTGGACAGGACGAGAGAAGATGTTCATAAATATTTATACTACGCGCATTTCCAGCTAAACTTATTTTATATACGAGAGTCCTTTCTTCACAGTTCAGTACGCGACTGGAGGGAAAAACGTACAGCGCCCGCAAAAAATAAAACACGCTCCTATAAGTTAAAGATATCCTGGATTCAAAAAAATCAAAATAAATCAACAAAAATGATAAAAAATAGAAAGCAAATTTTATGTAGCCGGCCTGGACCAATACTCGGTTGGGTGACCGCCGGGGTTGCAAATAATGCATTACTTTTTGTAATGCATTAGCGTTTTCATTACTCATTACTTCACATTTTGTGATGAAAAAAAAATCATCACCCGTTACAGTACATTCAGTGATGTAAAAAATTCCATTACTCATTACTTTACATTTTGTAATGAAAAAAAAATGCATTATCCATAACATTACATTCAGTAATGTAAGAAAATTCCATTAGTCATTACATTACATTTTGTAATGTAACAAAAATTCATTACTCATTACATTGGAATTTGTAATGTGAAGTATTTCCATTACCCATTACAATGTAATGGCTAATGGGAATTTATTACATTACGAAGTCCAATGTAATGGGTAATGGAATTTTTTTATATTACAAATTCAAATGTAATGGGTAATGGAATTTCTTTACATTACAAAGTCCAATGTAATGAGTAATGGAGATATTTTACATTACAAAATGTAATGTAATGAGTAATGGATTTTCTTTACATTGCAAAATATAATGTAATGAGCAATGGATTGTCTTTACATTACAAAATATAATGTAATGAGGAATGGAGTTTCTTCACATTACTAATGCAATGCAATGTAAAAAAATCTCCGTTACTCATTACAATGTAATGAGGATTATTATTCGTTTCCCGGAACAAATTCCATTACTCACTACCTTATATTTTGCAATGGAAAAAAATCCATTAACCATTACATTGGACTTTGTAATGTAAAAAATGTCCATTACACATTACAATGTAATCTGTAATGAAAGCGTTTCACGTTATAAAATGTAATGTAATGATTGATGGAATTTTTTTACATTACTGAATGTAATGTAATGTAATGGGGAATGAAAAAATATTTCATTGCCCATTAAAAAACTAATGAATAATGCATTACTTTTTCATTACAAATGTCGCGACCCTGGTGACAGCTTTGTCAAAGTATATGTATTTTTTTAATAATTAATTTGTGGGCGGCATTGTGAAGAATATATGTATTTTTTAAATAATTAATTTGTGGGGGGCATTGTGAAGAATATATGTATTTTTTAAATAATTAATTTGTGGAGTTGAAATACATAAAAATTAACCTGCAAAGATCCTTTGGGACAGTACTCGGTGAGGAGACAGCAGTGAGGTGGATCAACGCAAGCGCCGTAAAAACGCACCAGATGATCGTGCTGCAGATCCTTCATCTGCAATTGAACGAATGAACACACACACCGCAAATGTAATCGGAGTAAGTGGGGAATTTCGTCGCTAGGGTATTCTCGTACTCACCCTCTTCAATTCCAGAAGCAGAGGACGAGAGATCTCCACTTTGTTCCTTGGTATCAACTTTATGGCTACTTTCGAATTCTGCGCGGGACAACAGAAGAGAATCGTATGGTTGAAACAATTGTTTTTTTTTTTTTATTGTGGCTTTGGAAAAAATCTTGGGGAAAAACACCCAAATCTCGAAAACTACCGTAATATTCATCGTTGAGTTGATTGCCCTCGATCGATATTTACAGATTAAAAATTAAGGACGATAAACTTACAATTTAATATTAATATTAATATTTATTTGAAATGTTATACTTATAAAAATATTTATTTTGGACGATGTTTAGCATTACATTATAATATTCATTTAAGGGGGTATCCCTCTGTGGAAACTTTTAAAAAATCGTTCTTTTGCATATTGTTATTGTGTGAACTTTCAAGAATATTTCAAGGCCAACCGGACTTGAAATACAGTTGGATATGTTTGAAGAAAACATTTCACATTATAACCACAAACATGTGTACAACATGCTGGGAAAAAAATTAATTCATTCCATCCAATGTGTTACTAGAAAAAAAATCATCATTCTGACCCTCCAAATTAAGCTTCCAGAGAGGGATTCCCCGTTGAAATTTAAAAAATATATTTGTTTTCTAAAATATTTATTCAAAAGAGCCATGATCCAGGATACAAAAAAACGTCTAGAAAAAAAACATCCTAAATGGAGGACCTCCAAAAATCATTTATATCATGAATATAAAATGTAAATATGAAACATCCTAAAAATTGAAAATACTTTACGTATAGTTTATACGGAATAATTTATAGGAAATTCAGAACACTTGGTAAACGCAAAATATACATTTTTTATAAATCCACAATTTGATATAAAATGTAATGGTGATTGTCAAAAAAAAATTCAACAGAGTCAGGGTAATGGATAGGACAAAAGTCTGAAACATCAATTCTGTCATATGAATATAGAATTTAAATATGCAATATTTAAAAAATCCAACATTCATTGTTTTCAGAACACACATAATGAACGCAAAACATAAACCTTTCTATATTTCCAGCCGTGCATCGAGCTACCTTCGATAAAAAAAAACGAGTATTCTTACAAGGAACACCACTTTGTGTCCTCCTCCGATTTTCTTCAAACTTTTTGATGTGGAAGAGTATCAAAAATTAAGAGACACGTATTTTTTTATCGGCGGAAAAATGGTTTTAAGTGGTGGAACGCACCCTTAAAAATAGGGGTGTTTTTCGTCAATAACGTTATCGTTCTCATCTCCAATGTACACAAAAAAATAAACATTACAATTTGAAATTTTTAAATATCTCGTACCGTTAAAACGTTATCGACGAAAAACAAAAACATCCCCATTTTTGGGAGTGCGTTTTACCCCTTAACACCGTTTTTCCGCAGATAAAAAAAATACGTGTCTCTTATTTTTTGATACTCGTCCACAAAAAAAAAGTTTCAAAAAAATTGGAGGAGGACACCAAAGTGATGTTCCTTGTTAGACAATTGCCATTTTTATCGAACTTTTGGATTAAAATCCTGCGCGAAGGTCTGAGCAAAGCCTCACGAACATATTTTCCTTTTGTTAAAGAAAAACCAACGCTTTTTCATCCCCTCGAGCAAGCTCGAAATATTTTTCTTCCAAAATCCGACAAAGGAGGAAAGAAAAATATCGGAAACGTGGCCACACATTTTTTGCTTTTATTAAACGACGTTAAGAAGCTCTCGAATGTAGTTGATCGCAGGATCGTGAGTTTTACAACCCTCTGATAATTCAATTTACCGAGATATGTGCCGAAGCTTTTTCTCTGTGGACGTAACGAAAAAAAAAAAATTCCCAGGCAGAGGAAACTCGCGGAAAGAAACTCGCAGATATTCTACGATTGTCCGACTTTTTATTGCGTGAGGTTGAATGACTTACCTTGTAAATTCCAGTTAGTATATAGTCGTTTCTGTCGACACCAGCGGGTAAGCTGATGTTATCGTCCGAGTAGACCGACTATAAAAGGCATCGTTAGAGACATCGTTAAAGAGATCGTTACAGCATGGAGTTATGGATTCATAAATATATGCCAAAGGAAAGAACAGAGAGAGAAGAGGATAAAGGAGATGAGCGAAAAAATAAGGCTCTAAGCTTGCAGGCAAAAATAATTCAGACTTTGCTTCATATAAACCTCGTAAATGCGGTTAAAACTGTTTTTTAAAGATCAAAGCCGAAATATATTTTTTTTCCCCTCATTCATATGTCGGCAATAAAACCGAGCAGAGCAGAATTTTCTTCGTCGGGACACGAAATTTTCTACCGCTTTAAATGAAAAGCCAATTTTTTAGAGCTCGACGTGGAGGATCAAATAAGATTTTTCGAAAATATTTTGGTAGATGGAAATTGACTCTCGATTATTAAAAAAATACAAAAACTATATAGGGTATTTTCTCAATAAATGTTTTTTGAAATTCAGTCTTATATTAAATAAGGTGAAGGGAAAGGAATTTCCCGGAGTGTGGAATCGTGGATACAAGAAAAACAGAAACTAAATATTTTGAACATGTGTACGTCATAGATTTGTGAAATTATAAAATTATATTTCATGAAATCTATAAATATGAATATAGATTGAAATAAATATTTTTTTTAATGTTTGCAAATGAACAAATAAAACAAACATATTACATTTTTTATTAGAAATATAATGTAAATTTATAGATTTGTAAAAAAATCAATTCTTGAAACCAACTTCGGTAAAGTGATGGGAATTTATTTTTGATCGTCGATATCGAGTGATCCGATCGTGAGGATTTTTCAGAGCTCGACGTGGAGGATCAGATGAGATTTTTCGAAAATATTTTGGTAGCTCGAAATTGACTCTCGATTATAAAAATAATACAAAAACTATATAAGGTTTCTGTATTTTTTTACTAAATATTCTTAAAATTCAATCTTATAGTAAATAAGGTGGCGATAAAAAGTGGAATATGCCAAGCATATAAAAAGGGGAAGAAATTTTACATCCTCTGGAGTTTTGGAATAAAAAAACAGAAACTAAATATTTTGAACATGGCGTATAAGTTCACAGATTTGTAAAGTTATAAAATTATACTTCTACAAATCTATAAATATGAATGTCGTTTGAAATTAATATAATTTTTTTTCAATGTTTGCAAATCTACAGATAAAACAAAAATATCACATTTTTTATAAGAAATATAATGTAACTTTATAGACTTGTAAAAAACCCATTCTTGAACTCAATTTCGGTGAAGTGAATGGAATTATTTAGAAAAAATTTCGCTCGTGTTAGCGATCACGAATGAAAGAAGAATAAACGATAACTGGAAAAGGTTTTAAGAGAATTACTGCACGGAAAACACAATCATATTTACCCATTGGCTGCCGCGCTGCTTATTCATCGTCAGAGAGTACATCGAGCCCCTTGTCTTGCCATTATTCACAACCTTAACGTCCTCCCAATGAATCCTCCAGGTCATCGAAGCGATCTCGGCTTCTAGCTTGGAATGTCTGGATCAAGAGCAACGAAAAACTACTTTTTTGTATACGCTTCCATGGTAAGCCGCTTCCGGAGAAGTCAACATAACTATATGTCAAATTTTCGACAAATTTGACGAAATTTTGTTCCTCGTCCAATTTGTTAAACTATGAAGAATATCCCATTTCGAATCATGGTACTTTAGCGGGGAAGAGGGAGAAAGCATGAAAAACGATAACCAAAACTGAATTTCCGATAATTGTTTCTTTTATCCTGAAATTTAGCTTCTTCGTTATTGTTTTGTTATTGTTTAAATAATTCAAATTTACTCACAAGGAACATCACTTTGGTGTCCTCCTCCGATTTTGTTGAAACTTTTTTATGTGGACGAGTATCCAAAACTAAGAGACACGTATTTTTTTATCGGCGGAAAAACGGTTTTAAGGGGTAAAACGCACCCTCAAAAATGGGGATGTTTTTCGTTTTTCGTCAATCACGTTTTAACGGTACAAGATATTAAAAAAATTTAAATTACAACGTTTATTTTTTGTGTACTATACATTCGAGATGAGACCGATAACGTTATCGACGAAAAACATCCCTATTTTCAAGGGTGCGTTTCACCCCTTAAAACCGTTTTACCGCCGATAAAAAAAATCCGTGTCTCTTAGTTTTTTATACTCTTCCAACTAAAAAAGTTTCAACAAAATCGGAGGAGGACACCAAAGTGATGTTCCTTGTTAGTAGCCATTCTTTTGTAATGTTGATTTCTCGTCAACCTTTCACGATGTTACAATTACATATTTTTTGCAATATTATTTTTCAATGATCTTATCGGCAGATTGATTTTTAATGATTCATTTCCGAGTTCTAACGTGTGCCTTTTCGGGTTTCTACGTATTGCCCTTCCCAACCCTTCCCTTCCAATGCCTACCCGCACAAACTTTCAACAAAAAATTACAACTCTAAAAATCGTCTCATTTATACGGCGCTTTATGGACATTACACGCTACTCATATTTCTATACAGGGTATTAGGAAGGTCGATGCAAAGCCTTAAGGGGGTCATAGGTCACCATGTTCGGAACATATCTAACCTAGGTTACCTTAGTCCAAAGTCTAAGGATTTCAAGTTATCATGATAAGTATCATTTTTGGAAAATTTCCCAAAATTAGGTACATAAATACATTAAATTTTTTAAAAATGTATTTTGTAAGTGTATTTATTAAGTGTAACAAGTTTTATATTAATATCGATGATATGAACCTACAAAAAGAACAATGACAATAGCCTTTTTTAGCCTTCAAAGTGAGAGACCCCTTAAGGGGACATATACACCTAGATGGTCGAGGTCGAGGATTTAGAAGCTGTGAACATTCCGTCGACCGCAGAAGACCTACACTATGGGCCTGGTATCGATGATTCCATGTAAATTGACAAATTTCATGATTTATTCATTCCCAAATTTTCTAACGCGTTTTTCTCAAAACCACGATTCCGAAATCGGTACCCAAAATTTCTCGAAAACCAATGAACCGATTGCCTTGAGGTTTTTTGTGGTTATTCTATACACCATTATCTAGTACTTGTCATAGGATTTTTTTCCGTTACTTAGTTTTTGTTTTATAGGCAAAATAATAACTTATTTTTGGTCCAAAAATTACTATTTATGTTCAAACGGTCGCCATTTTGTCATAAATCGATATTTTCAAAATCGGCTATGATAAGTACTAAATTATAGTATCTAATTTAATAATCTTTTTGGTTTTTTTTCAGATGATCTTTGAAGAAACGCCAGTGGGTACCGTATACGCAGATTTTTTTACGACGCTCCAAGGATCATACAATATCCGTGTATATTTTTGATATTTTTAAATAAAGAAAATTAAACATATCGTTGAATGTATATACTTTGAGATGATTAAAACCCCAATCCGAAATTTCAAATAGTTTTCCTTGAAAAAATTCACAAAAATGACCTTTTTCCGACTCCTAGTTGAATGTATATACTTTGAGATGATTAAAACCCCAATCCGAAATTTCAAATAGTTTTCCTTGAAAAAATTCACAAAAATGACCTTTTTCCGACTCCTAGGTGTATATCTCTCCTTAAACAAACGTGTCTAATAATTTTCAATGTTTTATCACATATGTAAGTTTCAACAAAATCGAAGGCGGACACCTAAGTGCTATTTGAATAATACAATATTATTATCTAATGATTCCTTTGCAATGTCACTTTTGAATCATTCTTCTGAAATGTTTAAACAATACCATGCTATTTTTTACTTTCCAATGATACTTTCGCAACATTCCTTCACAATGTGTTATTTTGGTATAACTCTTTGGCAGTCTTCAAATAAGCCTGCGTCACTTTCCCATGCTTATTTTGCAGCTTGCGTCATTTTCTCTCACCATGACATTTTCATAATTCCCTTGCGACATAATTTTTTTCGTCTCGTGCACCGCCGAAATAATGCAAAGATACGTTTTTATCGTTCTTCGACAATTTTCCAAGAACATTTTTTCGGGATTTTCATGTAAATTATATCAACATTTGTCTCTCATTACCACACTGCGTTATCAAGTTTTGTTGCTGACTTCTATTCGAATAACAGAAAGAGAAAAAACATAATTCCGAGCGTATCGCAAAAAAAAATTGCAACGAGAGAAAAACATCCTCATTGTAGTTGGAGGTGTCAAATGAATAGAGCCCGAGGACAAAAATGGAAACGAATAAGACAAGCGTGAGCGAAATGTTTATCGTTCGTATAATCGTTAGTCAAATATGCTTCAGTTATTCGTTGATTAATTCAGTGAGCGTGCGTAGCCACGAGGTGAATAACAATTGCGTTGATTTATAAATTCTTCGATTCAATGATAAATTTGTATGCATACGTGAGCAAGGGATGCTTGGCTCAGCGCGACATATTCTGGCACAATAAACACGGTGTATCCACGTATTCAGCAAATGAACCAGGTGTGTCCTCTTTGACGCGCGATCATTTGGGGGCAAAAAAAAACGAGAGAGAAAATGATTAAAGTGAATTTACACGTGCCAAAAAGGGAGAAAAAGTGATATTTTAAAATTCATTCTCGCCTCCCCTACAAGCACGATAGAAACTTTCCCATTAGCGAAAATTGCAAGCCTCGTCGCACCAAAGCCTAACGAGCAGCCCAAAATTAAAGAAAAAGCTCATTGACGGTAAGAAAAAGAGAATTTTATATTGATTGGTACCTCTCACATGCACAATGTTTTTTTTTTTCGCAATTGTACTAATTAAAGAGGAGTGATTCTCGCGGGACTGGCCCAATTCAAATAAAAAAATTTTTCGTTTGTGATACATTTTCATGAGGCTAGAAAATCGATCTATCTTTTTTCAGACAACGATAAATTACTCATAATTTTTTTATAATTTTGTGGCCTTTACAATATTAAGAACGCTGTAATATTTTTATTTCAGCTCCGAATTCTACTGTCCACCTCCATCCCTCCAAAAACCACGGTTATAAAAGCACACATTTTTTATTTGCATATTCTAACACAAAAAAGTATAGTTCAGAAAAAGACATATCTCCGATTAATTTAGAATTTTGTTTACCCATATATTTTTACTCACTGATCACGAACATGATAGTGGAAACACCCGCAAATTTTCTTTTCAAGGTCAAATCACACAAAAACTGATCTTTCAATACTTTTTTTCTATTTTATTGCAATGAATGTTGACCTTAGAGAAAAATATTTCCAACAAAAGTTGTAGCTTATAAAAAGATTGATCTTTTATATTCCATAGAGATTTAGTCTAAAACCAATGTGTTTCGAGAAAAATGGGATAAAGCTCCGAAAAGTACATTTTCCCAAACTCCGTTAGTTTCCATATAATCTACTTACACACTGAACCGCGGGAAGGTTGCAGTTTGATCTTTAAGGGAGGATTGTCTTTTTTTCGCAAAATTTACCGCTTTTTGGGAATTTTTTTGTGAAGAAAGTATACAACGGAAAACTTGTGAAACTTGGCATATAGTTTTATTGATCTGTTTACTACATACAAAAAACTTTTTAAACAATTTTATCAAAAAATCCGCCTCCCACCCCCCTCGACGCGCGATGGTCCTTTTTTGATGGTGTGCACGATTTCTCAAAAACTATTCAACCGATTGCCTTCAAATTTGGACAGAATGCTCAGCTGACATCCTTTTATCGTTTGATGAAGCAAAAAAGCAATACGTTTAATAGTTTTTTATTTATAACAAAAAATCGATCAATTTTTTTCGAAAAATCGATACTTCAAGTTCAAAACGTCACCAAATCGTCAATTTTTTTTCCCTTCATCGAACGATAGCTATATGTGTCTAAAGTAAAATGCTTTTTGGGTTTTTGTTGCAGGATGAACGTGGAGGCTGTAATCGTGCACACCATCAAAAAAGAACCATCGCGCGTCGAGGGGGGTGGGAGGCGGATTTTTTGATGAAATTGTTTAAAATTTTTTTTGTATGTAGTAAACAGATCAATAAAACTATATGCCAAGTTTCACAAGTTTTCCGTTGTATACTTTCTTCACCAAAAAATTCCCAAAAAGCGGTAAATTTTGCGAAAAAAAAGACAATCCCCCCTTAACACTATACGCATACCTAGACAACACACACCACAACAAACCCAAACAACACACAATAAACAAATCCAAACAATACACAATAAACAAACCCAAACAACACACAACAAACAAGGCCAAACAAATTCGAAACTTACCGCGGTAAAGTGCGTAGGTAGATAATATTGAAAGTAATGGAGTATACCAAAATGAACTTATTGGAGCATTATCCCATTTTTCTCGAAACAGAATGGTTTTAGACAAAAACTGTGTAGGACATAAAGGATCAATCTTTTTATAGGCTACAACTTTTGTGCGAAACATTTTCCTCTAAGATCAACATTTATTGAAATAAAGTAGAAAAACTTTCAAAAAATCAGTTTTTGCGAGTTTTTACCTTGAAAATAAAACATGTGAGTATTTTCACTATGATATTCGTAATCAGCGAGTCAAAGTACACGGGTACACGAAATTCCAAATTAATCGGAGGTAATATAATTCGGAACTGCACCCCAAAAAAATTACTTGAAGTACCACAGAAATAACTTTTCGAAGAACTTGCGTTTTTATGCAAAATTCTACTTTTCATTGCACGAAAAAAAAAAACGTCGTACCGAAGAGTTCAGTTCAAATGTCGCTGGAAACATATCCCGTTTGAAGTTACGTGAAATCTGGAATGCAAGTTTCGCCGGCCCCAGTCTATTCGAAGCCAAGCCGTGTAAATCTACGAGTGGCACTACTCTTTCTATACAAGGTGTCCGAAAAATAATTATTATTACTCCGACAACGCACCGCAGTCCAATTTAGAGGAACATTCAGAATCTAGTTTATTCATTTTGATTCTAGTGAGGATATGAAACTTGAGGTTACTCGAATATAAATAACGTTATAAATAGTCAGCAATTTTTTCGAGTAAAAAAAATAATTTTCTGAATGCATAACACGTTGCAGAATTATTCATATAGAAAAAAAACCTGAAAACCATTGAAAGTTCGTATTCAAATAAGTATCTAAAACAGAGAGTAAATCTCAAAACAAATTCAAAGTTCGCATTTAAAGAAATACGAACTTTAAATTATTTTTTATATTTTTTCTGCACGAATAAATCTGCATCTTGCTGTGCATCCAGAAAAATTAATTTTCAACTCGTAAAAATCGCTGTCTGTTTATAACGTTATTTATATTTGACATTTTTTGCTACAGGTTTTTTTCTAAAAATGTCAGTACGTTATTAATTAATAATTCAAATTCAAAATATCGAGTCAAATGAGTAAAGATTTCTGTACTAGATCTTATTTTTTACTTCAACTCAATGTTTTGAATTTTAATTATACTAATAACATGCTCAAGTTTTTCAGAAGGACTTTGACTGTGAATATCAAAATATCGAGTCGAATTAATTAATTTGATTTGATATTTGGATTTTCAGCTATACCAATAACGTGCTAAAAATTGGAAAAAAGTCTTTGAGACTATAGCAAAAAGTGTTGAATTAATAGGGCTGTTTGTTAGAAATTACGAGCACCCTCTTGGTATATAGAATTTTTCAAATCTTCGTATGAGGAGTAAAGTTGAGTGAAAATTTTGCCACTATTGCTTCTGGGACATCCAGTATATATTGAGTGTATGCATCCTGTATATGCAGGTACAAACTATATTATTGTGTTCGGTATTGTTCGGTCGTCATTGTGTGAACATACAAAGGATTCATGTGTCTCTCCCCTCCCCCTCTCCCGGCGTCCTCATTCTGATCATTCAACGCATCAAATTGCAAATTCGAAAACCTGCGTCGGCCATTACGAAAAATAGGGCCTCGGACAGAAATAAACAGAAATATCCTGGACCTCCAACCTTCGAGGAGTATGCGGAAAAATATCACACAAGGGGAATAAAAAGTGCAGAGGCGTATAAAACGCATGTGGCGAGGTAGTTGCGAGAGGTGCATGAAAGGTAAAAAAAGACCATATAATATTAAATAGAGTGAAAACAGGAGATGAGCGTGTCAAGGGGACGAAGAAAGCATCATAAAAAATTTCATACAAGTACGTAACTCATCATCAACCTGGGACCAAATACCGGTATAAAAAAAATATATATTCACCGTGTTTCCGCTACTTTTAGTTTACTCTCCTTACGCCCACCTGAGTTATGTGCTATCATATGAAGCTCGTACGTATTTCGAGCCGAACGGTCTTCCTTTTTTTTTAAATTTTCTACATCGCTCTCACTAGCCCGAAAAACTTACAATCTTTTTTGTAAATTTGTTCAGACGGATGGAAGGTAGAATAAAAAAAAATTTCACACCATCCAAGTAGAGGGCATTGCTTTTTTCATCCCGTCAAGATTTGTTGGAAATCCCTATTTTCGGCGAGTACGAATTTTAAACATTTTATCACCAATTTTTAATCAATTTTTCAAATTTATGTCGTATCAAAAATTCGCATTCGGCAACCCTGAAACATTTTCGAAATTTTTCGACACTTGTGACAATCCCGTAGCGAATATTTTCGACAAGGCTTTTGGCGAGTTGAATTTTCGTCATTTCTAACGATTTTCAAAGTAATAAAAAGTGAGACATCGGGGGCCGATGCGGTGATTGGCTCAAGAAAATTGGATACCCAACGGGCGATGTTGTCAAACTGTTTCCGTGCCTCAATTGTTATTAAGGGGAGGTACCTGAGTAAACGGCGAGAAAAACGGGTAAACTTCGGGAATTTTTATCTCAAAAACTAATGTTTCAATTGGGTCCGGGTTTTTTTTATTGGAAAATATGTACATTGAGGTATGTTTAGGAATTTTTTAAAATAAATTCGTTGACTGGAAGCGTTCCAAACGCGATTATCTCGAAAAATAGTTTTCAAAGTCGGTGCCAGATGTATCTCGAAAACGGCTTGTCCGATTGCGTCCAAATTTGGATACAATATTCTTCGATAATTTTTCTCGTTCGCCACGTAGCGGTTTTTCATTTGATTGAACCATTGCTTTTTTATGCAATGTGTATGCAATCCAAAATCGTCGGAAATTGCGAACGAAAAACGAATGTTAAATTAAAACGGTCGCGATTCCGTGAAAAATGGCAATTTCAAAAAAATCCTACGTGGCGAACGAGAAAAACTATCGAAGAATATTGTATCCAAATTTGGACAAAATCGGACAAGCCGTTTTCGAGATACATCGGGCACCGACTTTCAAAACTATGTTTCGAGATAATCGCGTTTGAATTGCTTCCAGTCAACGAATTTATTTTTAAAAAATTCTAAACATACCTCAATGTACATATGTTCCAATAAAAAAAAACCGGATCCAATAGAAACATTAGTTTTTGAGATAAAAATTCCCGAAGTTAACCTGTTTTTCTCGCCGTTTACTCAGGTACCTCCCCTTAACTTTTTTTCTTCTTATTTCTAAAGATCCCTCATATGCATTTTATAATCGCATCCCTTTGACGGCGTTCCCAAAATTATCAACATGCGCGTTATTCTCGAAAGGGCCTGTAATGCTGTGACTCCCCGTGGTCCTTTATGATCCCATCCCTTTGACGGCGTTCGCAGAATTATCAACGTGCTCGTGATTCTCGAAAGGGGTCGTATTACCGTGATGTCGAAACGAGATTAAGGGATTGCAGTAATCTGTTCCGGCAAACAACTTACAATTAGTGCGATGGGGGATAATTGGGTCGGACATCAGCACCTCGTGTAAAGATAATGCGTCGAGGAATCAGTGTGGACGATGATACACATATCCTATCGATTCGTCGATTCAGTGATGACACTTATTTTTCGTATCGTTGATATTTTTCTTATAAATCCCTATCGAAGTATTTTTACCCCCTGAATATAAAGTCACCACTAATTTCCCCCTAAACCCTCAATTTCTATCAGAAGTCGTCAAGTATGTATGGAAACAGGTTTTTCGCGTCCTGCTGCCTCAATTTTGGACTTCTGACTGATACTCCGTGATAGTTGTAATCAGCGGAAAATTGCCCATCGGATAGACCCTTGCAAAGGTATAAAAAAAGGTATAAAAAAGGTATAAAAGACGAAAAAAATTATTTCGACCCTTTTGGCCACTTTTGAAAATAGGTAAAACCCTGAAATTTCAAACAACTGTAGACGCGGTTCTTTCGGAGTCACGAAGGCTCATTGGGAGGTTTCCGAAAACTATTTTGATGGACTTAGAAAATCCCGCTTGGTTTATGCCGCTATCTCGAAAATCGACGATCATCGAAATTCTGCCAAAAATCGAAGAATAATCGTGGCGAAATTGAGGCCTTACATACGCGAAAAAAAAACAGGAAATTGAGTAAAAAAAATTGTAGGTTTCGAATTTTTATTACAATAATTTTTTTAATAATATTGTTGGTTCACACTAAAGATACATTCATTATGCAATGATAAATATGTTAACTTTTTTAGACACCCACATCGATGCCGAGAACTTTCATCATCAACGCGTGCGCAAAAAAATACATTGCTTTATTATGTTATATCTCCGCCATTTGTTATACTTCTGATTTTTTTTTTCATATACTTAACCATGTGCATAAATGATCTGTAAAAAAAATGTTGTCAATATATGCGTCATTTTTTTTAACCGCGTTTAGAAAAGTACCTTCGAAAATCGGCGAAATCGCGTATATAAGGCCTTAATCAAACGGCATTTCAAGGAGGAAACAATAACGAAAAGAATGAGCACAACGTGGAGTTCCCAATGCAAATAAAAAATAAATAATCGCCGGTTCAGTAAAGCAACTTTTTTCTGCCCAAAGGGCGAAAAGAATTGGATTTTTGATATTCTTTTCACAACTCCAGTTTCGATGTATTTTTATCCCTTGAATGCGAATTCGCCATTTATTTCCCCCAAAAACTTCAATTATCGCTAAAAATCGACAGCAGTCTCTCGAAACGCGTTTTCGTATTTTCGCGGCGTAATTTAGAGTTTTGGATAAACACTCGGTGATATTCGTAGTGGACGGAAAATTTCCCATCGGATAGATCCTTGAGATGGTTTAGGAGTCGAAATTTTTTTTACCCTCTTTAACTCTATTCCAGGATGGCCGAAATCGCAAAATTTCAAACAGTCGTAGCGTTGGTTCTATTCGAGTACCATACATTTAAGGGGTGAGGGTTCAAAAGGATTTAGGTAGGCTTGGGGAATACCACTTGGTTTATCCCGATATCTCGATTAGTTTTCCCGAAAAGTCCACTTGAAGAATGGCCGAAAGAGGCAAAAGGGGATGAATCGAAAAAATCGAAAAAGTCGATGGCCGTCTTTGAAATTCTGCCAAAAATCGATAAATCATCATAGCTCAATAAATCAACCGGCATTTTAAAGAGCAAACGCTAACGCAGAGAATGAGCACAAAATTGAGTTCCGAATCGAGGCAGAAAAGAAATGATCGACGATTCAGTAAAGGAAGGTTATTTTCACCAAGGGGCGAAAAAAATTAAGTTTCTTAAATTTCTTTCTAACAAGGAACATCACTTTGGTGTCCTCTTCCGATTTTGTTGAAACTCTTTTATGTGGAACAGTATCAAAAACTAAGAGACCCGTATTTTTTTTACCGGCGGAAAAACGGTTTTAAGGGGTGAAGGGTACCCTCAAAAATAGGGATGTTTTTCGTTTTTCGTCGATAACGTTTTAACGGTACGAGATATAAAAAAATTTCAAATTGCAACAATGTTTATTGTCGTGTGTACTATACATTGGAGATGAGAACGATAAAGTTATCGACGAAAAACGCCCCTATTTTCGGGGGTGCGTTTCACCCCTTAAACCGTTATTCCGCCGATGAAAAAATACGTATCTATTAGTTTTTGATACTCTTCCAGACGAAAAAGTTTAAACGAAATCGGAGGAGGACACCAAAGTGATGTTCCTTGTAAGTCCCTATGGATATATTTGCACCCCCTGAGTACGAATTCACCATTCATTTCAGCCGAAACCTTCAATTTCTATTAAGGCCATGTGCCACACGCCAGAAAATTTCGACGCGGCCTCTCGTTACGTCGGTAGCGCAGATCTCGTAGTTTTTAGCTACGAGTCGCTACCGACGGACAGCGCAGCGATCGCGAATTCGGTCTCGATGCTTCGCACTGGGACGAAGAGTCGAAGCCAAATAGACGGCGATCGCTGAGCGCGCGCGTGTGTGTGTGTTTGCTACGCCGCGCCGACCGCGTGGAGAAAGAACGAATACATTCTCGCACGCCGTTCGGACGTACGCAAGCACCTTACATCTATGTGTGTATCACACAAGTCATACAAGTATGCGTAGCGACCATGGTACACTTGTATTGGAAGCATGCGCTCGCTCGGCAGGAGAGCGGTGAAACTTTGTTGCATTTTACTTTGTATATGCAGCCATCGAATCGATTTTTTTTCGACGACGGCCACAACCAAAAGACTCAGGCATTTTCCCATACTTTTTTAATTCATTTAAACAAATAAGCTCGAACACAATTTGTTACATCGATGCCGCTTATCGTTAACGATATCGATAGCTGCCAAAATTTCGAGCGACCGAAATTGCTCGAAACTCACTCTACAAAAGAGTGGTAAAATTTTACAATGCTCATTATTTAAACAAATGTGTTCAGCATTTTTATCTCTGCCAGGGTTCATATTTAGCAGCATTTTTGCTGGTCAGCTTCTCGAACAATCAAGATCGCTAGCCTCGCTCTACGGAAGAGCGGTGAAATTTTGCGATCGCGCATTGTTTAAACAAATGCCCTCGAATCGTTTTTTTGTCGACGGCGATCATCGGTGGAAATTTCTTTATGGTTGAACTTTCTAGCAAACGGGGTTTGCTAGAGACTCGTATGGTGGAAGGGTGCATTTTCCCATTCTTTTTTAATTAATTTAAACAAATAAGCTCAGACTATTTGGCATCTCGGTGTCGCTCATCGTCGACGAATTCGATGTCTGCTAAAATCTCGAGTCTCGACCGAGATCGCTCGAGACTCACTCTACAAAAGAGTTGTGAAATTTTACAATGCTTTTTGTTTAAACAATTGCGATCGGCATTTTTTTCTCTGCCATGGCTTATCTTCGGCTGGCTGTCTGCGGTCGACCAAATTCGCGAGCGAACGAGATCGACCGGGTCTCACTCTGCGAAAGAGTGGTAAAATTTTATTATTACTGCAAAAAAATACGTTTAGCATTTTTTGTCTCTGCCGGAATTCATCTTCGGCAGGTTTCTCCAAAGATTCGAATTTTCTAGCAATGACGATCGGAGAAGTCTCGCTCTACAGAAGAGCGGTAAAATTTTACTATCGCGAATTGTTTAGAGGTCATCGGTGTAAAATTTTCAACAAATCGTTTTGTTGGAAGCACTTTAAAAAAATCCTTGGAAACTTAAAAAATTTTACAATGCTCTTTGTTTAAACAATTGCGATCGGCATTTTTTTCTCTGCCACGGCTTATCTTCGACAGGCTGTCTGCGGCCGACCAAATTCGCGAGCGAACGAGATCGACCGGGTCTCACTCCGCGAAAGAGTGGTAAAATTTTATTATTACTAAATTATTACTAATTACGCTAAAAAAAATCGTTTAGCATGTTTTCTCTCTGCCGGAATTCATCTTCGGCAGGTTTCTCCAAAGATCGAATTTTCTAGCAATGACGATCGGAGAAGTCTCGCTCTACAGAAGAGCGGTAAAATTTTACTATCGCGAATTGTTTAGAGGTCATCGGTGTAAAATTTTTGAAAAATCGTTTTGTTGGAAGCACTTTAAAAAAATCCTTGGAAACTTAAACAATTTTACAATGCTCTTTGTTTAAACAATTGCGATCGGCATTTTTTTCTCTGCCATGGCTTATCTTCGGCAGGTTGTCTGCGGCCGACCAAATTCGCGAGCGAATGAGATCGACCGGGTCTCACTCTGTGAAAGAGTGGTAAAATTTTATTATTACTAAATTATTACTAATTATGCAAAAAAAAATACGTTTTGCATTTTTCCTCTGCCGGAATTCATCTTCGGCAGGTTTCTCCAAAGATCGAATTTTCTAGCAATGACGATCGGAGAAGTCTCGCTCTACAGAAGAGCGGTAAAATTTTACTATCGCGAATTGTTTAGAGGTCATCGGTGTAAAATTTTCGAAAAATCGTTTTGTTGGAAGCACTTTAAAAAAATCCTTGGAAACTTAAACAATTTTACAATGCTCTTTGTTTAAACAATTGCGATCGGCATTTTTTTCTCTGCCATGGCTTATCTTCGGCAGGTTGTCTGCGGCCGACCAAATTCGCGAGCGAATGAGATCGACCGGGTCTCACTCTGCGAAAGAGTGGTAAAATTTTATTATTACTAAATTATTACTAATTATGCAAAAAAAAATACGTTTTGCATTTTTCCTCTGCCGGAATTCATCTTCGGCAGGTTTCTCCAAGGATCGAATTTTCTAGCAATAACGATCGGAGAAGTCTCCCTCTACAGAAGAGCCGTAAAATTTTACTATCGCGAATTGTTTAGAGGTCATCGGTGTAAAATTTTCACAAAATCGTTTTGTTTGAAACACTTTTAAGAAATCCTTGGAACCTTAAAAATTATGATGCATATTCCTTTGTAGCTGAAAAAAAACCATTATAAAGTGGTTTTGGACCTATTTTTTAAGGAAGTCTCCGCCGCTGAAAACCGTCTTTGGCGATCTCTCATGCCGGTAGGCGCAGTTCTCAACTCTTGTAAGCCTATTGTGGGAACGAAATGACCGACTAAAAATAGTTTTATTTTCGACCAATAGGTGGCATTAGGGGGCGTCCATTAATTACGTGAGGCGTTTAGGGGGGGGGGGGGGGTCGAGCGAAATGTCACCCAATCTCACGTGGAGGAGAGGGGGGCTTCGGCAAATATCACGTACTTTTAGTAATTTTAGTAATTTTAGTAATCATGTAATTTTTATCACGTAGGGAGAGTATCCCTACTACTTTACATGGTGGAGTAAATGGTACTACAACCGCAGTTACTTCTACTACAATTTATTTTCCATGAACGTATGCATTTTGAAAAATCTCACGTGAGATTAGGGGAGGGGGGAGGGGGTCGAGCAAAATCTCACGACATCTCACCAGGGGAAGAGGGGGGGGGTCGAAAATCGCCAAAATCACCTCACGTAATTAATGGATGCCCCCTTAGATTACGGGAAAAAAAACTTGTTCAGCTGTAGCGTCTTTGAAACCGTTGGCTTCAAACACGTTTTTTTCAAAACCATGTTTTTGATATCGGGACGGAGCAAAACTCAAACAATGTTCGACCAATCGACTTGAAATTTTAACTGTAGTTTCTTAGATTGCTCTACCAGTCAAGGACGAGCGCTTTTTTTGATTGACTGAAAATTGTCAAAAATATATCACTTTTTATACCCAACCCCAACAAATTAAAGAAACAAAAAATTTCTTCACTTTTTAAAGTGTTTTTTGAAAGGCTGTATCAATGTTAAAAATAGTCGTATCAAGATGAAAAAGAAAAACATTGTTAAGCTTCAAGTCTATAGTTTGAGATCCTTTGGCAAAATAATTTTGTGAGCTACGGTTATCGCGTAGCTCACAATCATAAGAGTAGCGAGAAAATTATTTTTCCAATTTTATTTTTCAAGGGATTTTTTACAGTTAAATCAATGCATAGGTCCGTTAGCTTGTTTATTCAGTTCCAATTTGGTTTTTTTGTGGTCTCTCTACGTCAACTTTTTGCTGAGATACCCGACTTGTAATAAAAAATGTTCCTTTTGTGTTTGATCAATGATATCACAGCAACCAATGATCGCACAGGAAATTATTGGGCAGCCTTAAGAAAGTTGAATCAACTTCGTACAAGACGCTTTCGTTGATTTTTGAGAAAAAAAATTATTTTTCACCATTAACAGTAGTTTGAAAAATAGGACAAAAAATGACATTTTATGGTTTTTTAGTAAATCTACTACTCCATTACAAATATTGGTAGAAAGACTAATGTCACCACGTTTATTTTTCAGCTTAATGTACCCCCAATAGCCGTGTAAATTTTCAAATTGATCCACCGACCCGTTTTTCCGGACCGATCGATCAAATTGTTACAAAAGAATTAAAGGATCAAGTGTTCCTAAACATCGTGTAATCATGATCAAAATGAAAACACCCATTTTTTTCGACTATTTTTAGAACTTTGCAGTAATTGCTTGTTAAATTTAAGAAAAAAAAATTGAAAAATTAAAAAAAAATTCTAATCTGTTTAAATTTGTAACATTTTTCAGGAAACAATGGTGACTCGTTGTTGCCACGCTTCGGCTTTGGCGCACCATAATTTCACTCATCTTTAATTGCATTGATTAAAAGTTGATACCCCTAAGCGATATTCACTAGTCGATCTGAGAACTTGTATGCCATTAATTGTCAATATTTTCTGCGAAGGTTATTAGGGATACAAAAAACACTTTTTTCAAAAATGATCTCTCGTTTAGAAGGAGATACCAATGAACAATTTTTTTCAAAAACTAATCTTTTTTTGGTCAATTTTTTCTACGTTTTGGTAAACAAAATTAATCTAATGTTTTTGTAAACTCTCATTTTTTTTTCAATTTTTTATCATGCCTAGTTTTGAAAAAAAGATTTTTTTCCATAACCCTAATAACCTTCGTAGAAAATATTGAGAATTAATTGCATAAATGTTCTCAGATCGACTATTAAATACAGCTTGGGAGTATCAATTTTAATTGATGCAATTAAAGACGAGTGAAATTAAAGAGCGCAAAGGGCGAATCGTGTAAAAAATGAGTCAGTATTGTTTCCTGAAATATTTTACAAATTAAAAAAAATGTCCATCTCTCGAATTTTGTTCTTATATTTAACAAGCAACTAGTGCCAAGTTGTGAAAAAAGTCGAAGAAAATTAGTATTTTTATTTTGATGATGATTACAAGATGTTTAGGAATAATACACTTGTTCCTTTAATTGTTTTGTAAAACTTCGATTAACTTTTGATGGAAAACGGTTCGATGAATCAATTTGCAGACTAACAGGGGTATTGGGGGTCACATTAGTCTTTGCATCAATATTTGTAACGTAGTGGTAGATTTACTGAAAATCCAGAAAAAAGTCATTTTTTGTCCTTTACCAAATAACGGTTAAGGGTGAAAAAAATCACAAAAACCAACGGGAGGGGCTGGCAAGAAATTTATTCGACTTTTCAAAGCTGCCCTCTAATTCCCGTTGCGATAATTGGTTGCTGAGATATCGATAATCAAAGACAAAAGGATCTTTTTTCATTCGAAGTCGGATATCTCAGCAAAAAAATTGACGTAGAGAGATAAAAACCAAATTAAAGCTGTATAAACAAGCTAACTGACCTATACATTGAGTTAACTGAAACAAAATTCCTTAGTCCGATGACCCCTGAAAAAAAAAACAAATTTAGAATTTTTTCTCCCGGTATTTCTTATGATTGCGCGATAGCCGTAGATCACAATTTTTTTGCCGAAAGAACTCGAAACTATGATCTTGAAGCTTCAAAAGGCTTTTTTCATCTCGATGCGACAATTTTTCACATAGACACAGCGCATAAATCAAACCAAACAAACAGACCTAAACAAACCCTAAAAAATGAAGAAATTTTGTTCCTGTAATTTTTGGAGTCGTATATAAAAAATTATGGTTCAAAAAACGAACTTTTTTTTAACTCGTCTCTTTTCTTTAATTATTTTAAAGTTTCCCCTCATTTAACTGCTAAAACTAACGTAATAAACGAAAATATTTTACTCTTAGTTCCACGATTAAATTGACGATAGTTTACTGCGTTCCACGGAGAGGGTATGAGGTTGAAGTTTGCAACGTTGGAACGTAATAAAAATTAAAATTTGTTAAGTCCTTTTTTATATTTCGGCAACCTTTGCTTACAATAATCCTCCAACCATTTTTCAAGATTGTTGAAAAAAATCGTCACCGTGTACTCCCATCTAAGGGGTCACACCACTGTAGAATCTTAAAAAAATTGTTTTTTTTTTACTTGACTTAAACGATGCTTTGAACCAATTATAATAAGGGGAAAGAGTTTGGCACCTGTAAAACAAGATCCGCAGGCCCGTATGGGTCTGCGGTGGCAGTGGCTGACCCGTGTGCGAGACATCGACCGTTTTTCTCGAAACACAATTTTCAAAACGGCACGCAGCATAGCTCCAACAATTTTCATCATTTTCACTCTCAATTTTGGGTACATGTTTAAAATAACATTCCGAAGAGAAATAAGTACGGGCTTTTGTATGAGTTAGTTATAACATTAGTTATTACCGAATGATTGTCCTTTTTTTCTGTCGAAAATTAAGTTTTTAGTTTAATGCTTGCCAATTACACAAAAATTAATATTTTCACAATTCTCTACGTATTTCTCTAGCTATACTCGTGTAAATTAATAGATTTTTTAAAATTTTATTCTAAAATCAAATTTGCGTCAGCTATACTGCGTGCCGCAGAGCGTCTCAAATTCAACATGCCTCGCCAGAATGGCTCCAGCGTCACCTTTTGGCATAATTGTTTAATATAAATTTCATTTTGTTCACTTGAAAGATATGGCTAATAACATCCTTGAATATTAATATTCTCTTATTCCTCCTTCTACAAAAAAAAATCGCGAAATATCACTCAATTTTGGACGTTTACAGTGGTGTAAGCTCTTATGGTAAAACGAGCGTGCGCTCTTGATTTCTATCGATTTTGTTCAAATTTAAACCAGACATTGTTCATATTATTATGCAAGTTTGAGTGAAATTTCAGAACAGTTGACTATTTAGATTGGGAGATAATGGATTTTTTAATTGCAACTTTTAACACTGCAGGGTCTGCATAGGCCGAAAGTCAGGTCACATAATTCGGCGTACCATTCTATTGTGTTTATGGATTTTGAAAAAAAAAAAATATGATTATATAACAAACTAGTTAGGGAACGAGTGGAAAAGTTTGAATTGTCTTCACTATTCAGTTTTTCTAAAGACGTTCAGTAACGACAGAATAACTCTCGGTAAAAAATATTTATCCCCTATAATAAGAAGACATTATGCAACACCGCAGAACAGCATTGTTCAATATTTCGATAAAAAAGATAATTATTGTGTTCCTAAAGTTAAACACATTTAACGTGAAGAAAAAGATTTGCGTTCTAAACATTAATATTTCATATTGTTTATGTTATTGCATTGTGTCTTCTCATAGAGGACAAATATTTTTCACGGAAAATTACTCTGTCTAAATTTCAATACAGACCCTAGAGTGTTAAAAGTTACAATTTCAAAATCCATTATCTCCGAATCTAAATAGTCGACTGACCTGCCTTTTCACTGAAACATGCATAATGATACGAATAATGTCTGGTTAAAATTTGAACAAAATTTATAAAAATCGAGAGTGCACGCTTGTTCTACCTTAACGCGTTCAACCATTGACCATTCAATTCTGTTGCCCTGGAGGTTTGGACCCGGCGACTCTGAGTATGAGATGATGGTAGCCGTAAACATTGAGATGCAAGAAGGACGTTGCGTCCTCGCCCTTTGTTTTGAAACGTACATACGTAAGCGAAAGACCTTGCATAGATTGGTGGTGCGATCCATGGTGAGATATTGTTTCTGAGCGAAGCCGAAGGGTTCAACAAGTTCCTTGAGGTCAGCCTCGCTGGTGCTCTCGCAGAGATTGGAGACAGCGGTGATATCCGGGCGGATACTGGAACTGTATACTGTGGCCGCAACAATTGATGCGGTTTCTCATCCTCGGCAGTACGTACTTGATGCCCTGGATAAATCCGATGGTCCATCTAGATGGTAAATCGATGCTACATTAGTTCTGTTTTCTACATGATAGCCCAGGTACCGTACCTACCATGTGTATGCGTACGTTATCGGTACCAGTTTAGTATGGTGAGGATACGGAACCGGTATATTTTACTATTGCACAGTGTACCAGTACCATGCTAGTAACACATACATTTGCGTGTAGTGGTGTACTACCGTACAGGTTCACCGAGGGTCTTCTATCTTTGTACATCATACCAATAGTACTCTCGGTCATCAGGGTGAAGCTATCGAGGAATCGCCAAAGGTCCACAAATAATCCGTGTTTGAGATGTGACAGTTTTGCGTTCGTAGGCAAAGGGTGTTGAACTTTCGTGCATAATTTTGGTCGCACACTGATCAGGAAATCGAGGATTTCGAGGGGTAATGGAAATGGCTACGGATCATCGAAAAATATGCTATCTGCGATTTTTTCACGAATAAATACCGAGGTATTTCTGCGAAGAGCAAATAAGCTTGAGTTTTTTGCACCGGAGCCGTTGGCTGTTTGACACATCGGCGAGCGAGAAAACAATGCGAGGGAAGATCGTGGCAAATTGCAAAGAACGTAAATTGAGGTTATAGCACGTACGTACCTTGACTTCCGGTGTTTTCTCCTTCGACTTCTCGCTGTCACTGTGTTCCTCGATCTTCTTCATGTAATCGGCCGCTGCGGTTTTCTCGTAGATTATTTCTTTGTCGTCGGTGGTGTGCCGGCGTCCTGATGCGTTCTTCACAGCAAAAAAAACTCACCAAAACGCGACGAAAACAAACTTCACTCGATCACACACACTATTTACATTCTATCACACACATCGTATGAAATATATTTCGAACGAATGTTCGAGGTTATGGCCGGAGGTTATGGCTCCGGCTTTCGACCTGTCAAAAAATAAATTGTTCCGGGAGGAGGCGAGCGCGGTCGGTAAACACAGGACGAAGCGAGCTGCGCGCCGCCAGTGAGAAAACGGATGCACTGAACGCTCGCTCCGGTACATGATATTTTGAGCTTTGTTGGTACATTTTTGCTAAATTGATGTAAAAATTTCAAAATGCTTTTTCTCCGCCATTTGTTCATGAAAACAGGTGAAACGAAGCTCAAAATGTGTGCTCTTTCACTGTCGAGAGCATGATTCGCGCCAAATTAACGAAAATGCGATGCAATGGTTAATAATTCACAGTTTTTCGCATGGTAACCACAAACTGCAAATTTTTTTTCGAAATTTTGGAAAATTTTGCGAATCATGCTCTCGGAGCAAGCATCCTGCATGCACACAACAAATTTCAATCCAATTGGTTGATCCGTTTGGGAGAATTCCCATTTCAAAATTTCGATGCGGTCGGAGGCATGTGGCACATGGCCTTAAGGGGCCAGTCCACTTTGAAAATTTCAAAAAATCGAAAGCAAGCAAGACAAAGAAATCGACGATGATGAGCAATCAGAAGGAATTTTGTACGGTGCAGGAATTGCCGATTGAGTTTAGGTAAGAGTTTTTCATAGTATAAACTCCAAACGCGTTTTTCTCGAAACAACGTTTTCAAAATCTAGCTCCATCGTATCTCTAAAACTAATACACCGATTCTCTTGAAATTTGAACCACATATTGTAAACATGATTCGCAACAAGATGACCCTCAATAGTTTTAAAATTTTGATTTTTACTCTTTTTTTGCGAAAAACTGCGAAAAAACCGCGTTTTTTTTACTTTTTTCGTTTTTCATCTGCCATTTTTTTATTTTTTGATAAAACTTTATATCCAAGGGTCATTTTGTAGTTGGTGTCATACTAAATCTAATGGACTTTGATTTTTTTGTTTCAGACAAGCCGTTGCCGAGTTGTGATGGAGCTACCTAGCCCACCTATTTTTTAGGCGTTACGTTAAACTATGGTTTTTGTACTTAAAAATGAATAAAAATGAATAAAAGTTTTTTTAAATGTATTTCAAGACTTTATTTATCAAGCCCAACAACTTTTGTATTCATATCTTTTACAAAATCCTCAAAAAAAAAATCGCAAAAAGAGCCTTTTCTCGTGGCTCCAAAGTGAACTGGCTCCTTAAACCCTTCGTTGGCATCCCGTGCGGAAAATTGATAGGGCATCTCTCGTAAAAATAAAGCCTCAAAAATTTGAGGCTTTCCTTATCGGGGAAGCCTCAAATAAGCCCTTGAAGGCCCTTATATGGCAATCCGGACAGGGGTACGCATACCCCCATGGAAATTGATGTATGTAAAATAAATGCAGAAAATATATGCTACATATATATATATATATATATATATATATATATCGGTCGCATATATAGTGACGAAAAATAGAATAATACGTATATATTCAGTATACATGCACCAAATATATGACGCATATATGACCCATATATTTTCGATATATTTTTCTGACCAAAAAAATATATGCTACGTATAAACACTATATATGATGCATATATGAGGCATATACGACGCATATATTTTCGATATATTTTCAATCTATTTTTTTATCAGAAAAATATATCAAAAATGTATGCGTCATTTATGCGTCAAATATGACGCATACGTTTTTGATACATATTCCTGACAAGAAATATATGCTGTGTATAAACACTATTACAGTCAAACTTAATAAAACGTAAAACTAAAACTTTAAAAAACTTAACTTACAGTTAAAGTACACTATCACACATAAACACTATATACAGATATACGTAGCATATCTGTATATATGTGGTATATATGTACCATTTATGCAGTATATATGTGGTATGTATGCAGTGTGTATGCAACATATATGCT
The DNA here is from genome assembly GCA_944452715.1 of Ophion slaviceki. Classification (NCBI taxonomy): domain Eukaryota; kingdom Metazoa; phylum Arthropoda; class Insecta; order Hymenoptera; family Ichneumonidae; genus Ophion; species Ophion slaviceki. Next base: position 10,141,476 of record OX101786.1, on the reverse strand, counting down.
AAATATATGTGGTATATATGCAGGGTAAATGCTACATATATCATTGATATATGATACATTGATATACAGTGATACCACGCATATACATCTCATAAATAAAAACGTTACGAAAATTAGAATTTGGCACATATATGCAACATATATTTTCAATATATAGCATACATTTCACATATATTACAATTATTAATAAAATAAATTTGCAGTATATTTTTGCGTATATAAATTTCCATGGGGGTAATAAAGGCCTTTGCGGGTCCTATCATGGCAATCCCGACAGGGATTGCCACAATAGGGCTAGGTTTGGGCATTATAGGAAACGGACCAGTATATATAGCTTGGACTAACTCGTTTTTGGTATTTTAATTACTACACTCAATTATTCGATAATGGGTAAAAATAGGATAAAAACGTGAGGGCATTAAAAATTATTATATATCACATTTGCAAAACCTTAAAAAAATTACATATTATTCTTATTGCCTTATTCACTCATGGAGTGATGCCAGCGCGTATGTTTGAACAATCCCATTCGGTTTTGTAAAAACATTTTTATAGTGACTATTTTTCGCCGAATACTTTCCATATGAAAAATTATTTCCTCCGAAGATTTCGATGATATTTTCCACTCATGAACGTTACCCGATTGTGTAGGATAAGTCGATAGATCGGTTTTCGTTTTCAAGATATTACCTTCCAACAAAAAAGATTCTAGACATTGATTAGATCCGAATATTTTTCTAATTTCTACTATAGAGGCAGCGTGCGTAGCTATGAGTAGGTAGGTACTAGGTTCAATACCCATATAGGTGAAATATTTTCTTCGAAAAAAATCATTCCGAAAGGCCAGGGCATGACGAATTACGATACAAAATCGTTGTGGTAAACTCTCAATTCAGTGCTTAATTTCATTTCGGATTAATGAAATATTTTATGCACATAGTACACTTAGATTTACAGTGTTCATTGTAAGCAAATAAAGATTTATTTGAATCGAATCTTTATTTATTCGATTTGAATATACTTGATATTTAAGGGGTTACCCCCACTTGCGATTTTGAAAAAATCGATTTTTTTTTTATTGCATTTTTTTGTAGTATAAGTATCTTCAATCAAGAATAGATGACTCTATGTAAGTTTACAAAAAAAAATATATTTTCTTCGTGTAAACTGTAATTGAAACTTTAAACGCGTTTTTCTCAAAATGGCATTTCTGAAGTCGGTGACCAAGATTACTCGAACACTAATGAACCGATCTCCTTGAAATTTTGCAGGCTTATTTAATACATAAAAATGTAGTCTTTAATCGTTCGATTTTTTTTTCGATAAAAAATGGCCGTTTTATAGCCAAAAAACGGCCGTTTTTTTTCATTAAAATCGAACCATTAACTTTGACTGTCCGCCGTTTTGTGAAAAATGAATATTTTTTAAAATCCTTCGATTAAAGACTAGTTTATACTTATATTTGACTAAATCCATCCGCATTTTTTTTTCAGATGATCCACTTCGCCGCAATGTTGGTCACTGCAAACCGTGTATATAAAAACATTATTTCATTGACGGCCATTTGTCACTAAACAATGTAATATTTTTCAATAAAAAAATTACTGAAAGTTCTTCAAGATGTGTTCTTTAAGATGGTATATTGATCGATTAAAAAAGTTTTGTAGTTTTCTTTAAAAAAATTCATGAAAAAGGCCTTTTTTGCGCTACAAGTGGGGGTAACCCGTTAAAAAGAATAGCGGAAACGAATAAAAAATATCTTTGAAACAAATAAGATTTGTTGAATTCGCTGAATCCGAATTTGAAGTCAAAATTTGGAAATTCAAAATGGCTGCGCCAATATGGCGGACAAAAATCAAAAACTTTACTCGATTTAGATGAAAATTAGTACTCCGGGATTTTTCAGGTCGCTTATTACGAATCTGAACTTTAAATTTGGAAATTCAAAATGGCGACGCTAGAATGGCGGACCGAAATTGAAAATTTTACTCGATCTAGATAAAAATTGGTACTTTGGGATTTTCGAGGTCGCTTATTACGAATCTGTTTCGCAACTTTTAATGGCGAATCTAATATGGCGGACGAAAGTGCAAAAAACAGCTCATAATCAGTGATCTACACAACCTATGAGTACCGAGTTTCATCTAAATCGATCTGTATTATTTGTATTTTTATTCGCCATATTTGTTAGTCATTGTGAATTCCTAAATTTTGAGTTCAGATTCGTAATCAGCACCCTCAAAAACCCCAAAGTACAAGTTTTCAGGATAAAAAAATTGTCCTGCCATTTTGGGTACTTTTTTCGAATTCTCTCTGCCAACGAAGGGGTTAAAAATCATGGAACGTGTACGCAAAGAAGTTTTTGGCGTTTGACTTCGAGTAAGGGGTGGTTAACGCCCTCACTTGAAGTTCCTTGAACTTCAAGGATCGAGTACCACGGAGATCGTATCCGAACACTGTTGTTTCTGCACACGCGTGTAGAATATGGAACGAGCAACTGTGTACGCGACGTCAATAGCTACTACCACGTGATTCAATTAACCGTGCATTGCGTGACTTATTGCGGCAACGTTGATTACCTACTTAAGCGAAACGTAACAAGAACCGAGTTCCGGGACACGGTTGATGATAGTAGAATGCCAATGTTGGGAGATTCTGCTCGGGCTAATGTTCCCATGTTTGATTCATTGTCAGTTCGAATTTCTCCACTCAGTTTGCCGCGTGTGGGGTATCTCGGGGCAAGACGCGGGGTAAGATGAATCATAAGCCTAGCCACTGAACAGTGTGTGCCAGGGTTGCGAAATTTGTAATGAAAAAGTAATGCATTATTCATTACCTTTTTAAGGGGTTACCGCCACTTGCGATTTTGAAAAAATCGATTTTTTTTATTGCATTTTTTTGAAGTATAAGTATCCGGGCCCATACTTCTGTATGGGCCCGGAATAGATGACTCTATGTAAGTTTACAAAAAAAAATATTTTCTTCGTGTAAACTGAAATTGAAACTTTAAACGCGTTTTTCTCAAAATGGCATTTCTGAAGTCGGTGACCAAGATTACTCGAACACTAATGAACCGATCTTCTTGAAATTTTGCAGGCTTATTTAATACATAAAAATGTAGTCTTTAATCGTTCGATTTTTTTTCGAAAAAAATGGCCGTTTTATAGCCAAAAAACGGCCGTTTTTTTCGTTAAAATCGAACCATTAACTTTGACTATCCGCCATTTTGTGAAAAATGAATATTTTTTAAAATCCTTCGATTAAAGACTAGTTTATACTTATATTTGACTAAATCCATCCGCATTTTTTTTTCAGATGATCCACTTCGCTGCAATGTTGGTCACCGCAAACCGTGTATATAAAAACATTATTTCATTGACGGCCATTTGCCACTAAACAATGTAATATTTTTCAATAAAAAAATTACTGAAAGTTCTTCAAGATGTGTTCTTTAAGATGGTATATTGATCGATTAAAAAAGTTTTGTAGTTTTCTTTAAAAAATTTCATGAAAAAGGCCTTTTTTTGCGCTACAAGTGGGGGTAACGCCTTAATGGGCAATGAAAAAATATTTCATTACCTGGATTTGGACATGGGAATTTGTAATCTAACAAATATCCATTACTCATTGTATTACATTTTGTAATGTGAAACATTTTCATTACAAAATGCAATGTGATGTGTGATGGACATTTTTTGCATTACAAAGTGTAATTTTTTACATTCCAAAATAGAAGGTAATGAGTAATGGAATTTGTTAACATTACTAATGTCATGTGAAAAATCTCCATTGCTAATTACAAGGTAATATGGATTATTATTCGTTTCCCATCGGGTCATATCGACCCAGTGCAAATACATTGTAATGAGTAATGGAGATTTTTTACATTGCATGGCATTAGTAATGAAAGAAAATTCCATTACTCATTACCTTATATTTTGTAATGTAAAAAAATTCCATTACTCATTACATTACATTTTGTAATGTAAAATATTTCCATCACTCATTATATTGGACTTGGTAATGTAAAAAAATTCCATTACCCATTACACTGGACTTTGTAGTGAAAAAAAATTCCATTGCCCATTACATTGTAATAGGTAATGAAAATATTTCATATTACAAAATGTAATGTAATGAGGAATGGAAATTTTTTACATTACAAATTCCAATGTAATGAGTAATGCATTTTTCTTACATTACAAGATTTAATTCAATCAGTAATGAAATTTTTTTACATTACAAAATTCAATGTAACGAGTAATGGAATTTTTTACATTACTGAATGTAATGTGATGGTTGATGACATTTTTTTCATTACAAAATGTGAAGTAATGAGTAATGAAAACGCTAATGCATTACAAAACGTAATGAATTATTTGCAACCTGGTGTGTGCGAGTATATTGCTCCCGTTGGTGTTTGGAGGGGTGACGGTCAGGTGCATGAGTGTGAAAGTTTCAACTGTGGCGGAAGCACGCGTCTCGAGTGTGAGAATAATATCGATTTTTTGACGAAACGATGTAATTTTTGGTAAAGTTTATTTGAGTCGCTGACAATGATTAGAGACAGGTAAGTAAACACAATGAAAGTACTAATTATTAATATAATAAAAACGGTTTGTCAGCAATGTTGAAGGTTATCGCGTGATTTTTTTGTTAATTCATTAACCGTCTAATGGGGCAAGATGAATACAAGCTATCGCAAACCCGGCATATTTTACAACGTACCACTATTTACGTTAGAAAGGGTGAAATGAAACTAGTACAGCATTTGATTCCTCTTCAACCGGTCTTTCTACCAGGGGAAGAAAAAGAACTTACAAATGATCGAAATGATATGAAAGCAAGATTATTCGGACTAGTCCTATAGGACTTAGACGATTGGCTTATCAAATTGATGGTATTGAGAATGAAACCACTTTTATATGCGAAAGATGCCAATAATTGGTGTCCCATCATTGTCCCAGCGCTTTTTCGTCTTGCCCTACATGCGGGGTAAAATGGGGAAAATAAAGGTTCAATTAAAAATATACATTGTATGATACAAATCAGAAAGACTGATTTCTTTGCTTCCAAAATTAAAATATTAATAAATGCTGATTAGTTTAAAAAATAATTAAAGTTGACTGACTCATATATGTATTGTCTTATTAGAACATTACCTTAGCGTTATCATCTTGCCCCGACTTCCCCTATATACCCGGAAGATCTTACGATTAACGGGAGGGTGGGAAAGTTCAAAGGATAATTCGTCCTGTGACGCGACGTGTTGGTTAATTTCATCACGATGTGTAGAACAACAGAGTGGAATTTTAAGAAGCAGAGAGAAGGGGGCACCATTATTGTTATTGAGAATTCGAAAAATCATTTTCAATAGAATTTAAACATATATTTTTCAATTATCTCGTAAAGAAATTCCGCAAATAAATATTTATAAATATATGGAACGTTACTAGGAAATAGTGGAACTCTGCGAGGTGGTCAGGGAATTTTATAAGATAGGGAAAAGGAAGGGGGAGGAGACTGGGAGGGAAGTTTAGAAAGGGAAGTGGAGGAGAAATGTAAATAATATAAATATGGTAAAAAAGAAAACATAATGTAAAAAGGGAAACAGACGGGAGATTGTACACTTTACTTCTGAACATTTATATAGTTGTTCAAATTACTTAATTAAATTAGTTTCAATTGAATAATATTAATTCAATTGAATGACAAAATTAATTTAATAGATACAAGATGTATTTAATAAATATTATTTAGAAAATTAATTTTGAATAATTTATGTTTGTTATAAAAAATAGGCATACGAAATATCCCTAGAACCATACACATGGACCCATGCCCTTCAAGGGTAAATTGTCTACATGCCTTCGAATTTTAATGAAAATGTTTATTGGAAAATGAATGTTCTAGTCCTATTCTTTCCCAGCAGTGATTTAACCCTAGAAACCGATTTTTGTAAAAAATGTCCGCTGTACAAGAATTTTTGTTCGGGCTGAAAAATGTGTGATCATGTTCTTCCGATTTTTGATTGAGAAAAATGTGGCACGATCGATTTGATTGAGAAATCAAAATCGGTTTTCACGTTAGCTGGGTAATTTTTTATTCTTTGTTCAAATGGATCGGGCGAAGTTCTAGTCGAGGCCAAATCGTAGGGTGGTCAAGTCCCAAAATATCTCTGCTCCTCTCCCATGTCCTTCTATTTCCTCCATCTTTATTTTACTCTTTTCCCCTATCCTTTCGCACTTTTCAATATTTTCTCTATTGCCCCTATATTCTCTTCCCCCCCTTAATTTCCTGTTTTTTCCTCTTTCCATTTTCTCGTTTTGCATGACACCGTTCGCACGAACTGCTACTTACGTACACGTTACTAGCCCGCTCATGTGCAAATGAGCTCAAGAATACTGACACGTGCGGCTGATGCAACTGCGCCTTTTCTACTTTTCCCGCCGATGCGGCGATATATGGTCCGTCCCTCGCTGACTCAACCTACTTGCGTAAAATTTCCTGCGAAGCTACTTGCCGACTTACCATTGATATTTGTGCAGTAGAAGTAATCAATGTCAATGATTTTTCGGTAAAAATAATGGCGATCGTAATATCTGAGAAAATCGTTTTTATGAGAATTCGGTTTGTGCATCTCCAACAAGTATTATCGGAGATGTCGACTTCTTGTTGGAGACGTACTTAGAATGCTTTAGAGCTGTACTTAGAAGTACTCAGAGTCCCTTCAGGGCTACGCTTATGTGTGCTCCGAATCCTTTTGGCGACTGTACTTAGATGTACTTAGAATACTTTTAGGATTGTACTTAGATGTATGGTAGATGTACGGATCGTAGGATCCGTTTGGGGTAGTAAGTAGATGTACTCAGAATCATTGTGGGGTTGTAATTAGATGTACTCAGAATCATTGTGGGGTTGTAATTAGATGTACTCAGAATCTTTGTGGGGTTGTAATTAGATGTACTCAGAATCGTTTCAGGGTTGTACTTGGATATACTCAGAATCCTTTTGGCGACTGTACTTGGATGTACTTGGAATACTTTTAGGATTGTACTTAGATGTAGCGATGACCCGTTTGGGGTAGTAAGTAGATGTACTCAGAATAGGTTCACGGCTGTACTTGGATGTACCCGCAATTCTTTTGGCGACTGTACTTAGATGTACTTAGAATACTTTTAGGATTGTACTTAGATGTACCTATGATCCGTTTGGGGTAGTAAGTAGATGTACTCAGAATAGGTTCATGGCTGTACTTGGATGTACCCGCAATTCTTTTGGCGACTGTACTCAGATGTACTTAGAATACTTTTAGGATTGTACTTAGATGTACCTATGATCCGTTTGGAGATGAAATGGCGCTGTACTTAGAACCCTTATTGGACATTATCCTATCCTAAATCCACCAAAACCATGGAACAATTTGTAAAAAAAAGCATTTTCATTGCCTCTCATCAATGCAAACATATATATTTTTGTTCCCGAAAGTTGAGGAAGAAAGATCTGGCAGGTATGGTGGTACTTAGGAATCAATAGAACGATCTATGCAGTCCAATCGCTTGAGATATTTTTCACAGTGGTGCGTGACATCGTGAAGATAGGATATCGAGTTTACGGGACATTTCGTTTTGGTACGGCACGATGAAACTATTCTGGAAATATTCTCGGGGATATCTTCGCGCATATATGAGCCATGTTCTCCTAACATATTCCAGCTATTTCGCTATCTCTCTTCCTCTATGTCCGATGGCTTTGTGAGCATCGCGAGTCGACGAGCATTTGCATGAGTATGTGCGTCGTGAAGGGCACCGAGGAGGTTCCGACGATTCTCGCCAACAATGGGAAGGCATTTCTTTTCCGGACTCGTGGATAAATATACCCTTGCCTAAAAGCTTCGCGTCGATATAGATTTTCCTTAACTCGAGTACCAGGTCGACTATACGTTTTCCAAGTAGCTCCGTAACTTTTTCCTACGATCGATCATGAACTCGAAGAACGCGGAATTCGAAAGAAATGCTCATGCCCGGAGAACGAAGGCATTTTTTACGAAACTCTTTTATTCGGCTGTGTTTTATTAGCTACCGGGAAGTGAAGCACTGGAAGGGCTAAAGGCATGCACTTGCGTAAGGAAACGAAGCCAGAGCAGCAGGCCAAAGTGTTCCAAATTGTTCCAAGAGGGAGGGAAAAAATCACTTCCTTTTTTTGGAGTTTTAAAACAAGATTTATTATCCAATTATTCTTGAATTCGGAATTGTAAATTACAAAAATGAGAATAAATTTAAAAATAAGACTTTTAACAGGAAAGAAATAAATTCAAAAATAAAATATAAATAAAAATCGAATAAATGAAAATTCTAATAAAAGATAAGACATAAGAATTGTAATAAAAATAAAATTAATTTAAAAATAAGAATTTTAATGAGAATAAAATAATTTGAAAAATCATTGCTTAACGACATAAATTGAGGTTTTTATTGTCAGCGTACGTGCTGAATATTCACCTACAGATTATTCCTCACTTTATTTACGAATGTGAAAATAAGCGGTCACCCATCCACGTTTGATCATAAACCAACATTGAACGGCGAAGTATGTAGAGCAATTTTTCTGAAGATACAAAATTTCCGTTTCTTGCCATTACTTTTACCCGATACTTGCCTGAATAATTAAATGCACGATCTGCATGAAATAATGAAGAAGAAAAAAAACGTTTATTATTTAAGGGGTTACCCCCACTTGCGATTTTGAAAAAATCGATTTTTTTTTATTGCATTTTTTTAAGTATATGTATCCGGGCCCATACTTCTGTATGGGCCCGGAATAGATGACTCTATGTAAGCTACAAAAAAAAATATTTTCTTCGTGTAAACTGAAATTGAAACTTTAAACGCGTTTTTCTCAAAGTGGCATTTCTGAAGTCGGTGACCAAGATTACTCGAACACTAATGAACAGATCTTCTTGAAATTTTGCAGGCTTATTTAATACATAAAAATGTAGTCTTTAATCGTTCGATTTTTTTTCGAAAAAAAATGGCCGTTTTATAGCCAAAAAACGGCCGTTTTTTCGTTAAAATCGAACCATTAACTTTGACTGTCCGCCATTTTGTGAAAAATGAATATTTTTTAAAATCCTTCGATTAAAGACTAGTTTATACTTATATTTGACTAAATCCATCCGCATTTTTTTTCAGATGATCCACTTCGCCGCAATGTTGGTCACCGCAAACCGTGTATATAAAAACATTATTTCATTGACGGCCATTTGCCACTAAACAATGTAATATTTTTCGATAAAAAAATTACTGAAAGTTCTTCAAGATGTGTTCTTTGAGATGGTATATTGATCGATTAAAAAAGTTTTGTAGTTTTCTTTAAAAAAAATCATGAAAAAGGCCTTTTTTGCGCTGCAAGTGGGGGTAACGCCTTAATTTGTGATCTAATCACGTCCGTGCGTTGTGGGAGAACATCCAGCAATTTGTTAACGAGATATCCCGTGTCACGGGTAGAAGTCTAACGATATCTGTCCCAAGACTCGGAGCGGAAATTCTCGGATGATTTGTCGTCCCTCGGACGACTACAATTCCAAGATTCGTACGTACAGAAATTGTTACCCTTGGTTCTCGCAGCCAAACCACTTCTCGTTGGTTCTCTCTCAAGAGATTCGCTACGATCGATCGTACGCAAATTCGAAAGAGTGAGTGAAAGCGAGAGAGAGAGAGAGAGAGAGAGAGAGAGAGAGAGAGAGAGAGAGACTAACTCCCCAGTAATTAATAAAAATTCACCGAAAACAGAAAAAAAGTGCTATCTGCACTGTTATTCGCATGTGCGTCTGGATCGCGAAAAAACTGAACGTCATTAAAGCCTTATTTACACTTGTGATGGTCGGAAAAATGAAAAATGTTTTGATTGCATATTCTTTAAGTACAATATCTCAAGAATATTTTCACCAAATTTCATAAAAATCGGAGCATTATATTCGCAGTTATAGATATTTCAACCGCACGAAGCTTGTTACGCTTGCCGAGCAGCAAACGCAAGCAGCCACAAGAGAAGGAAGGATGGCGCGTAGGCAGTATCAAATCAATGTTTTAGAGGCTGCAGAAGATGCAGAATACTGTATGGCCCTGGAATCGACGACTCCATGTTAGTATGAATAAATTAACTTTAAATGTAAAAGAAACAAACTTGAATCTTAAGGGCAGATATACACCTAGATGGTCGAGGTCGAGGAATTAGAAGCTATGAACATTCCGTCGACCGTAGAAGACCTACACCATGGGCCTGGTATCGATGATTCCATGCAAGTTGACAAATTTCATGATGTATTCATTCCCAAATTTTCAAACCCGTTTTTCTCAAAACCACGTTTTTCAAATCGGTACCCAAAATTTCTCGAAATCCAATGAACCAATTGCCTTGAGGTTTTTTGTGGTTATTCTATACACCATTATCTAGTACTTGTCATAGGATTTTTTTTCCCGTTACTTAGTTTTTGTTTTATAGGCAAAATGATAACTAATTTTTGGCCCAAAAATCACTATTTATGTTCAAACGTCCGCCATTTTGTCATAAATCGATATTTTCAAAATCGGCTATGACAAGTACTAGATTATAGTATCTAATTTAATAATCTTTTTGGTTTTTTTTTCAGATGATTTTTGAAGAAACGCCAGTGGGTACCGTATACGCAGATTTTTTTACGACGCTCCAAGGATCATACAATATCCTTGTATATTTTTGATATTTTTAAATCAAGATAATTGAACATATTTTTGAATTTATATACTTTTAGATAATTAAAACCCTAATCCGAAATTTCAGTTTTCCTTGCAAAAAATTCACAAAAATGACCTTTTTCCGGCTCTTAGGTGTATATCTCCCCTTAAACGCGATTATCTCAGATTCGTCTTTTTTGAGAAACACCTTTGCGGTGGACACGCTTACTAAAAAACTATGAATCCGATCCATACCAAATTGATACCACTCATTTATTATGATAATAGCTAGGGCCTGGACGAAGGATTTTGAATTTTGTTGAAAAAAAAATGTAACAAAAAAACCGAAAATTTAACACTCCAAAAAATGATTTTTTTGTTAAAATTATCGTCATTTTTTTTTTAAATCAACATTTTTACAAATCCTTCGTCCAGGCCCAAACCAATGCAATATACTAATGAAATCTTTTTCAAATTCTTATTTCACATGAACCGTTCTCGAGGCATCATCGCTACTGCAACTGATGCTCAAAAGAAGGCGCTCCTGGAAGACAACTGGAGTTCCGCCATTTTGAAATATTTTTGAATGAAAAAAATTGTACAAGAACATGAAAATATGTACTAATCGATGTTGTACACAGTTTTTCAATAAACATTTATTGTCCCGTCGAAATGAAATCAAGAAAAATCACGTCCCCTCGCCCGCTACAAGTGCATATAAGGCCTTAATGTGTGTATTTACATATACCACACTGTACAATATAAACTACGCATCGACCCGTTTATTTCGCATGGCCCATTGCGTGATTTATTTTATCCAGTACTGTATATAGGGGACGAAAGCATCGCAAACGAAATCTATCGAATATTCGTGAAAGTTCGCGGATCAAAGGAACTCAGCAAATCAGCACGTCTAAAATTCTGGAGTGCTTCGCTCAATTCAATTTGAATTTCCTAGACTTTTTTTTACGAATGAAAAACTTTCTTCAGACGAAGAAACTTTTCAATATTTTAAAACATGTCAATTTAAAAAATTAATATGTATATACACATATATAGCTATATGTGTGTGTGTGTGTGTGTGTGTGTGTGCGTGCGTGCGTGCGTGCGTGCGTGCGTATGTGTGTGTGTGTGTGTGTGTGTGTGTGTGTGTGTGTGTGTGTGTGTGTGTGTGTGTGTGTGTGTGTGTGTGTGTGTGTGTGTGTGTGTGTGTGTGTGTGTGTGTGTGTGTGTGTGTGTGTGTGTGTATTCACGGATAAATTTGAATTTAATTTACGACTGCATATATATATATATATATATGTGTGTGTGTGTTGTATAGTACTCAATCATTTTATAGAGCTTTATAGTGTTGCCGTGAAGTGAGAAATCAAATTAATTTTATTATTCTAATTTTCCAATTATCCAGAGCGATCGAAAATGTTGCCGTTGTCGAAAGGGAGCGAGAACTTTTGACCGGTACTGTATATGTATAGTCAAATAAAAAAATAGATGTACATAGTGGGTAAGAAAAGTATTCGCACGCCTCCCCCTTCCTTCTAAGCGTTTTCCGAGGGTTTCCATTTGCATACATTATTTATGGCATCCATACCAAAATACATTAACAATAACATACGATATTGGTTTGTTAAATACACTGTCGAATACAGTGATGTGCGAAAATATTTTCCTTTTTTTCGGCGAATTATTTCAGTCAACCGATTCATGCAAATACTTTGTTTTACCCACTGTGTATACATGGTGTTCTGTTATGAATGGATAAACCGGCTACTGTCGACAGATCAGATCGTGTCCTACTATATGCTGGAATTTCAGTTTAGTAAAAGACCCACGTTTTTCAAGATTTTGGGCTTTGTGTTATTTTTTTGTAAAATTTTTTTGTATAATTTTGGTGAAAATCGGCATTTTTTAAACTCAAACAATTGGAAACAAAATTTTTTCACAAAGTTCATGTAAAATTGCAACTTTTTTGTCTTAAACATTTTTCTGTCAAATCAAATGCTCACGAGATATAACGGTATTTTGAAATTTTTGAAATTTTGAAAAATTCGAGAAAATGCGATCCGAAAATTTTGAAAAAATTTACAATGTTTTTCTTCATATAATTAAATAATTTGACATTTCAATTTTTTTGAGAGTGGACAACTTTTTAACCGTTCGAAATGGTATGAATCGCCTCATATATATGTATATATATATATATATATATATATATATATATATATATATATATATATATATATATATATACACACACGGTGGCACAAATATGGGCTCTATTTTTTTCGTTTTTTTCACCATCCAATTATCTTCTTTATACACTGAGAAAAAAGAATCGTTGACTATGCAAAATGCATTTTGTTGTTTCAACAGTTGCTCAGACATGCTAAATAAGCAGATAGTTTAAATGTATCTTTGGTTACTGCCCAACTATAGTGTTTTGTTATGGCAATCAAAAATCAAGTTGAACGTATTTAAAGATACAATTTCGTTAAACCAACTGAATTTTGGATGGATGAACGAATTGTTTTTTCAGTGTAAAAAAAAAGTGTCGCGAAAGCTGCAAACGGTCAAAAAATATTTAGAAGTCGCTCAAGGCTCCCAAAAATTCAAATTTTCATGAAAAAAAAATCGTTTTTTTTCGTCCTCTTCTCACCCATGAATTTTACGCGTTGTAATTTTTAAATTAACCTCATGAAAGTTCTAGCCGGCCAACGAATATTTAGAGGTCGCTCAAGGCTCCCAAAAATTCAAATTTTCATGAAAAAAAAATCGTTTTTTTTTCGTCCTCTTCTCACCCATGAATTTTACGCGTTGTAATTTTTAAATTAACCTCATGAAAGTTCTAGCCGGCCAACGAATATTTAGCAGTCGCTCAAGAGATTTGAAATTTCCAATTTTCGCCAATTTTTTTTTACTCTTCTCACTCATAAATTTGACGCTTTACAAAATGTTCAAAACAATTAATCCTTTTTTCTTTGGAAACAGATTTTTCAAATTTACCTCACACTTCTACCAAGAATTATAATCTTTGTTCTCATAAAATAATTCTTTAAAGCTCTTGTCCGTAACCAAAATTATAGGTCGTTTTGTTCGTGAAACTGAAGTGACAGTTGTTTTCCAGCTTGACAAACCAACTGAAGTGACAGCAGTCAAACTGCCTACCAATCTCAGCTGTACTCTGCGATGAGCGACGCCATAATACAATAATGCATAACAATACATCATAACACAGATCGTCTAATTGGTGTTTGTTACAAATTATTATAATAAATTCTTCAGAAAATATAACACCTCACTGTTTATTTTGTTGCTATGCCACAAGGAATTTTAGTGCATGCGAGATTTATTTTTTGGCGGAAATTGTAAATTTCGAAAACCTTGAGCGACCACTAAATATTCATTGACCGGCTAGAGTTTTGCGAGGTTAATTTCAAAATTATAAAGCGTAAAATTCATGATTGAGAAGTGGACGAAGAAAAAATCGATTTTTTAATAAAAAATTGTATTTTTGGGAGGCTTGAACGACCTCTAAATATTTTTTGACCGCTCGCATCTTCGGCGACAATGTTTTTTCCCTCTAACGAAAATAATTGGGTGATGAGACAAAAAATAGACCTTAAATTTGTGCCACCCTAATACATATATGAGGTATTCCACGTGAATCCGGTGGACTTTTTCCCTGTTCCCAGCCAATTCGATGATTTTTTTTCTGGTTCCATTGACTCTAAAAGATACCCTGCATTTTTCACATTTTTCGAAACAACCCTTGGTCAAAAAATAAAACGTCCAAAAAAACGCCCCGATTTAAAAATCTAAAAAAATTCCCAAAAATGCGTGATTATATGTAAACATTTTCAAGCTATCACCCGCAATGGAAGTATGATTTTTTATGTGCTTTCTGAGCGATTAACGTTTTAAAAAATCCGAAAAATTGACTGCTAACTGTTCAAGGTCCATGATTATGATTTGGTTATACAAAAATGGTCAAAAAAATTCATTGTGGGTATCAAAATATTTAAGTATCCGCCCGAAGTAAGCGGTTCTTGAACTTTTCGGATTTTTTAACGTTAATCGCTCAGAAAGCACAGAAAAAATTCTACTTCCGCTGCGGATGATAGCTTGAAAATGTTTACAAATAATTACGCATTTTTGAGAATTTTTGCCGATTTTTAAATCGGAGCGTTTTTTTCGGAGAATTTTTTTTTTTACCAAGGGTTGTTTCGAAAAATGTTAAAAAAATCAGGGTGTCTTTTACACTCAATGGAACCAGATAAAAAAAAATAAATCGAATTAGCGAGGATCAGGGAAAAAGTCCACCGGATTCACGTGGAATACCTCATATATATTTTTTTTTCAAACAGTGCATGCTTGCGTAAATCTTCGATCACGAGTTTCGATATATCCCAGTTATCTCGTCTCTCCTGAGATCGAACAATAAAAAGAAAGAAACGAAAAATGAAGAAAAAAAAAACAATCGTTGCATTCCAACGATGCAAACTTCAACGTCGTCGAGGATTGGCATATTTTTTCTTCGCTTCGTTTTCTCACGAAGCAACCGTTTAAAAGCGATGGTTCGCGAGGAAAAAAAAAGTCGAAAACGTCGAACCGAATTACACCGACGTGGTCGGCCAACTCAATGGTGAAGAACAGCAGTAAAACGATAAAAGGTGAAAACTCTTGGTCACTTCGGCGGGAGGAAACGTGCCGAGAATTTCAAAAAAATCTCGACTCAATGAATATCCCACCAAAGGGTACTCGATTTTTTTAGTAGTTTTATTTATTTATGTATTTGTCTCTTGCTTCTGTTTTTTTTTCTCTCTCTGTCTCTTTCCCTCTGTACCTCTTAGTATTTGTCTCCCTTCAGGCTATTTCCGACCGAATGGCGCATTGTTCTTCGATAGCAACGAGATTCTCTTATACGCTTACAAGAGGGAAAACGAGGAAAGAGTGGTGTACACACACGGGGTACAGGATACAATTGCTTTTGTGGCTGTGACGTTAAATGACTATCGACCGCTTGGCTATTGTTGAACACTCTTTTGCACATATGCCCTCCCCCCCCCCCCCCCCTATATGCACCCACGCATACACATATGGACGTGCGTGTATTTACACACAACAAAACGTATTGTGAAATGCGTTTATGAAATTAAATGAAATTAAGGGACGTTCATTGAAATATATGTATGGCTTGTATGTTTTTATATGTGGTACTACGAAGCAAGTACCGAAATAGAATCGTGGAGAACTCTGTCGCTTGCTCCTCCTCACGCTCCCTCATTTTCCATTCATGTTTTTATATACGCGTAAAGAACGGACCGGAGAGAAACGGAGATAAAATTCATGCAAAATAATACATACAAAAACAAATAGACTTTTTCAGGAATTCACGTGCCTGCCATTTTTTCATATTTCGAAAAGAGAGAATTGTTTTTTTTCAAAGATGTTCCAAAGTTCATTGTTTGGGGGGAAAGTTTTGGAAATATGAATTTTTCGTTTTTGAAGGGTTCCCAAAATATAACGCGCGAAAATTATTCTGCGAAGTTTTGAGGTGATTTGTTCAAAACAGCGGTCTGCAGAGACCATTTTATCTACCACATTTATAAATACTTTTTCTGTATAAATAAATTCGTCTTTTTTCCGGCCCCGAGATAGGTGGAACCCGTTAAGGGCGAGAGCTCTGTAAAATTATCGAAAAATCGTTTTTTTGGCAACACTTTTAAAAAATTCTTCAAGCTGTCAAAAATATTTGGAGGTTATCTTTGGGGGAAAAGGTACCGACTAAAAATAGTTTTATTTTTTACCAATAGGTGGCATTGGATTACGGGGAAAAAATAATAATCTGCTGTAGCGTCTATAAAACCGTTGACTTCAAACACGTTTTTTCTCAAAACCGTGTTTTTCGAAATCGGCACGCAGCAGAACTCGAACGATTTTCGTACAATCGACTTGAAATGTAAACTGTAGCTTCTTAGATTGCTCTAACAGTCAAGTGCGTGCGCTTTCCTTTGACTTATTAAGGGGTTACCCCCACTTGCGATTTTGAAAAAATCGATTTTTTTTTATTGCATTTTTTTGAAGTGCAATTTGAAGTGCAGTTTTTTTTATGCGCGGAATAGATGACTCTGTGTAAGTTTACAAAAAAAAATATTTTCTTCGTGTAAACTGAAATTGAAACTTTAAACGCGTTTTTCTCAAAATGGCATTTCTGAAGTCGGTGACCAAGATTACTCGAACACTAATGAACCGATCTTCTTGAAATTTTGCAGGCTTATTTAATACATAAAAATGTAGTCTTTAATCGTTCGATTTTTTTTCGAAAAAAATGGCCGTTTTATAGCCAAAAAACGGCCGTTTTTTTCGTTAAAATCGAACCATTAACTTTGACTGTCCGCCATTTTGTGAAAAATGAATATTTTTTAAAATCCTTCGATTAGAGACTAGTTTATACTTATATTTGACTAAATCCATCCGCATTTTTTTTTTTTCAGATGATCCACTTCGCCGCAATGTTGGTCACCGCAAACCGTGTATATAAAAACATTATTTCATTGACGGCCATTTGCCACGAAACAATGTAATATTTTTCAATAAAAAAATTACTGAAAGTTCTTCAAGATGTGTTCTTTAAGATGGTATATTGATCGATTGAAAAAGTTTTGTAGTTTTCTTTAAAAAAATTCATGAAAAAGGCCTTTTTTGCGCTACAAGTGGGGGTAACGCCTTAAAAATGGTGAAAAATATATCACTTTTTACATGAAAATTATGGTCGAAAAAATGATTTTTTTTTTTCAAAGTCGTCTCTATTTCTTTTTTCATTATTTTTAATTTCCCACTGTACTTGACTGCTAAAACTGATATAATTAACGCAAATATTTGCGCAAACTAATATACGCAAATACACTCTTATCTCCAGGATTACGTTTACGACAGTTCTACTGCGTGCCGCGGAGAGGGTTGGCTGAAAACCAGTAGTGAAACGACTCGTGCACCGCCATTTTGTATTATTTTGAAAAGTATTTTTTTTTACACATACTTCAATATTTACCTTATAAATTCTAAAAGTTTTTTTGGAACACGTATTTAAATTCTTTCTTTAGACAAATTCCAAAGATAACGGTCGAGAATGGGCAGTTACAGTGGTGCCCTTAAAGATATGCTGGATATATCAAAAGAAATTCCCTGACGTTTCCAGAATTTCCAAACAGGTTTTGCAAGTATTCCAGGGAGATTGGCGTCAAATAAAGAACATCATTTTTTTTAAGATCGAATATATGACAACGTTAAATACTAAAATAAAAAAATTTTAAACTGAAATTCTAAAACCAATTTAAACACCGTAAAGAACACAAAAATATGTTAAAAGCAATGACAAAACCTGTTCTTTTTATAAACAGAATTTTTATGTCGGTGCCAAAATGAATAAAAAATAAATATAAACACTTATCTACAATAATAATTGTGCGGTTGTGTATCGACAAACCGAATGCAAATGTGTAGAGCTTTAGAGTAAATTAGTTTTCATTTTTCGACATTTTCAAGGTTTGGTAATGGCATAACTTTTGTTTTATATATAATGGAAAATAATAAATATAAATATTTAAAATATACAAAAATATTTTTTTTTATCCTTTTTAGTTTTATTTTCAAGTCGGTTTCATTTTTCGTAATTTTTTCGTAAAAATAATTTCGCAAAAATCTTTTCGTAAAAGAATTTTTCCAGAATGAACTTTTTGCAAGAATTACGAAAAATGAAACCGACTTGAAAATAAAACTGAAAAGTATTTTTAAAAATATTTTCGTATATTTTAAATATTTATATTATTCTTCATTATATATGATTATTATTCCAAGAGGAAATAAATTCCCTGAGTGTTCTCGGTTTTCCCTGTTTTCCATACGCGTAACAGCCATGTCAAGATATTGAAAATATTCCACACAATGTGAAAATCAAATTTACCAAAAAAAAAAAAAGAAAAACTTACGAACGTGCGTGATGGTGCGTCACGATTGATTTTTCGAAATTCGAATGACTACTTGGCGAGAACGCAACCGCCAAAATCCCTCAAATTTGTTCACGCTGGTAAAACTACTCGTTATCCGTTTTCGGTTATTTTATTAATTTGTGTACAACAGTTCTGCATCGTGTCCAAATAACTTTCAATATTTTTTGCAGTCACCATAGCTTTTTGCCATTTCGCGATTCAATTTTTTTCCAGAACTCCGGTTCACAATTATGGTGGGTCAGTCTCTTAATTTTTTTGTTTTCCTATTGCATCAATTGAGGTTATTTCCAATTCGATTTTTGTTTGTACGCTTTTATTTTGTTTTCTTTTTGTCCTTTTCGTTCCTCTAAACAAACCCAAACAAATGCAAATTTGGTGTTCCGTTTTTCATGCCGGTGGTATTTGTTTTGTTTTTTTTTGCATATTAAAATTATTGCACTCACCGATATATGATGACGGAGACAGCGACGAGTACAACGACAATGGAACTCAGTACGATCGATAGTATCGCGTAACCGGGCAGAGCTGTCGATGAATCGAAACAAAAATAAAGAACAATTCAATGGAAAAAAAATGTTGTTTCTCTGGTCGACGAGACAGGCAGAAGCGACGGCGTGATGGATTTACTTTTTTTTTTGTTTTTTTTTGACGTTGATTTTCAATTAGAAGGAGGGGAGAGGCGAGAGAGGGCATGAAAGTGCTTACAATTATCGGGACAGAGGGATCCGTCGAATCCGCACTTTGGAGTATCGGGCGGTGGCTCGAGCCTACCACCCGACCAATGTATACGCTTCCCCGGCACGTATTCCAGCGTCTTATTAGCCCCGTAATAATTAGCGACAATCTGGAACAGGCGAATTGTATCGAAAAATGGGATTACTTTAAGGCCTCAGGCCACAGTAACGGGTAGAAAATCATGTGCGAATTTAATAATTTTTTTCGTATGAAAAAGTGATTCACTCATAAAATGAATTACACATCTATTTAATATGAATATCAAGCTGTTAAAAAATGTATATATACATTTTTTCGATGTACAAAATGGCCGACTACTCAAAACGTCTCGAAACAGCTTTTTTCCAATTGGCGTGACAAGTAACTTCAACAATTTTCACTCGATTTACTTCAAATTTAAAAGCAATGTTCCTAATTGCATTTCGCAGAGAAGTACGTACGGAATTTCTGATTAATCGAAAACTTTTCATTTTATGAGCAGTTTACGAGCAGTTATAACGAAATTTTTCACGGAAAATCCATTTCTTAAGGGGAGGGAAAGGGTTTCAGCGTGAAAAAAAAACACTTTTTTGCGAATTTTTTTCATCTATATGGATAGAGTAAATTTATTGAAACCTTTTGTACATTGTTAAGTGTCATTTTAAGAACATTCCGTAAAATTTGTACGCGAAAATATCCATAAACAAGCCGGTGCTGCGTTTTTCTCGGAACACAATTTTTCAAAACGACACGCAGCATAACTCCAACAATTTTCATTCTTTTCACTCAAAATTTCAAGCACATTTTTAAAATAACATTCTGAAGAGAAATACGTACGGGATTTTCCATGAGTTAATTGTGACATTATTTATTAATAAGTGATTGTCCTTTTTTTTTGTCGAAAATTGAGTTTTTACTTTAAAAGCTTGTTTATTACACGAAAAATAATATTTTCGAAATCCCCTACGTATTTCTCTAGCTATACTTATGTAAATTAAAAGATTTTAAATTTTTTTTCCATATCCAAATTTGCGTCAGTTATACTCCGTGCCGCAAAGCGTCTCAAATTCAAAATGTCTCGCAAGAATGGCTCCAGCGTCACCATTTTGTATAATTTTATAATACAATTTTTTTTTTTGTTCACTCAAATATATGACAAATAACATCCTTGAATATTATTATCATCTTACTGGTCCTTCCACAAAGAAAAATCGCTTAATTTTAGACGTTTGCAGTGGTGTAAGCCCTTAATCAGTCTTAAAATTATCAGTGAGATCAAAATCAACTTTAGCAACGTTATAATAAACTTGAACAAAAAATTTGAGCAACAGAAAAAAATTATTTACTACTAATGAATCAGCAACATATTTTGGCGCTCTGTTAAATTAGCTCCAAAAAACGATCAAAGTTAGCCTTAATTTTAATTTAACCCCGTTTTACGGTAGACCTTGATTTTTGAGAATTTTTGATATATTGTATTATTTTTTTCCGTAATAAAATAACGAGGAAATTATGGGCTTCGAATTTTCTTGTCAGGGAGTCGAAGAATTCGACTCTTGACTATGATCACATTTTTTTGCAATGCAGGAAAGAGATGTTCGGCCCTTAATTTTTTTCGATACTCGAGACGGAGACAATTATAGTCTTCGAATTTTCTTAATGAGGGAACGACGAACAGTCCTCGCTTTTATGCGGGGAATAGAAAAATGATTTCCTTTGATGTAGTCAACGAGGCATGCAAACCTCGACTCTTTTTACATCCAGCCTCGAAGAATTCTACCTCAATTTTTTTTCCAATATGAAGATCCCGATATTTGCCTCTAATTTTTGAAATATTGGAGACGAAGGATCAGACTTTTTTAAAATAAAGTCAAAATGACGTATTCCTCATTCTAATAATATAAAAACTAATAATATCAAATTATATGTAATTGTACAAATGTAATAATATAAAAAACTGACAAAAACGAATCATATATTTTCTAAATCGTTTTTCGAGCGACCGGGGCGTTTGATTTTCCAATACAAGATTTGTAGACGCGAAATATTAATTCCGAAAAGTAACACAATTATTTTCAAAGCACAATAAGACACGCCCGGGAAAAAAGTTCATGTCTGAATGGATGTGTTCATATATATGTTTCAGATATTGTCATGTATGTATCAGATATATTTATATCTGACATTTTGCAGTATCATATATGATTAGGTCTGATCATATTCCACATCACGTATGCATATATAAGATCATATCTGATCAAATGCAGTATCTGGCCTGACCATATATGAACTCATATCTGTTTATATCTGGCTAACTACCAAGGCGAGTAGGTACCGTAAATTCGTATCTCAACACACATGATGTGATATGTGAACGTATAAGATCATATCCGATCAAATACGGTACCAGACTCTGCTATATAGATCTCATATATATTTTTATCTGGTCAGGTACCAAGGCGAGTTGGCGGCGTGAAACCATATCTGAACATACGAGGGTGGGGTGAAAAGTTTCCGGGCTGACCAAGAGATGGTGCCACTAGGTCTAGTTTTGGAGCGGCGTCCTACAGTACCATTCCTACCGAGCTTGTATGTACAGTTTCAGCCCAATCGCTACGTTAGTTTGCGTTTGAGAGCACATTGCGCGAGACGCTTCCGTTGTTTTCGTAAAAATGGAAAAATTGGAAACACGTGCTGTCATCAAATACTTCCATTTGAAAGGTTTTACACGAAAACAAATAAAAGAAGAGATGGATTCAGCACTAGGAGACTCCTCCCCATCATATTCAACTATTAATCAGTGGGTTTCTGAATTTAAAATTGATCGTGTGAGCACCTCTGACGAGCTTCGCTCAGGACGGCCCGTTGAAGTCACAACTTCGGAGATGATTGAAAAAATCCATAAAATAGTGTTGGAAGAGCGCAGGTTGAAAGTGCATGAGATAGCTGAGACCTGTAGGATGTCAGCTGAACGTGTGCGAAATATTTTGCACAACCATTTGAACATGGAAAAGCTGTGTGCAGTATCATATATGATTAGGTCTGATCATATTCCACATCACGTATGCATATATAAGATCATATCTGATCAAATGCAGTATCTGGCCTGATCATATATGAACTCATATCTGTTTATATCTGGCTAACTACCAAGGCGAGTAGGTACCGTAATTTCGTATCTCAACATGCATGATGTGATATGTGAACGTATAAGATCATATCCGATCAAATACGGTACCAGACTCTGCTATATGGATCTCATATATGTTTTTATCTGGTCAGGTACCAAGGCGAGTTGGCGGCGTGAAACCATATCTGAACATACGAGGGTGGGGTGAAAAGTTTCCGGCCTGACCAAGAGATGGTGCCACTAGGTCTAGTTTTGGAGCGGCGTCCTACAGTACCATTCCTACCGAGCTTGTATGTACAGTTTCAGCCCAATCGCTACGTTAGTTTGCGTTTGAGAGCACATTGCGCGAGACCCTTCCGTTGTTTTCGTAAAAATGGAAAAATTGGAAAAACGTGCTGTCATCAAATACTTCCATTTGAAAGGTTTTACACGAAAACAAATAAAAGAAGAGATGGATTCAGCACTAGGAGACTCCTCCCCATCATATTCAACTATTAATCGGTGGGTTTCTGAATTTAAAATTGATCGTGTGAGCACCTCTGACGAGCTTCGCTCAGGACGGCCCGTTGAAGTCACAACTTCAGAGATAATTGAAAAAATCCATAAAATAGTGTTGGAAGACCGCAGGTTGAAAGTGCATGAGATAGCTGAGACCTGTAGGATGTCAGCTGAACGTGTGCGAAATATTTTGCACAACCATTTGAACATGGAAAAGCTGTGTGCAAGGTGGGTGCCGCGTTTGCTAACGCTCGACCAATCGAGCGTTTGCTAACGCTCGACGCTACCGACAATTTGGCGCTGTATAGACGTAATCCAAACGAATTTTTGCGTCGATTCATAACTGTTTACGAGACATGAGTCCACCACTACACTCCTGAAAGTAAAGAACAGTCAAAACAGTGGGTTGGAAAAGGGGAACCAACCCCAAAGAAAGCAAAAACAATTTTATCGGCAAACAAGGTTATGGCTACTGTTTTTTGGGATGCGAGAGTTATGAGAAATGTATCAGTGTTGATGGAGATTATGTTGAAAAATAAATCAAAAAAATTTTTTTTAATATCGTTTTTCTTCGTCAGGCTGGAAACTTTTCACCCCACCCTCGTATATGATGTGATATATGAGCAGGCACGTTCATACAAAATTTTATCCCATCAGATACGATACCAAACCTGGAAAATATACGAAGTCTTGTACACTCATACCTTATCGTATATGCAGTTCAGTTGTTCACACATGAAAACATCTGAATATATGAAACGACATATGAGGATATGAGACGATGTCCGATCAGATATGGCACCTCACCTGACTGTATTATATGTGATCGTGTGAGTTACTATAATATTGTTAATTACTAACACGTCAAGTGATGACGTGTTAATAACCCCGCTCTGTATATGTAAACATTTTAATATCTTCGTGACTGCACTAACAAGATTTGATCTGTCTCACCAGGGTAAGATTTGCTCTGATATAGTCGGAGTCATACCTGGTCTGATAGTTCAGATAAACTATGATTCTATCATATGGGCAGGTCTATTGTTCATAGATGTCCAGGTCTACTGGGATCCACGGTATTTTATTCTTATTCGGACAGACAGATCTGGTCCAATAAGATTAGATTTGCCTGACATGATCAGATCTGGCCCAATAAAATCAGATCTACCTGACATGATCAGATCTGGCCCAATAAAATCAGATCTGGTGCAACAAGATCAGATCTTGCCTGGGGATTGGATCTGGTCAGACCTGCTGCGATATGGACGGGTCTGCTCTAAAAATTATCAAAATGGCTCTGATATGATCATACATGCTCAGATATAAGCATACATGATCTGTCGTGACACTACATGAACAGATATGGCCATTTTTCTTGTCTGATCATATCTGATTCTACAGATATGATTCAGATATATTCAGATATGAACTTTTTTTCCCGGGTGGTGAGCAACTTTAAGTCACTTATTCAGGGTTTGCTTGCTTAATTATTGTTGTAATTGTCTCTTCATATATGTAAGTATATATTTACCTCAAATTTCGATGTTTCGGGATCCATGTCGAGCAGAGAATAATCTGCTATTCTATCGCCGTTCTCGTCTATATTTACATCTCCGGTTATTCCTGCAACAAATCGAGCATAGAACGGTGTATTGCATAATCGGTTTATGAAGATTTGATCTACTACCTAACTATCTGTATCTGCCTGTTTCGGTCTTTGTACTTCGTTATTTTGTTGTAGCTCTCGACTATTTTCGTTATTTTCTTATCCATTATTATAATTAATTTTATTCGTTATTATTATTTTATTCTTTATTTAATTATGCCTTATTGTTATTATTTTATTCGTTATTTTATTATTCGATTATTATTCGTTATTTTACTAGCCTCACATTAGTTCATGAATTTATATTATATTATTATTTTAATTGTTAATTTACGATTTGATATTATTAATACCTTGATAATATACTATTACATTTTTTTCACGCTCTTCTATTTTTTATACTAGGGCCAAATCTATACTGGTGTCATTTCATTATCCTTTTTTATTTGATAGTTTTCTTAGTGCTTTTTTAATATTCCCGTATGTAAAATACTATTTTGTTATTACTATTTTTTTCGTAACTCTTTAGATAAGTCACTTTTCCGAAAAAATTCCTACTAAATAAAATAGGGAATTCAAAAATTCCCGATTTTATCACGTGTTTCCGCGAACTTCAAAACCCCATCACTTTTCATGGGGGAGGTGAATTTCACCTTCCACAATGAGAAGGTGAAAATGAGTTCATTTGTTATCAACAATTAGCTGACGAAATTTTTCACTTTCCAAAAATTTGCCTAAAAATCGTCAGATAATTGTTAATAACAAATGAACTGTGCAATATAAAAAAAAATCTCACGTACTTCCATAGACAATGTATTTTTCAAGATATATTCAACATTTCAAGTGAATCGGTTGACAATTGTCTGAGTTATGTTTCCGGCCAACTTAAAAAATGCGGTTTTGAGATAAACCCTGCACAGCCGCCATTTTGAAATTAATCGATAATTTTGAAAATCGAGATTTTGAAAGAGAATTATTGTATGCAGTCACTGATGTATATGATAAACACTCTTTTTTGTAATCTCGATTTATTATGTACACTGAAAAAAAAAAATTCGTTCATCCATCCAAAATTTAGTTGGTTTAAGGGGTTACCCCCACTTACGATTTTGAAAAAATCGATTTTTTTTATTGCATTTTTTTGAAGTATAAGTATCCGGGCCCATACAGAAGTATGGGCCCGGAATAGATGACTCTATGTAAGTTTACAAAAAAAAATATTTTCTTCGTGTAAACTGAAACTGAAACTTTAAACGCGTTTTTCTCTAAATGGCATTTCTGAAGTCGGTGACCAAGATTACTCGAACACTAATGAACCGATCTTCTTGAAATTTTGCAGGCTTATTTAATACATAAAAATGTAGTCTTCAATCGTTCGATTTTTTTTTTTTTTTCAAAAAAAATGGCCGTTTTATAGCCAAAAAAACGGCCGTTTTTTTCCTTAAAATCGAACCATTAACTTTGACTGTCCGCCATTTTGTGAAAAATGAATATTTTTTAAAATCCTTCGATTAAAGACTAGTTTATACTTATATTTGACTAAATCCATCCGCATTTTTTTTTCAGATGATCCACTTCGCTGCAATGTTGTTCACCGCAAACCGTGTATATAAAAACATTGTTTCATTGACGGCCATTTGCCACTAAACAATGTAATATTTTTCAATAAAAAAATTACTGAAAGTTCTTCAAGATGTGTTCTTTAAGATGGTATATTGATCGATTAAACAAATTTTGTAGTTTTCTTTAAAAAAATTCATGAAAAAGGCCTTTTTTGCGCTACAAGTGGGGGTAACCCGTTAACAAAATTGTATCTTTAAGTACGTTCAACTTGATTTTTGATTGGCATTAAAAAACAGTATAGTTGGGCAGTAACCAAAGATACATTTAAACTATCTGCTTATTTAGCATGTCTGAGCAACTGTTGAAACAACAAAATTTCGAGACAACAGAATGCATTTTGCACATTCAACGATTTGTTTTTCTCAGTGTGGTTTTTCTGAAAAAAAATCCCCGAAAAGCCGATTTTTCGGCCTTAGAGTGGCCTAAGGGCTTAAGGAGAAAAAAAATTAATCGATTTTTTGATCGTTGTAAATGTATTAGGAGTACAACTTTGCAGTGACCGTTTTACTTAGAGAGCCACTGCGGCGGAAGTAGTGGCCCTAGCTCAATAAAAAAGTGGCATTTTAAACGAGAGGCTCTGCCAATGTAAACAATTTAAAAAAGCTAACGGATACGTGTATGCATTATAAAGTTATAGGCACTCAAACATGGCAACCTACGAACCGAATTCTCAGCATTTGCGGGAGGTTATGATTTACTTCTTCAACATCAAGAAATCTGCGGCTGAGGCCCACCGTTTGCTTGTAGATGCTTACGGGGAGGATTCTATTAGTGAAAAAACGTGTCGGCGGTGGTTTCAACGCTTCAAAAGTGGAGATTTTGAGGTCGAGAACAAGCATGGTGGCGGAAGGCAGAAAGTTTTTGAAGACGGGCTGACAGCTGGGCGTTGTGTACTATGAGCTGCTCAAATCATCCGAAACCATCACAGGGGAACTCTACCGACGTCAGTTGATGCGCTTGAGTAAGGCACTCAAAGAGAAACGGCCACAATTCAACGAAAGACATGACAAGGTGATACTGCAGCATGACAATGCCCGACCCCATGTTGCAAATGTCGTGAAAAAGTACTTGGAAACGCTGAAATGGGAGGTTTTATCCCACCCGCCGTACTCTCCAGACATTGCCCCTTCCGACTATCACTTGTTCCGGTCAATGGCACACGATTTGGCTGACCAGCACTTCGGTACTTACGAAGAAGTCAAAAATTGGGTCGATTCCTGGATTGCCTCCAAGGACCAAGACTTTTATCGACGCGGGATTCGAATGCTACCTGAAAGATGGGCCGTGGTCGTAGCTAGCGACGGGCAGTACTTTGATTAAAAAATATGTAGCCACTTTTTTATAATAAAGCCTTAAACTTTTGAAAAAACGGTCACTGCAAAGTTGTACTCCTTATATATCCCGCCTTAAACGCGAGCGTTGTTGTACGGATTCACGACCGTAAGAGGGCACGAGCAGAGGCTCTTTAAAAAAACATTCAAGGAGGCAAACACGGATCCTTACAGCCGCCAACACGTCCACGAGAGCACGTAACTATTACTCAAGAATGTTACACAAAATCCATCTCGCCGAGATGTTTTTTCCTGAATTCTGCAAAGCTCCGGAAGAAAATAAGCTGGCAGGACATCGCGTCTCGTTTGCAGTGAATACGTAACGACGTTGGTGGCTCGTTAGGAATACGCATGACATACAATATCCGAGGGACGGAAAAGACGAGACCAAGAGAAAAAGCAAGTTCACGTTTCTCGGAGCACTTTTGTTTCTTCGGGTCCTCGAGCTTCGTGAACCTCTGGAAACTCATATTTTCATTCAAGGAAAATAACTTTCAATCCGAAACCTTGCTTGCTTCCCAACAGGATGTGACTATCTGAATAAATAATACCAAATGTTCCAGTGCGAATTATTAGACCGGATTAAAAACTTGACAAATTTTCCGATCCGACAATCTAAATTCGTATTTTAAGGCGTTACGTGGGTTTGAAAATTTGTTTAAATCTTTTTTTTATTTTATCATCTAATAATACAATATTTCTAAAATATTCTTCCAAAGTTTTAAGTCAATCGGAGAGAGAGTTTTTGGGAATTCCCCCCGTTGCGTTGGGAAATACCGTCCGGGAGCGACGCAGGTAGTTTTTTTTTCTCTGCATTTCTTTCAAAACACTATTTTCGAAGTCCGTGGACACGACAAACTTCAAAATATTATGAACTAATGATTGAACGAAAATTGTTTTTTTTTTTCGATTACAACTAATTTTACAAGGCTGCCAAAAAATGAAATTTCAATCATTTTAAAAATCCTTCGTTCAATCACGAGCTATACTTATCTACTAACAGAAAAAAATTGGTTCCTCAATTTCAGATAAAGCTATCATGAGTTATCTTGACCACCACAAGGACACTTTTTTTGGGGGTCTCCGGAACCCCGGTCCCACTGGCTGAATTTCCAAAAAATTTTAATGAAATTTTTTAAAAATATTGTTGAAATGTTGCTCTTTTATATGCTTAACATTTTAAATAAAATAATTTATATATAATTTTTTCTTTAATAGAGAAAATATGCTTTTTTTGGGTTTGAAACCCACGTCACCAGTTAATAATTCCATGTTTTTTTCGAATTTAAAGAATTCAAATTTTGAACAAATTGCGATACCACCAAACTTTGAGAATACCAAGGTTTTTCTGAATAGAAACGTAGATAACGAGTTCACTGGATCCAACATGAAATAAAACGTAATCGTACAATCGTGATTAATTTTACGGAGATTGTCGAATAAAGTTTTGGTTGAAATGTTTTCACCGCCAAGGAATTGATTTTAAAAAAATAGTAAAAGCAACTTAGGAACACGCGAAATTATATATGGAGGATGGAAGTGGGGTGTAGAGGTATAATGACAGAAACACGGAAGAGAGTGGCAAATTATTTACTAGAGATAATGAAGATAGGGGAAGAAAGTTGGCCGAAGAACTGCCTCGAAGACGAGACGAGAGGAGTGCTAAATGGGAGCCCAACAAAACGGGTAGTGGAAGTCAAAAATGCCATGGAGGAAGTAGGAGAGGGAAATATATGGAGAGCGATAGCAAACGACGATAGAGGGAAAATGAAAAGAATAATAGAAAGGGCTAAGAATACACAAGTCGACCGAGAAACCCAACAGGATTGGAGCCAAATTAAAAAATCGACATATTGCTGTCAAAGCATAAGCAGGAAGAATAGCATAATAGAGACAGAAAAGTACTGGGAGGATGTAAATATAACAGGAGAAAAAAAGAGAAACTTGGTCGACATTAAGATATCGAAATATGGGGAAATAAGGAAATAAGGGGTTTAGTAATAACAAGTGCAGGGTTTCTAAAAAAAGGCAGCAAACCTAGTGTAAATATGTAAGTGCAAAAAGCCAAGGAAAAAATTGAAAAAGAAATAGTAACAAATCTGTAAAAATGGATAGGAGGCGAAGAGAGGGAAAAAATGAATAGGAAGATACAGATGGTGCCGAAAAAGGAGCCTGTGACTGAACTGTGTATATTTATTAAGCAATTCGAGAAACTAATTGGAAAAATTATAAATTAGGAAACGAATGCGAGAGGAAACGAAAAGCAATAGGACAGTGGAGCAGAAGTTTAAAAATGAGAAAACATTATACGACAATTATTAAATATTATAATATTTTATATATGTATATGTATATAATATTAATATCATATTATACCTATACATAATACTATAAAATATAATTATAAAGTATTATAATATTTGATAAATATCATAATATTAATATCATATTATACTTATGCATGATACTATAAGATATAATTATAAAGTATTATAATATTTGATAAATATCATTATAATATTAACCCCTCGCGGTCTTTGCGAATTTTTCGCAACGTCCGACTACCTAGTTTAAAACGCATTACAATTTGCGTATTCATCTGTGTCGACTATGGGCGACAAACTTGACTTATTTTTGATTTTTTAATATTTTGTATTTTTTAATATATAGTTTTTAATTTTTTTAATATCTTTCATATATATTGTGTTTACACTATGATCTCATGATTTTTCAAGCCGCTGTTCCGAATAAATTGCTCATTTTTCACGATTATCGATCTTCTTTTTACCCCGAAATGGGCCCTCTTCAAATGTCCAAATAAATACCTTTTTTGAAACGCCCACCGTGAAGTTTTTTCCCCTTAAACTCTCATATCTCAAAGCATCAGCCTAATTTAAAAAAAAAATATTGAAAATTGCAAGAGTTACGATTTTTTAAGGGGCGGATAGGGGTTTGCACTTTTAAAAAATCGATTTAGTTTGTCTTTTCTGATAGTTAAACATTTCAAGAATATAATCCCAAAATTTCAAGTCAATCAGAGAAAAATTCTCGAAGTTATTGACTATTTAGTACCGCTCCTCTAACACTGTAGCTCCGACAGCTAAAACTTCAAACGCGTTTTTCTCGAAACCACTTTCTCAAAGTCCGTGTTCACTGCCATTTGAAAACTACATGACCGATTTATTCCCAACTTGGGATACCTCCCCCCAGCAGTTAGTTTGAGATTTTTTTTACATTGAGGGTGTTTTCCACCCCCAAAATGGCGGAATTTTTCGTAAAAAATAGCACTTTTCACTTTACATGACCACCAAAAATTTAGAAATGAAAAAAAAATTATCCAAGACCGTTGGGGGGAGGATTTGATGATACTTTGACTAAATTTTAATGGTACTTGATTTCAGATAATTTCTAGCTGAGATACAGTGAACACCGCAAATCGTGTTTTTCCAAAGGCGTTCTTGGAAAAGCTTTGTCACCGGCTTGTTTGTGGATATTTTCGCGTACAAATTTCACGGAATGGTCTTGAAATGACACTTAACAATGTACAAAAGGTTTCAACAAATTTACTCTATCCATATAGATGAAAAAAATTCGCAAAAAAGTGTTTTTTTTTCACGCTGAAACCCCTACCCTCCCTGTAAGTAAAAAATGGCTTTTTCACGCACTGATGCCTTCCTTATTTTTTTCCGCCATTTTAAATGTCGATTACAATATTATGCTAAGAATACCACATTCTAGAAGGTTCAAACTAACACCCTGAATTTTCATAAGCCATTCGAAACAATAGAACCAACGTGGCAATCGTTTTAATATGGCTGGGGTCGCGCAGACCCCACAGACCGCTAAGTTACAGGCCGAGGGTAACCTCAAAGGGTTAATGTAATTAAAAATATTATTTATTATTATTTTTACATTTATAATTCTCTGCTGTCGTTGCTGTCGTTATATTATTATTATCATTACTATTTTAATTATTACCATTATGACAATAATAATCATGGCAGCCGATTAGGCGCTCTATCTTTTTCACTACTAGCATCACCTCCAACCAAGTTTCTACCCCCAATCGCGGCACTTGCAGCAAAAGCGCAAAACAAAGAATTATTAGCCTCGTTAACAGAACGAAAACCAAAGTCACGTTTTTTTTTTATTTCCCCGGGCAGCCAAGATAGCTGAGCTTGTTAGGGTGATTGGTAGGTCCACCGCGAGGTGATTTTATTTTTCGTTCGCGAAGAGAAAACGGATGAGAGACGTGCAGCAAGGATTCGAAGAGGAGTGAAAAAAGGACGAGAGATCGAGCAAGCAAGGCAGAAAAGCGCAATTGCCAACTCCGAACGAGGTAATGATCGATCTTAACGAGGAGAAATAAGGTAAAGAAAAGGGCTGTAAACGTTCGTAATTCCTCGTCAGGAATAGACGTTCCAGTGTTTTCTCCGGTGAGGGCACACATAAGATCGTTTTTTTCTCTACCGCTCTCCCTTTTTCTGTTTTATTTTTTGGTTTTTCCATTTTCTTATTCTCTATTGCATTTCTATCCTTATCGATCTTTACCTCTGTGTCAGTTTTCCAGCCCCAGCCCCTCTTTCTTAGTGACTTTCCATACTTGTCGACCAAGCCAAATGGAAAGCCCCGTCTAAAGATCTTCGCGGCTGATTTAATCACGTGGCATTCCGAACCCTTTGACATTCCCATAGAAGTCGCAATTAGCAGGATTGAACGTCTAGTTCGGTGCCGAAAAACAAATAAAGCACTCCGTTAGACGAGAATTGTGCACGCCCGGAAATAATCCTTGAGCTTGCAGCAAGGACTTCAATTTATTTTTAATTGTACACGCTTCAGTTTCTCTTGGTTACTCGGAAAGACCCAATGTTTTTCATGTTGAGGAACATTGGAATATTTTTTTTAACGTCAGAGAACTTAAATTTCGTTCGCTAAAGAGGACCCCAATTGTACCCCAATTATTTTGTTTGCTCAAAAAGTCTTCAATTTTTTCGTACTTGGAACGACTTCGTTTTACTAGTGCTCAAAAAACTCGATTTTTTTACCCAAAAGATCTGCGATTATTTTTACTTAATTTTCGGTTATACTCGAAAAGACTCTCCTCTTGTTAAACCTGAAACGACATCATTTTTTTTACTGGGCACGACCGAACTTTCTTTACTTGTGAAGAATTCAATTTTTTTGGCCTCAAAGAACTTCGTTTCTTCCTGACTCGAGAGAACTTCCATTTGATTTCCTGCGTGCATCGAGACCGAGTAAAATTTCCTCCAAGATGACTGTTCTCAAAAGGTGTTCAATTTTTCTAATACTTAAAACGACTTGCTTTTTTTAGTACTCAAAAAAATTCAAATTTTTTACCCAAAAGGTCTGCAATTATTTTCACTAAATTTTTTACCATACTCGAAATGACTTTCCTCTTGTTAAACCTGAAAGGACATTATTTTTTAACTTGGCACGACCGAACTTTCTTTACTCATAACAATTGGAATTCGATTTTCTCTTCAACTTCAAAGAACGTCGTTTCTTCCTGACCGAAAGAACTTCAATTTTATTTGCAGCGTTGATCGAGGCCGAGTTAAATTTCCTCCATAATGACTGTTGTCCTCAAATGCCGAAATGATCCAATTGGAGCCATGTGTCCCGAGGAAAACGGAACGCGAAAAAATGACTCCTGACATTTTCAGGCGATTCCTGTACCAACTCTCAATCTCCAAAATACGATTTTTAACGAAAAAAAAACGCAGAGTACCCAACACCTTCTCTCCAAATCGCCTATCGTATATCTCGGCGCAGCTTTTTTTTACTTCCCTAATGACTGCGCACGACTTCTTCACTTCTCACACGAATCCATCTGGCTAGTTTGCTTTAAAATCCCACGACATATATCACACATGTGTATTATTTGTATGGAATAGAGTCATGCAACGTCGAAACCGATGTTGGGAGAAACAGCGGCAACGGCATAGCAATTGCGGACGAGCCGGGCGAGCCTGGCATTGCTCCCTCACCCATCAATACGAGAGATGGAGAATGGGTACAGATGCATCGTCCTTCCCCCGCAGCTCAGCTGTCTTCCACTCTATATATATATATATATATATATATATATATATATATATATATATATATATATATATATATATACACATACAGGGTGTCCTTATCTCTGCCACCCGAAAAACTCGGTAATTGTCGACGTCACAAAAAAATCTTCCAGACAAAAGTTGTACGGTGTGAAGGGGGCCATCAAATGCGACCAATCTTTTTGTTTTTCGATGGAGACGCTGACGCACAGTGAAGGTCACCTCCAGTTTTTAAAATATAATTGTACATTTGTTTCAACCATCTTGTGGAGCACCTCAGGCCGCACAAAAAACATTCAGGAGTCAAAGTCGTTCAAGGTCATTCAAGTTCATCTAATTAGATTTGTATCATCGATTCTGACCTTGAATGACCTTGAACGACTTTGACCACCCAATTTTTTTTTTCATACGGCTTGAGGTGCTCCACAATATGGTTGAAAAAAAATGTACCATTTCATTCTAAAAAGTGGAGGATACATTCACTGTGCATCAGTGCCTCCACCGAAACACAAAAAATTGGTCGCATTTGATGGCCCCCTTCACACCGTACAACTTTTGTCTGGAACATTATTTTGTGACGTCGATAATTATGGAGTTATTTCGGGTGGCTGACAAAAGAGGGACACCCTGTGTGTGCGTGCGTGCGTGCGTGCGTGCGTGCGTGCGTGTGTGCGTATATACGTATATTTCTCTCTCTCTCTCTCTCTCTCTCTCTCTCTCTCTCTCTCTCTCTCTCTCTCTCTCTCTCTCTCTCTCTCTCTCTCTCTCTCTCTCTCCCTCCCTCCCTGTGTTAGCTTGTGCTATCGCCCGTAATGTGCTACTTGTACTCGAACTTTTCATCCAAACGTATTGTCATTTCATTTAAGGCCATAGGCCACTCTAGAGGCCAAAAAATAGGCTTTGTGGGAATTTTTTTCAGAAAAACTACAAAATAAATCGAGATTCCAAAAAGGGTGTTTATGGCGAAATGGCGGCTGTGCAGCGTTTATCTCAAATTGCATTTTTTTAACGGGATCCTCTAGTTTCTCGGGTCGAAAAAATCGATTTTTTTTTCTTCATAAATCACATCTACAACATGTGTAGAAAATGTGTGCCAAAGGATTTTTCGATATTCGAAGTGGTTCACAAGTATAAATCACATGCGCGAACTTTCAAACGCGTTTTTCTCGAAACACCATTTTTCGAAACGGTGACCACGATATTTCAGAAACTACCGCACCGATCTTGTTCGAATTTATACAGCATCTTTAATATGTTATAAGCCAGCGATTGAACTAGGATTATCATGATTGCTTCGATAGTTTTTTTGTACGAGCGAAAAACTTAAAAAAAAAAGAGTAAAAAATAGAATGTAATTTTCAAAAGTGTATAAAAAAAGTCAATTTTTGTAATTTAGAATTCACTCTAGTTCAATCGCTAGTCTCAAATATGAAGATTAAAATGCCGTTTGGTTTTTTGATTTCAGATAAGCAGAACAGCCGCAATATTGGTCACCGTCAAGCACCTCTTTTACTTGATGTCTTCCTGTCGGCCACTATAACGTTTATTCTATTATATATTTTGACTTCAAAAAATTTGTAAAGCTTATTTAAATGTTAATAAAGATTATGCAGAAACAATGAGATTGATTATTTCGACGCTTTGCCCGTAAAAAATTATTGAAAAAGCCGTAAAAAAACAGCCGAGAAACTAGAGGAGCCCGTTAAGTTGGTCGGAAACATAACTCAGACAATTTTCAACCTATTCACTAGAAATGTTGAATATATCTTGAAAAATACATTGTCTACGGAAGTACGTAGGATTTCTTTTTATATTGCATACACTGTAAAAAAAATCTGTATTAAAATTAATATAAAAGTGTAGGAAGTCTTTTTACAGATACCGTTTATGAATTTTAATATTGTCATTTGAAAATCAATGGGCTGCTTTTCGAATGTCTAATAATCGTTCAGTAATATCGCAACACTTCAGTACTGGAAAAATCATATACGTATCGCAAGGTATCTATTGTGAGCGTATTAAAATTAATACGCACAGATTGCATTTTTTAATTTAAAAAAAAGTAAAATTGGCATAGAAAAGTGTATTAATTTTACGGTGTTAGGTTAGTGTAATTGTTATTATTTACTTTCTGCGATAAAAATTAATGCGAATCGATTTGGGTTTTTAATTAGACTTGCTGCTTTTGTTCGGTGTTAATTTCTCGCGTTTATTCCTATCCTACCCCTTCATTGTGACCGTTGCCCCTCTACTTTCCCCTGTTCTCCTTGCGGCCGCAGGCACTCCCCCCCGCCACTCTGTATTATATTCATCATGACTACAATCGTATTTCTAACTTAGTTGTATTTTCGCCGTGAAATGCCGAAGAAAAACATTTCACGACGAAATATACGCGACTAGGATTCGAACCCGGGATCTTCCGTCCGCTGGTTCAGTGGCGAGCACGCTAACCACTAGACCATCACAGCGGGTGTTAATCACTTACTTTAGATTTGGTGTTACTCGATACGTTTTTTTATGATTTGATTTAACATGCTGACCAAAGCACGAATTTGAAGTTTTCTGCACTGAATTATATAT
Source organism: Ophion slaviceki (assembly GCA_944452715.1). Classification (NCBI taxonomy): domain Eukaryota; kingdom Metazoa; phylum Arthropoda; class Insecta; order Hymenoptera; family Ichneumonidae; genus Ophion; species Ophion slaviceki. The sequence goes on along the minus strand of OX101786.1, from coordinate 10,105,187 downwards.
TAAATCAGACTATCCGAATAAACACATACTAACAAGGAGAAGGCAGAGCCTGGATGTCGTGAATTGGTTTCTCCTTTCGCGTGGTGAAAGTTGAAGACCTCTGAATTAACGTCGTTTTTTATTTTTGTTCTAATAGGCCTTAGTTGCTGAGATAGCGCGATTTGAAAATTTGGGAGTTTCGGATGGAGCCAAGCAGGTTTCGGCTGGCGCGTAGAGTACGTTGAGCGTTCATGCTTGACACAAGAGCGGTCGTAGCTAATACGGTAAGACGACGGGTTGGCACTTGAAAAGTCACGGTTCGCGTCCCCGTCCTTTTTTTAATTCAATTTTTATTTTATTTTATAATCTCTCATGACTGCATGTGCAGGTAAATAAGAAAATTCGAAAATATGTATTACTAGTTTTATTTATCTATTATATTAAAATAATTAATGTGGTTGCGGTGGTATTGCGTTCATCTTATGTTCGTGGTGTCGTAAGCCTTTGTGCTTCCCTTGCTTTTACGATGGTTTCCTCCCTCCAATTTGTCAGCATACCGATCTGATAGAAGAAGAATCAGAATAATTACCTGCCGCGAAATTTGCAAGTGTGAATTAGATTAATTATTTATTTTTTATACCATATTATTTTGCTTTGTAATTGTGACTTGATTATTAGATTAATTATTTGTTATACAATATTATTTTGCTATGTAATTGTGACTTCATTTTTGGATTAATTATTTTAATATAATAGATAAATAAAACTAGTAATACATATTTTCGAATTTTCTTATTTATCTGCACATGCAAAGTCTTAAAAGAGATTAGAAAGGAAAAAAAATTGAATTAAAAAAAAAAGCACGGGGACGCGAACCATGAACTTTCAGTGCCAGTCCGTCGTATTACCGTACTAGCTACGGCCGCTCTTGTCTCAAGTATCAACGCTCAACCTACTCTACGCGCGAGCCGAAACCGGCTTGGCTCCGTCCGAAATTCCCAAATTTTCAAATCGCGATATCTCAGCAACTAAGGCCTATTGGAACAAAAATAAAAAACGACGTTAATTCGGAGGTCTTCAACTTTCACCCCGCAAAAGGAGAACCCGATTCGCGAGATCCAGGCTCAGCAGTCTCGTTGTAAATCAGAAAATGTACGTGCCTTCGTATTGTAAATGTCCTATTCATTTCTAAATATTCTCCAGTCTATCAGAATCTACATTGTATATATTCAAAACGCTTGTTGTATTTTTCAACTAAGAATATTCATTTTTCTATTAGATGCCTTGAAAAATTGTAGATATTGTATTAATATTCAATTCGTACGTATTACGAAATGTAAAACCGTATGAAATGTAGGTCCGGTATTGAATTTTACAACACTAAAGCCTAAATATTCATTCATATACTAAGTTTTGAAATTCCATTTGCCATAGTATTGTAAAAGTATTTTAAATTTCATATTTCTTTAAACAGTTTTTTGTAATATTCAATGTACAAGGTATTGTACTTTTCAACAGAATGAAGTTAAAAATAATAGTCATATTGTGATTTTAAAACTTTTTGTGTAAATATGGTAATCATATACGTTTGTTGCATTAATCAAACAAATATTTGTATGATTATGATGCGCGTTGAAAAACTCATACGCAGCATACTAATATTCAATGTCCCATATATTAAAATGTATACGCATCTATGAAAATTCATTTCCATTACTGAAGTTTCCATTACTGAAGTGCGAATTTGCGTTTCATATTCCGAGTTTAGAAATTTTCAATTGTAAAAGTATAGTAAATTTAATGACTTTTTTTACAGTGTAGTTCATTCGCTATTGACAATTATCTGGCGATTTTTCAGTCAAATTTTTGGAATGTGAAAAATGTCAAAATCAAAGATCTCAATGACGTATATCGTCATTGAGTTCTCGGCTCCGGCCGAAGTGAACGTGTCGCGAAAGGAAGAGGATCGGCGCGCTAGGGGGGATGAAAGAGTCTTTTGTGTCGGGCCTCGCTGGCATACCGGTTTGCAAACCCGGTGTCCGGTTGCTAGCGGGTCGGATGCAGAAGGCGGTCATACTTGGATTGGCTATCGCAGAGCGATGTATTGGACTTTTCGCGCGTTTTTTTTTTTTTACCGGGCGGCAGCCGAGGTGGTATCGGAACCCTTGAGTGTCGCCCAGCGTTATTGTTTCGGTCTAGATTAAGGGGGAAGCCTGCTTTAGAGGCTTCAAAAAATCGATTTTTTCGAGGATTTTTTTGGGAAGGAAAGAAATATTCGATTGAAACGAAACTTTCAGGTTTTATTGTTATATATTTCAACAGTCTTCTCAAATTTTTTCATCAAAATATATGTCATATTATGCCTGGTACAAGCATTTCGCCGAGGCGCCTCGAGTGTGCGTGTGTCGTGCGGCGGGAAAGATGCAGGTCGCAATTTCCATCTGACACAAAAAACCCAAAAAAAAAATTATTTTCAATAGTATAGCTTCTAGTTAAACCAAGAAAATTCAACAAAAAGTGAGAAATTCAACAATTTTTCGCAAATTACAAAAAAAATTCATTTTTTTGGAAAAAAAATTCACTTTAGATTGTTTAAAAAGTGGGTTAATCATAACTTTCTTAAGGTTTTTTAGGTTCAACAAAAAGAGAATTTAATCCCGAATACAATGAATTTTGTCTCGTTTCGATAGGACGTTTAATTTTTTCCCTATCTTTCCCGCCAATTAGGAAAAATCGTAAAAATGAAAAACCGAGAAATCGCGCGTCAAAGTTTTCGTATATAAAAAATCGTAATTTTCTTGAACTTACCGCAATAATATGCTAATCAGCGATTCCTGGTCCATAGAGTTGCCCCTCAGACCCTTCAAAAACCCTTTGGATACGTACAATAGTTACCATGGGTACAATACATACAATAGATCGAGGGGTGGAGCGCGGGCACTCCGAGCGATCCGGCCGCTCGTATACCTGCTCGACGCTTGCTCACTATTTCTTCTGTAACTCCGAAAATAATTTGAATTTGCTTTTGAAATTTTAGGGACACATTCTTGGATAGTTTGGGAAGACATTTATGCAAAAAAAAAATCGATTTTTTGAAGCCTCTAAAGCAGGCTTCCCCCTTAAGACCGAGCCTAACCCCCGGGGGTAGGTGAATGTCTCCCGGTGCAAACTGAGGAAGTGTGTTGCCCGGAGCAATAAAGTCAATAAAATAAAAAAATAGACGAGCATCAATAAATAGACGGACACGTCCACGAATCGTTTTTTCATTATTTTGTTTTATGTCCAAACAATATATAGCGATGATGAGAGCGCAGCGCAAAGAATAGTGACTGACCTTTGAAGCTTTTGCCCCACATCCTCCTCGTCAAGTTGCCACCGTCGAGATTTATGTCGCCGGGTGTATCGGGCAGGATCTCCTTAAGGGCGAGAGCGTAAAGGAGCACGGCATCGTAAAACGCCGTTACGAATGTCGAGACCGAGCTATTGCCGAATGTAAAGTTGTACTTGCTCTCGGCCAGCGATTTGACCTCGCGAGAAAAATTCAGGTACTCCTGATTGTCCGGGGTGCGCGCGGTCACCGTTAACAACGACTGATAAGCCTTACGCGCTTTCTCGTTTCTTTCCTCGCTATCGGCCTCAACGTGCCACGGCTCTTTCGAATTGTTGTCGCTAAAATAAAGACGCATACACACATGTATATATATACAAGTATCAGAAAAACCCGAAAATATTAACGCATGTTTTACCATTAAAAAATTCTGATTTATATTACAATGTGTTTTATTTCAATTTAAAGAATGGTTTTATTATACTTTTCCAATTCAAATGTACAAAAAAAAAGGAATAACTTTTCATAAAATAGCCAAGCAAGTTTACTAGAAACGTAAACAAAATTGTTGAACCTTAGGAATAATATTGTCCTGAATATTTTATTTTTGGTGAATAAATCACATGGCTATTGTAACAAAAAATTGGTATTACCATTATATAAAAGTATAACGTATGTACCACACAAGTACACTGGAAATCCTGTGCAACGACTTGGCGTACATGGTTAAGAAAAAGAGCTCGACGAAGAATTTCATATTCTCGACTACTTAAGGGATTACCCCCACTTGCGATTTTGAAAAAATCGATTGTTTTTTATTGCATTTTTTTGAAGTATGAGTATCCGGACTCATACTTCTGTATGGGCCCGGAATAGATGACTCTATGTAAGTTTACAAAAAAAAATATTTTCTTTGTGTAAACTGAAATTGAAACTTTAAACGCGTTTTTCTCAAAATGGAATTTCTGAAGTCGGTGACCAAGATAACTCGAACACTAATGAACCGATCTTCTTGAAATTTTGCAGGCTTATTTAATACATAAAAATGTAGTCTTTGATCGATCGATTTTTTTTTTCGAAAAAAATGGCCGTTTATAGCCAAAAAACGGCCGTTTTTTTTCGTTAAAATCGAACCATTAACTTTGACTGTCCGCCATTTTGTGAAAAATGAATATTTTTTAAAATCCTTCGATTAAAGACTAGTTTAAACTTATATTTGACTAAATCCATCCGCATTTTTTTTTCAGATGATCCACTTCGCCGCAATGTTGGTCACCGCAAACCGTGTATATAAAAACATTATTTCATTGACGGCCATTTGCCACTAAACAATGCAATATTTTTCAATAAAAAAATTACTGAAAGTTCTTCAAGATGTGTTCTTTAAGATGGTATATTGATCGATTAAAAAAGTTTTGTAGTTTTCTTTAAAAAATTCACGAAAAAGGCCTTTTTTGCGCTACAAGTGGGGGTAACGCTTTAATAGTACAGTCGTGCTGTCGCTGAAAAACTCCGTGATCGGAAAAAAATAGACGAAGGCTAGTTTTATGACAGGTGATTTTGTAGGTGCCGCGGGTGCTAAATCCAATTTTGCTTAAAAATCGGGGTGTAGAGTTTTTTTTAGGGGATGAAAGGGGATGGGGGTGGATTAATGCCAACCTACAACCCCTACGAGGTCAGCGTCGTGAGACAAAATGTGCAGAACCATTCGGGCTTTAGTTTTGTCCACAGCGCCGAAGTCGTGGAAGTTCATTTTGGGGGTGAAAAAGTGGGATGAAATTTTGAAAAATCAGTTTTAGTTCAATAATTCTTTTAAAAAATACGCTCACTTTTTGCTCAAATGGGAACGTGGTAGCCCTCGAAAAGACGCGTCGACCGAGTATTTGATCATCACTCTCCGATAATATCTTCACCCCCGAAAAAATGGTTAAAATACAAAAAAAAATGGTTTATTGAATAATTAAAAAACAATGGATTTTTCGGGTATGGGTCAAATTGACGGAATGTAGAGAATAATTTTCTCTATATGTTCGTTTCTATGGACTACCCTGGGATTTTTATTTTCCAACCCCTCTCGGGGGTCGGAAATTCAAAATGAAATTCTGGGAAAACTATTGACCGCACGAATTCGCCGCCGTGGAAGAATTTGTAGCTTGAACCCTCAGCTACATTTTTGTCCACAGCGCCAAACTCGCATCTCTTTATTTTCGGTCAATAGTTTTCAAGTACTCGATCGATGCGTCTTTTCAAGGGCTACAACGCTCTCCCATTTGAACAAAAATTGTATGAATTTTTCCTAAAGAGTTATCGAATGAAAACGGATTTTTCAAAATTTCACCCCCCATTTTCACTCCCAAAATGAACTTCCACGACTTCGGCGCTCAGGACAAAAATAAAGGCCGGATTTTTCTGAACATTTTGTCTCCCGGCCCCGACCTCGTAGGGGTTGTAGTTTGGCATTGATCCACCCCCATCCCCTTAAAAAAATCCTACACCCCGATTTTTAGGCAAACTTGGATTTAGCATCCGCGACACCTACAAAATCACCTGTCAAGAAACTAGCCTTCTAATTTTTCCCGATTCCTGTATACAGCACGACTGTACTAAACTCGCAGGTTGAAAAGCATAAATCGCCATTAAAAACGTAATTGTATAAATAAATTAATACAATTTATTATCAAAGTGGAAATCGAATTTGTGATTCCACGCAGGACGGATAAAATCAGAGATGTATCCTTAGACCACACGATACTTGAAATCTTATTTTATTTGCATAATTGAAAAAGTTACATAAAAGTGTAAACTTTCTACTGTATCACACAACCACGGCACATTCCATGAAATTTATTTCGTGGTATAGACTTCGGTGTAATGGTAAAGTATCCGTTTCTAAGCCACAGGATCGGCAGGTTTAAGGCTCGAATTAAGAGGCCGTCGTGGTGGTGGTGGAAAAAGAAATATCTCGGGGTTACTCCTGACACCTATGGCGCTATACTCGATGTTTCGTCCGAGGACAGTCACATATTTATCAGTAGTGGGTGTAACGTAACTCCGACAGGGTAACATGGAATGAGTGGACCTTCTCACTCTAGACGTTAAAAAAAGACTATTTTCATCATTTTTTATGATAGGTTTATATTATAGATATTGATATGAAAGTTGTTACACTTAATAAATACACTTTCGAAATACATTTAAAAAAAAATTATTTATTTAAGTCACTATTTATAGACGAAAATGGTAATTAAAAAAATATCAAACATTTTTTAGGTATGTGCTGTTGATGAAATCTCGGAGATGGAGCATCCGAAACAAAAAAATCAAACGGTTTTAGATTCAGTATGTTAATGACTATAGCGCATATCATACGATTTTTTATATATGCAAAAATAACAAAATGGCGGACATTTTTCGAAAAAACAAAAAAAAGTGTTTTTTTCACCGTTTTTGGCAAAAAATATAGTAAAAATCAAAATTTAAAAAATCCTTGATATGTGCTATAGCTATAGTTGTAAAGAATATGTGGTTACAATTTCATGAGGATCGGTTCAGTAGTTTCGAAGATTTTATCAACAAGCCGTCAAAAAACGTTGTTTCGAGAAAAACGCGTTTAAAGTTCGTTTGCGTTGCATAAAAACATCAAAAAAATGTATGTCTTTCGAAAGTGTATTTATTAAGTGTGACAACTTTTATAACAATATCTATAATGTAAACCTATCAAATTCATGAAAATAGCCTTTTTTGCGTCTAAAGTAAGAAGACCCCTTAAGAGATGGTTTGAACCCTCTAGAATAAGGGGAAAAAAGTTTGGTACACATAAAACAAGCATTTTTCTCGGAACACAATTTTTCAAAACGGCACGGACCATAACTCCAGAAATTTTCATTCTTTCCACTCCAAATTTTGAGCACATTTTAAAAATAACATTCCCAAGAAAAATACGTACGGGATTTTCCATGAATTAATTACAACATTGGTTATTAACAAATAATTGTCCTTTTTTCTTTCGAAAATTGCGTTTTTACTTTACATGCCTGCCAATTACACAAAAATTCATATTTTCAAAATCCCCTACGTATTTCTCTAGCTATATTCATGTAAATTAATAGAAATATTTTAATTTTTTTTTTTCAAAATTCAATTTTGCCATTTTGTACAATTTTTTAATATAAATAATTTTTTGTTCACTTGAACATATGACTAATAAAATCCTTGAATATTATCTTCCTCTTACTCGTTCTTCCACCCAAAAAAAATCGCGAAAAATCACCGAACCTTAGACGTTTACATTGGTGTAATTAAAAATTAAAAAATCGCGAGGATAATCGCGAGGATAAACCTTTAAAAATCGCGAGGATAATACATACACAAAAGACCGAAACTAAAAATCTTTTTTTCTTGAACAGTAAAGAAAAATCGTAGAACATACATAGGGGCGATTCGGATGGACCTGTAGCATCTAGATTTTTGTTTTGGACGTCACTTTTTGGCCTCCCTCTACATATATCCTACGTTTAATGCCAATTACCTTCGAGCGATAACGAACTTGGCCCAAGTACGAGGACTCGACACCCCGGTGTGTAAAGAAAAATCGACAAAAAAAAACAATTATGACCGGAAATTATAATGACGCCTACTAATCGAGGAGAGATCGGTAATTCGATCCTGTATACAGGCGAGGCTTGGTGATAAATGAAAATGGATCGAGGAAGGGCTTTACGATGAGTGGACTCGAGAACGCGCACGTGTACTCGTGTTGTCAGGTGTATGGAATGTCCCACTCGAGAAAAAAATCCATAATCCTTCGTTAACGAACAGCCAAGATATCGTATATCGTGTGTTCACAGGCGGGACACGCAATATTACTATATGTATTTTGGAGGAGAGTACGTAATGAATTTCACACCGATCGCTCGCAGCTCTTCCCTTCGTACTTTTTTTTTTTACTGCTCGTTATCTTTGCGGCAATTCCATACTTTTCGGGCAATTCGCGTAATTAAATGTAGAAATGATGACTGTAATGAGTCTATTAGGGTGGTGGATATAAAAAAGTTGGGCCTCTGCTCGTTTTAGGTTTCCACCTGTTGCAGTTCGAAAATCGCAAAAATCAGCTATTTTTTTCACCCCTTACACCATGATGATCCCTCAAAGGATACTGATTTTTTTTAACGCAGGTATGTCCCAGAAAAAATCATTTACGAAATTTCCACAATTTCCGCTGCATCGTTTTTCGAGAAAAAAATTAAAGCCTTGCCAGATGAGCACAGTCTGTCGTGGAAATCGTGAATTGCTCTGGAATTCTAACGTCAATGACCGATGTGTCTGCGAGAGATATGAACCGCGCCTTGATTCACGATTTTTTCCAAGACACTGTGCTGAGTATTCCAGACTTTGATATATTTTCTTCCTCGTAAACGATGTCGCGCAACTTACAAAAAATTCGAGGTAGATCTTCATTGAACGCATCTACGTTTAAAAAAAATCAGTATCCAAAATCTTAATAACTAAAAAACAATCATGTTGTCTGTTAGCAGGTTTTTCACAAAAAACTGTGCCAATTTATGTAAATTTTAATATTGTTTTCGCCAAAGCGAAGAAATGAAACTCAATGAAAATTCGATGGTTCGAAAGTTGATATTTTATGGACAGATCAATGTCTGAAAAAATGAGTCGCTTTTAATTGCAAGCATCATCGTACCAGGTGCACCTAAGAAGCGAATTTTTCCAATCTGCAAATTTAAAGACTCCAAAATCTGGCTGTGCAAAACAAAAAAAAACGTGCAAAAAAACAACCAGTGTACTATTTTTATCAACGTATAAATCAAATTTCCGGTGATTATTGTAATCGATGATGGAATTATAAAACGGGTCATTATAAAATGAAGATTATCAAGATAAAATTATAAAATATTATTTCAAAATTGTAAAACAAAGCATTTTTCGAATGACCCCAGTTTTCAAAAAATTAACAGACTCCAAAATCTGGCTGTAGGAAACAATAAAATCTAGGGGAAAAAAACCTGTGCACTATTGTCATCAGCGTATCAATCAAATTTCCAAAAAGTGATTATTATAACCACCGATGCGATTATAAAACAGATCATTATAAAATGAAGATCATCAAGATAAACTGAGAAAACATTGTTTCAAAATTGTAAACCAAATCGTTTTTCCAATGCCCAAATTGAAAGACTCCAAACTCTGGCTGTACAAGACAAAAAAAAACTAGAAAAAAGAACCAGTCCACTATCTTCATAAACGTATGAATCAAATTTCCAAAAGGTGATTATTATAACCACCAATGGGATTATAAAACAGATCATTATAAAATGAAGATCATCAAGATCAGATTAGAAAACATTGATTCAAAATTATAAATCAAAGCATTTTTCAATGGCCAAATTGAAAGACTCCAAAACTGACTTTAAAAAAACCGAGAAAAAAAAAGAAGTAGTGCATTATTTTCATCAACGTATGAATCAAATGTTCACAAGGTTATTATCATAACCAGCGATGCAATGTTAAAACAGATCATTAAAAAATCAGTCAGTAAGATCGAATAATAAAACAATTGTAAAATCGCAGAATAAAAACGATCCAACCATACACCCGCTTCCTACCAATCACGTTGCTATTAATTTCCTATAAAATGTGAACTTGATTCGATGATTTTACGATCGAATTTTTTCATCCCCAGAATCGATTTAAAAACATTGTCACGATTTAAAAACACATTACGGGCATCAATAAAATGGAAAATTAATAATGCAGAGACTCACCTGGACGATAGTTCGATGGAAAAAAAAACATACTCCCCGGAGTCGACCATTCCGAGTTCCTCGGCCGACAGTAATATTTCTCTGATGGTCGTTGCGTTTGCACACATAACGACAACTGGAACAAAGAAAATAAAAGGAAATTCGTGAAATAACAGACGCCATTTTTACCGTGAAAAACGAAAGGGTTCCGAATTTATTCGGAACCCTTTTCAGCTGGGCCAATACTCGGTTGGGTGACCGCTCGGTCGTGCATTTACGACTACCGAGCGGGAGGCAGTTTCACCGAGTTTCCTAAATTACTGAGCCACGCGTTAAAACTCACTCAGTGAAAATATAGCCACCTGCATCGACACAGGTTTTCCGCAGTTTCCCTGTGCCCTCTTGCCAAAGTAAGCTGGCCCTGAATCAAGAGTGCCTGTGATATTCAGGGCAAAATCCCCGTGGCTTTTTCCACATAAAAAAACTCTCTTCATTTCGCAATGCAAATAAAACTCTGCAGAGGTGTCGAGAGCCCAAAACGTGTTCCCAAGACGTGGAGAACGCTCGCCAGTCGTCGAGGATCAGGCGAAAGATGATTAAAGTCGTGAGAGTTCCAATAACGACACTCTGGGGAAATAAAGTCTTTTGTGCAAAACTAATCGTCGCGCAGGACACAAGAGGGATCGAAACTGCCGCCAAGTTGAAGCTTAACGCAACGAACCGCCACGTAGACCCTTGTAAATTTCAACCTAAATCACACTTTATCGTTGCTACAACTGGAGCGAAGATTTATGAACGATTGATCCGACTGCTCCGGCTTCAAAACGGACCACCCTCACCTATCGGGACTCCTGATTGTCAAAAAAAAAGAAAGAAAGAAAAAAACAAGTGTCAGACGACGTATCAGTGTTTCGCAGCTCGTTAAAAACGCGTAATTTTTATATCGAAAACTTAATCAACTTTGGAAGTTTTATGAATGAATTTGTTGTTTATTGAACGACGGTGATTATTTTTCGAACAAACTGATTAGTTATTGAACAACTATTATTATTTTTTCGACATATCGAATTTTGGTACTTGTCGAAAATGTGGCGGACTCCTTGTCCAATTATTATAGCTACTAATTATTTTGTCAATTATTAATCCGTTGATAATTTATTTGTTGTTTATTGAACAATGGTTATTTTTTAAATATAATTATTTCTCCGCCATGTCAAATTTTCGTACTTGTCGAAAATACAGCGGACGAAACGTGACTTTGAAATTTGCACCGTTTGAATGCAACGTGAATTATTATTTTTTCTTAATTGCACAAATTTTGTTTTGCTGATTTAGGCTGTAAAGATCACTCAAACGTTTTTACGTATTGTTAATAGAGATTTACGATCTCAATTTGCAAAAAAACCTTTTGATAAAGATAAAAATAAAGAAATGAAAGATGAAGAAAAAAAATCGTTGCAATCCAACGATGCAAATGTCAACGTCGTGACAAAACCGTGTCCAATTATTGTAGCTACTAATTATTTGTTTTGTATTGATTAAATTAATTTGTTATTACTTTTGTATCAATTCATTTGTTATTTATTGAACAGGTTTAATTAATTTTTCGAAAAAAATTATTCGTTATTGTACATCTATAATTATTTTACGAACGTGTGGAATTTTCGTACTTATTGAAAATAATGCAGCCAAAATCTTGTCGAATTTAAAACCACGCTACGTATTTCATTCCGCCCATTTAGTTGTTTTAAAGTCACGACAATCACTTAAGGGGTTACCCCCACTTGCGATTTTGAAAAAATCGATTTTTTTTATTGCATTTTTTTGAAGTATAAGTATCCGGGCCCATACTTCTGTATGGGCCCGGAATAGGTGACTCCGGGCCCATACTTCTGTATGGGCCCGGAATAGGTGACTCTGTGTAAGTTTACAAAAAAAATATTTTCTTCATGTAAGCTGAAATTGAAACTTTAAACGCGTTTTTCTCAAAATGGCATTTCTGAAGTCGGTGACCAAGATTACTCGAACACTAATGAACCGATCTTCTTGAAATTTTGCAGGCTTATTTAATACATAAAAATGTAGTCTTTAATCGTTCGATTTTTTTCGTTAAAATCGAACCATTAACTTTGACTGTCCGCCATTTTGTGAAAATGAATATTTTTTAAAATCCTTCGATTAAAGACTAGTTTATACTTATATTTGACTAAATCCATCCGCATTTTTTTTTCAGATGATCCACTTCGCCGCAATGTTGGTCACCGCAAACCGTGTATATAAAAACATTATTTCATTGACGGCCATTTGCCACTAAACAATGTAATATTTTTCAATAAAAAAATTACTTAAAGTTTTTCAAGATGTGTTCTTTAAGATGGTATATTGATCGATTAAAAAAGTTTTGTAGTTTTCTTTAAAAAAATTCATGAAAAAGGCCTTTTTTGCGCTACAAGTGGGGGTAACGCCTTAACTCGAAATTTCTCAATGAATACTGTTTTTCGTTAATTATTTCGGATTTTGAAATTGAAGGGCTACAATAATTTCGAGTGTCTATAAAATGGAGGGTAAAAGTTATTTAATCAAATTAGCCCGATTATTTAATTAATTAATAAAATAAGTTAACTCATCTGTAGTATAAGAACTGACAACAAAAATAAACTCTCCCCTTTAAAAAATTTCACGATATCGTGTGCCCAGCCTCAAAGATGGAAACTCCAGATCAAGCCAAATACACAATCCATTTCCGTTTCTTAAAAAACCAAACAACCTTCGAAGCTTTTCGTCTTCCAAGCTCCGAGATTTTCGATTTGGTCAAGCCTTTCCTTCGCACGCAACACCCCGTCCAACATTCTCATCAGCGTCAGTGGCCTACGAGATGGGCCGAAAGATACCCGGGGCAACTTCAAGATTATTCAAGATTTCCATTCCCAAGGGGTAAGAAACCTCCAGCCACCCTCTAAACGCTGTTATCTGAGTGGCGTGCGAATTTATGCGGTTGTAGTTAGAGGTCTACTCCAACACACCACGACAACCCTTTGGGCGATCTTTTTTTTCTAGGATTCCCGGGGGGTGCGAGCGAACACGCGAGACGGAACATTTTTCATCCCCATTTGCCACAAAGTACGTATAGACTTGTAACGTTCGTTTCTGAGCCAGGATTTCTCGAGTACGTGGGGCGGGTCGAAAGGAGCACATTTGGACGGGTCCTCAAACGTGCCGTGATCGTTCGTGTCACACATTTACGAGGAGAGTGCCAAGGGTTGGGAAAGATGTAGGCGGAAAGCCAGTGGGGTGGGGTGGCTGGATATCGAAAGATAGGGAGATGATGGTCGTAAAAAAATGTACTAGATATATTTCTCTTTTCTTTTCATCTTCTTCCTTTTTCTTTTACCCTCTGTTCCTAATTATCCACTGCCTCTCTCTCTCTCTCTGCCTATTCTTCTTCTCTCTCTTGGTCTCTCTCTTTCTCTCTCCTCTTCTCTCCTTCGCACTACGTACTACTATTACTATCGAACCATTACTACTTTACACTGCTGATACTACCTTATCACTATCATTACTATTATCATCTTTTTGTCACCTTAAGGCCTTAGGCCACTCTAGAGGCCGAAAAAATAGGCTTTATGGGGATTTTTTTCAGAAAAACTACAAAATAAATCGAGATTACAAAAGACGGTGTTTTTCATACATATCAGTGACTGTATGGTGCCTACAAAATCGTCAGATTTTTAGGCTTCACAAATGAACTATGCAATATTTTTTTTTTTTAATCCTACGTACTTCCATAGACAATGTATTTTTCAAGATATATTCAACATTTCAAGTGAATCGGTTGAAAATTGTCTGAGTTATGTTTCCGGCCAACTTAAAAAATGCAGTTTTGAGATAAACGCTGCACAGCCGCCATTTTGAAATTAATCGCTTCAAAAAAATGATTGTATACAGTCACTGATATGTATGATAAACACCCTTTTGTGTAATCTCGATTTATTTTGTAGTTTTTCTGAAAAAAAAAATCCCCAAACAGCCTATTTTTTCGGCCTCTAGAGTGGCCTAACCCCTTAAGTTCTGCGTTATAAAGTTTATTGTTACTACTCTTATTTTTTTCATTCTCACTAATTGTATTATTGTGTTGCCCCAGAGCTTGCTAGTGCCTAAATAAATATAATTAAATATAATCAAATCGAATCTTTCCTTCTCCTTATCTCTCCTTCTCTCTCTCCTTCTCTCTCTCTCTCTCCTTCTCTCTCGATGTCTCATTCGCTCCTGTCTCTGCCTGCTCGTCTGACCATCCGTCTGTGGCACTTCCTTCCCCACTCCCTGTCCTCGAGAAACCCACATTCATTTCCTTTCATTCCTCCCGAAACATCCCTTTGCCAGGCTCCACAATTTCGAAGGACCGCACTCATACGCCCCTGACGTATCTCCGAACAAAGAAAGAGTAACGAGAGAATGGATGAGGGAGAAAAAAACGAGAATAATACGTCAATCAACGTTCGGCCCCCGTTATGACGACATGCGAAAAAAAAAAGAAATACCGACGTTCAATCTCTTTTAACATTTCCGCTTACGCAACACACACATAAATCCTCCCTTATTACTTTTTCTGGATAAAACGGGGAAGCGATCACCATGGCAAACGCTGCGAGATGAATTACGTGGGTGGGACGCGATTTTATAGTGCTTCGATTATCGACATATTTTTTTTTGTTAATATTTTCCGCCAATACTTTATTTTAGATGAACATAGGTGGTAACCAAATTTCCAAGTAACGCTTAGACGTGTAATCAAATTTGTGCATTAATTAGATCGCGTGTTTCATCAAAGCGAATATTTTTTTACTATCAGAGAGAAAGAGAGAGAGAGAGAGAGAGAGAGAGAGAGAGAGAGAGAGAGAGAGAGGGGAAGAGATAGATAAAAGAGAGACTGGTTGCACATTGCGACAATAAATTATTAAAAATACAAAAATGTCGGTGAGACTCTTTGAGTTCGGTGCATTGTTCAATCTTGCAAATGGATCGAATGACTAAGGAACATTAAGGGGTCTGCATGAGCTTGAAATTTCAAACAAACAAAAAAAATTTAGGTTTTTTTTTACTAATTTTGAGCCTCCATCAGACTCTATATTTTGCAACTGTTCAAAAGCCAATAATAATCATCAGTAATATGAAAGGTGGGAATAAATAAATAAAATGTTAAGAGTCCCTTCGTTAACCTGATTTTTAGTCAAAGAAAACACCAGGTCTGAGGCTCGGAGGTCTGAGTTATAAATACGTAATCAATTCAATCGTGGCCACTCGCACAATCGCATAAAGCATCTGGTTATTTCAATGAATAATCCGTGCATTTAATGAAGCCTGATGCAGTGATCTGAATATTTATTTCGTCGAACCCATCGGGACATTTCATTGGGCAATATGATGTCAAGGAAGAGAGAGAGAGAGAGAGAGAGAGAGAGAGAGAGAGAGAGAGAGAGAGAGAGAGAGATTTAAACCATAGTGACAAAAAAGGAAAATTCTGAAAACCAGCGAAAGAATATGGTCACCAATTTTCTTATTCACTTCTAAAACAATCTCGGAACGTCTGCGAGCTTTGCATTCGTCATTACGTCTCGTAGAACTCTGTCCCGAGGCGTAAACATTTATACACCACGAGTCGTAAAAGTATTTCTCGCCTTTTACGACGTTTGATGCCGATGCAAATTTCGCTTCAATACCAACATAAAAGAGACCAGTCATGGTCCTATTTCGAATCACACGTATGAATTACACGTAAATGGACGTACTCGAATAGCAAAAATTTCTGCTCTTCCTTATCACTAATTTACTTCTTCATATGTGTGTTCACTTTTATCTGCGATGAAAACGTTTTGGTAAAACTCTAGAATCACGGCTCCGGCCCAAAATCGGTTCAAAATTTGTTTGAGGTATTGTTATGGATAAAAAACGATGTTAAAAATTTTGCACGCAGGCACAAAACGTTATTCGGAAATAGCATCCGAAACATACAGTGCTCGAAGTAAATTAATTCGCTACGTGCTCGTATTTATCCTGACGTTGACGTTTGCACTGTCAAAAAGTTCAAGTGGACGACCATACATTCCGGTACGAGTCACAGCCGACGAGCGACGAAGAGGCATTGTGAAAATATCGAATTTACACGAGTCCGTCATTTCTCTTTTTTACAAATGACACGAGAAAATGCATTTTTCTTCCTTTTAATCGCGAAGACGGAGCAATGTGGTTCGCCCTCGGAGAGAGATATTTTGCAATTCATGGTAAAATTGTTTGGATCGCATTCCCGTCATCTTATAAATTCAATAACGCTTTCCTCCTCTGCCGCACTGTTCAACGGTCTTTCCACGTCGAGAAAAGATGTTTGCCATTATTTTTCACTGGAAGGGAGACGATCAGGGAGCCGGACAAAAGATTGATGAACAGCTGGCTAATTCATCGTAATGTAAAGCCTGAAAAACATTGAAGTTTGCACCGTTGGAAGGCAATGACAATTCATGTTTACAACTATTTTTCAACGTAATCATTCAGAATTCTACAATGTGAATTTGCAATAAAAGATTTGGTATAATGAGGACATTTTGAAATACGGAAAGCAAAATACGAAAAGAACTTTTGTTGCATTCCAACGATGCGAATTTCAACGCCATAATATTGAAGCTCTCTCAGCAGGGGAGGACGCCAATCGGGACCCACCGATTTCGACCAAACTGCGTGGGTAGAAGGAGGTGGGTCCCCAATAAACGTTCCTAAAATATTTCGCCTGAGTGGCCCATAGGAAAGAGCAAAACGCTCGCCAACGATTTCCAAGTAGAGCTTGAGGGATATTTATTCAACCATTTCCAAGTCAGCGGCGTAGCTCAGTGGTCAAGCGCATTGCCTGTCACCCGCTGGCTTGGGTTCGATTCTCGCTGCTACCGTTTTTTTTTTTTAAATTTCTCGCACCGTTCAACTATTTATTGTAGAATTCAAATATATTCAAGGAGTTAAAAACTTAAACGAAGTATGCTTTCCAATGAAGCATGTTTTTGAAAAATGTAACTGCTCAAACGATGCTTTTTATAAAATGTGCCTGGTGTGAAAAATATGTATGTTTCAAATGTTTCTACGATGAATATCACCCTAAAAATTGTAAAATTATTTCTGATAATGAATAAAAAAGCAGGGTAGATGATAAATTGCAAAAAATTTCGGAATTTTTGTTTTCATTAAAAACTTCATCTGATTATATAAATTAACTGCTTGAATGTATTTGAATTCTACAATAAATAGTTGAACATCGCGAAAAATTATAAAAAAAAACGATTGCAGCGAGAATCGAACCCAAGCCAGCGGGGTGACGGGCAATGCGCTTGACCACTGCCCTACGCCGCTGAATTGGAAATGGTTGAAAAAATATCCGTCAAGCTCTACTCGGAAATCTTTGGAGAGCGTTTTACCCTTTCCTATGGCCCACTCAGGCGAAATATTTTAGGAACGCTGAGTGGTGACCCACCTCCTTCTACCCACGCAGTTTGGGCGAAATCGGTTGATCCCGATTGGCGTCCTCCCCTGCTGAGAGTCGCGAAAGTTCACGGAACGTACATTAGGTGTACAAATAAGTTCTCGGCCTGAGAATAAAAACAGCTGTATTGAATATGTGAACGAAAAAATGTTCCCTCCAGGTCTGGTGTCATATAATACCAACCTAGAAGACTATTTTTTGGACCAACAGCGTAACATAACCTCACAATATATATATCGTGAGCACAGTTAGCGAAATGAGTTGCAATAACGCGCGTATTAGGCACTGTATGTTGCTCTCGTTCGAATTGAAAAAAAATACTCCCGAGGCTAAGGAGATGATTTGTCAGGCATTGGGGGAAGATGCCATATCGATCAGTAGCGTGAAGAAGTGGTTTCGAAGGTGCCCGAGTGGAAATTTCGACCACGAGGATCGAGCAGGACGACCAAAAAATTTAAGGGAGGTGTCATACCAGTGTGACACTTTCAAAAAATCGATTTTTTTTACCTTTTTCGACAGTTTATACTTTCAAGAATATCATTATCATTTATATCAATATGATTTTATCTTGCGAAAATCGATAGTTAAATCTTCCCGTGCGGAAAACTGATAGGGCATCCCTAATAAAAATAAGGGCCTTTCAGGGCTTTCCTAGTGCTTTCCCTAGTAGGGATTTCCACAATGAGCCCAGACTTGGCCATTATCGGGATAAACTTGTAGGGATTTCCACAATAGGCCCCGACTTGGCCATTATGGGGATAAACCTGTAGGGATTTCCACAAAAGGACCCGACTTGGCCATTATAGGGATAAACCTGTGGGGATTTCCACAATAGGCCCAGACTTGGCCAGTATAGGGATAAACAAGTAGAGATCTCCACAATAGGCCCAGATCTGACTATTATAGCGATAAACAACTATAAATAGCTTAGGCTACATGGTTGATGGTATTTCAATTATTCAAATCGAATATATACATCGATCGAATAATATTATCGAACGCAAATTGGGAAAAAGCGTAAGGGCATTACCAAATAAAAAATCAACTATGAACACAAATATGCAGATAAACATCAGACAGTATTTATTTATCAAATTAAAGAAACCTTTTATATAGATACAAACAATTACTCATGGTTTCACTCATACATGGAGTAATGCTAGCGCATAAGTGTGAACAGTCCCAACCGGTTTTCTCGACATTTTTATAGCAACTAGTTTCCGCTCAATACTCATCATAGGAAAAATTATTTCTTCTGAAGACTTCGCTGATATTTCCCATTCATAAACATTATCTGACTGTGTAGGATAAGGAAATAAATTGGTCTTTGTTTTCCAGATCTTTCCCTCAATGGAAATAGATTCTAGTGATTCAGTAGACCCATATATTTTTTTTATTTCTACTACACATCCATTCCTTAGAATGGATTATTTTTTGTATTAATTTTGTCATGGCAGTTTGTCATAAAGGCTCACATGCAAATACGCAATCACATTTCTACGCGCGCACACATACATACACATGTACTCACGCCCACACCTATGCACATGAACAATTACATAAAAACAAATAGAGATATACCCTGACGTATTTAACACACACGTATATCCACTGATACGGATATTTTATGGCGCTGAAATGGTTATGATGAAGCGCCGTTGAGGCATTTTCAGGGCGCTAAAATGGTTTTGATGAGGCGCTATTGAGGCAACTTATAAGGCCCCGGTCGTTGCGCCTCTAAGGGCCCTTGTTTACAAAGTATGACCGGCCGCTAACGGCCCTCATGAGGCTTCCAGATTAGGACCCGAATAAAGTTAGGGGAATATTATTGGGGCCCGATCACAGCCCCAACTCAATTTCCGCACGGGTTTAAACGCGTTTTTCTCGAAATGAGATTTTTCAAATTTGCTGACATTGTAACTCAAAGAGCAATTATCCGATTGACTTGAAATTTGAACTGAGTACTCTTGAATATATTTACTCTACAATGACCCAGGGTATTTATGATTGGATGAAAATTGACGATTTGGCATTGAAAAAAACGACCATTTTATAGGCAAGAAAACAAACTTTTTTCATAACCACGCCATTTTCTTAGATTTTCATATTTTTCGAAAATCCTACGTCATTGTACAGGAAATACCTTCCAGTTTAACGACATTTTCTCCTTTTTCGGTTTCAGCTACTCAATCGGCCGAAATCATGTCAGCAGTGGAGGAACTTTTTTTTGGCGCCTCCGAAGGCAGCGCATAAGTCGCTTGGACCTCAATATTTTTCTATGAAAAAATTATGTAATATAGGTCAAATATAGCCAAATGTATTCTTAATTTTCCGCTACATTTAATTGAATATTTTTCTTTAAAAAAATTCCCGAAATTCACCTAAATTTTCTGCGTGCACCCCTTAAAGACGAGGATTTGGAGCAGTGGCTGGACGAAGATCCTTGCCAAACGCAATCGGGGCTTGCTACTACATTAAGAGTTAACCAACAAGACATTTCAAGTCGTTTAAAAAGCTCGGCAAGGTTCAAAATGGCCTTACGCAGGCATAGGACCTAGGCCGGTCATATTGCTGCATGACAATGCCAGGCTACACACAGCAAAAAGGACCAGCGACGCTTTAGATTCGTTGGGCTGGAAAGTTTTGCCACACTCGGCGTGTTCACCAGACTTGGCTCCATCAGATTTTCACTTTTTTCGATCGCTCCAGCATCATTTGGCTGATAACCACTTCAAAACGTTCGATAAAGTCAAAAAATCCATTACCAACTTCATCGACTCAAAATCACTATCTTTTACCGCCAAAGAATTGGCACTCTGCCTGACATGGGGGAGAAATGTGTGGAAGCAAACGGATATTACTTTCCCGATTAAAATGTATCACACTGTAACATCACATACATATACAGGGTGTCCCATTTTAATCTTACACCTGAATTTTCTCGAAAAATATTGCTCGGACGAACTATTGTGTGGAACAAAACTTCTAGGGATTGAAGGGGGACGTTTGAAAAAAATTTATTTGAGGAGCCAAAATTAAAAATGGCGGCGTTACAAAGGCTGACATGTTTTTTTCAAACGGAAACATAACTTTTTTTTATTGCCAAAAAATTTGTTAGCTGAAAACTAAAAACTTTTGTTGAAAATTTTTTTTGATAAAGTTCATAGCTTTCAAGTGAGAACATCATTTTCAATTATTTCAGTATCCAGGATTTGTGTGTGTGTGTGTGTGTGTGTGTGTGTGTGTGTGTGTGTGTGTGTGTGTGTGTGTGTGTGTGTGTGTGTGTGTGCGCGCGCGCGCGTGCGTGCGTACGTGCGTGCGTGTGTGTGTGTGTGTGTGTGTGTGCGTGTGAAACACTGTTGAAAATTTTGGTTTTTTTTTGTTTTTTTGTTTTCAAATTTGGACGATATTTCGTGAGAAAATTTTGGAGGAAAATCGATGAAAAATAGTTTTTTTCCATTTTAATAGCGTGTGTGCCATTTTCAGGCCCAAAAACGTGTTTCTTTAAATCCTTGACGAACTTTGATCACGATGGGTAGAAACACACACACACACACACACAAATCCTGAATACATCTGAAATAATTGAAAATGATGTTCTCACTTGAAAACTATGAACTTTATCAAAAAATTTTTTCAACAAAAGTTTTTAGTTTTCAGCTGACAAATTTTTTGGCAATAAAAAAAGTTATGTTTCCGTTTGAAAAAAACATGTCAGCCTTTGTAACGCCGCCATTTTGAATTTTGGCTCCTCAAATAAATTTTTTTCAAACGTCCCCCTTCAATCCCTAGAAGTTTTGTTCCACACAATATTTCGTCCGAGCAATATTTTTCGAGAAAATTCAGGTGTAAGATTAAAATGGGACACCCTGGATATATATATATATATATATATAGATTTATTGATTTATTGATTTATTCGTTAATTAACGCGATACATAACATTGGCCAAAGCTGTCGCATTAGGTGACTTCATTTAGACCTAAATAAAAACCCTTTTTGCATCGAGTCACCATTCTGATAATAACGAACAGCGCGTATCACGACAATTAGACGACATGTATGTTCGCCTGTGCGTACAATAATGATGAGAAATCCTGCGGCTCCTTTAGCCAGCTTTATAAAATAAAAAAAAGTATGCGAGGTCTCGTCGGGGCTCCGAGCAGTAAATTACACAAGACACTTTTGGAAGGCTACACGTGCGCTACATTTGAAACATTCACACGGCATTTAGCGAAAAAGCCAAGTAACGAAGATGCCGGTCGAGACTGGAAATTGTCATTGGTAGAAATTTAATTAATAAACGCCCAGTCGAGGTATACAACGAGAAAATTACGCGATAATAGACCAGGGTGAAAAAAAAACAACCCTCACGCCCAGTTTGCCAAAAAAAAGTGAAGTGTGCACCTACCAGGGAACGTACCAAACGTATTGTACTCGTGAAAAAAAAAGAATACAAAAAACAACGTGTTGATAAAAAAAATAATATAAAATAGTTTTTGTTGAAGGAGTTTGAAAGCTCAAAGGGAGAATAAATATTTTTAATTATTTTTTTAATGCATCCAGGCGTGTTTGAAACAGCTGTGACGAAATAAATACGAGTATGTATAAATTGTCGCACCCCCCCCCCCCTCACTCTCTCTCTCTGGTGAATCTGCAACGAGCAATTTAAGAGTAGAGTGTTGCAACGTGAGGGAATAAATCTCACGCATTCTGAGTTCTATCCGTGTATCATGTATGGGAATTTCTATTTCGAAACAACCAGAATATTTTTTCTTCCAATAGTAATCATCAGTGTTCAATGAGTATTCACAATCGCAGGAACTGAATGACGCAAATTTTCAAAAACTTCCCTATTCAATCTTTTACCAGAGGGAAGAAAATCGGAGAATTATCGCAATCAATTTTTTTTTCAACTTACAAATTATTTTCACTTATTTTAAATTTCAATTAATTCTGTTGAAAGGTATTTTAAAACTATATACATTATGTTTGTCCATATATATATATATATATATATATATATATATATATATATATATATATATATATATATATATATATATATATATATATATATATATATATATATATACACACACATGTATGTATGTATGTATGTATGTATGTATGTATGTATGTATGTATGTATTGGAAAAATACATTAAACAAGTGCGAGTCGGGCCTCACTGTATTAGGGTTCTGTACATCCGACCGATCAACTTTTTTCTTAAACTAGATATTTAATTGGGAAATACATTTTTTCTGTCTTGGTTCTTAGGTAACTAACCCAAACAATCCCAAAGAAAGCTTTGCATACTCCTGCTGTAACTAATGATGAAAATATATAAAATAATTGTTATTTGAATTTTACAATACCAAATGACTTATTTTTGGAGTCGGTACCAGCCAATTGCCAATATTGCCACATTTTTAGAATAAAAAGAGCAGGCAAAGTAAAATACATGAAATATACGATCTACAGTCTTTTTTTAATTGGCAATTTCGTTTCTTCCGTGACGTCAATCTCTCGTTCTTGACTGGCACCGACTCCAAAAATAAGTCAGTTGGTATGGTAAATATTTGAATAACGATGATTTTATATATTTTCATTATAAATTTGTTGTATTATGTATACAATAAATTATTATATATACTACATTATGAATCGGCGTTTTCAGTATTTGCCGTTTAAATACAGTATATGATACGTAATATACAGAAATTCCAAATTCCTAACTAGTTTAGTTTTTGCGATAGACCCCGTAACAAAAATGATCTAAAACTGACAACTTTGAGGGCCCGAATTTCTTTGTTTGGGAAGATAAAAAAGAAAAATAGACATTTGTACTCTAGTCAATGAGCTGTATGCAATGATACCCCACAAGCCAGGGTAAGAATATTTTTCTGCTCCTTTTTCTTGTATCCCTCATGAAAAATAATTTGTCCCTCAATCCGTGAAGGTTTTTGAGGCACCTTAAGGCGGGATATACATTTACAACGATCAAAAAATCGATTTCTTTTTTTTTTCGATAATGCAGTTTTTTCTCAAAACTGCATTATCGAAATTTGCGTGCAGGATTACTCAAAAACTATTAAGCCGATTGAGTTAAAACTTGGTAGAAATATTGATAATGTTAGTACCTTCTACTTGACGAGAATTGTTTTTTGAAAAATTGGAAAAAAAACTACTTTTTTAATCCACATCTTACAGAAATGTTGCGTGAAATGTTGATTTTTTTTTGTAAATGCGTGCCATTTTCTCAAATTTGCATTTTCTTCATTTTAATTACCGTCGCATAGAAACATATACGTGTTCCAACTGAAAAAATGTTTGATCTTTTTTGCAAATCAAAGTCTACAGTAAGCTAGACTGCACGCCGATTCGCAATTCCCGCGGTGAGTTTGCTGTAACACTCTGCCACAGCTCCGTCATTTTGATGATGAATTAATTTAAAAAAATTGTTTTGTATACATTAATATACTATTAAAGTATACCTAAAGTTTGATAATTGTAGAATAATTATGTCTTAGTTTAAAAAATCCTTGAACATTGCTTATTTTTTTCCTGTCTAAATGTATAGCCCTCTTAAAGGGGTCAGTCCACATTGAAAATTTCAAAAAATCGAAAGCAAGCAAGACTTGAAGAAATCGACGATGATGAGCAATCAGAAGGTATTTTGTACGGTGCAGGAATTGCCAATTGAGTTTAGGTACGAGTTGTTTCATAGTATAAACTTCAAACGCGTTTTTCTCGAAACAACGTTTTCAAAATCTAGCTCCATCGTATCTCTAAAACTAATAAACCGATTCTCTTGAAAATTGAACCACATATTGTAAACATGATTCGCAACAAGATGACCCTCGATGGTTTTGAAATTTTGATTCTTACTCTTTTTTTGCGAAAAACTGCGAAAAAAGCGCGTTTTTTTTTACTTTTTTCGTTTTTCATCTGCCATTTTTTTATTTTTTGATAAAACTTTATATCCGAGAGTCATTTTGTAGCTGGACTTTGATTTTTTTATTTCAGACAAGCCGTTGCCGAGTTGTGATGGAGCTACCTAGCCCACCTATTTTTGAGGCGTTACGTTAAACTATAGTTTTTGTACTTACGGGGGGAAATCACAGTAGCACACAAAAAAATAGGCATATTTTCGGGAATTAATTTTGGCTGAATAAAAGTATCAATCGAAAATCTGTAAAGTAGGTTTTGTAGCAAAACTAAAAAAGTCCAAATTGTAATTTTTTCAATAAAAAATATTTAAAAATGGCGGCTGCGCAGCATATGCCCCAAGGCGCCTTTTTGAGCTCGCCGAAGACATAACTCGAGCAAATTTTTACCGATCGACTTGAAATTTTGACAGTAGCTTCGAAACATCTTTCTCCACGGAGCTACGTAGGATTTTTTCGATATATTGATTTTTCGCAAAATGGTGCATGTTTGAAAATAAAATTAAATTTTTAACAAAAAAAAAACGCCATAAAGTCGTCGATAAAAAAAAGTAAGCCATATAAAATAAAAAATCCTACGTAGCTCCGTGGAGAAAGATGTTTCGAAGCTACTGTCAAAATTTCAAGGCGATCGGTAAAAATTTGCTCGAGTTATGTCTTCGGCGAGCTCAAAAAAGGCGCCTTGGGGCATATGCTGCGCAGCCGCCATTTTTAAATATTTTTTATTGAAAAAATTACATTCTGTACTTTTTTAGTATTGCTATAAAACCTACTTTACAGATTTTCGATTCATATTTTTATTCAGCCAAAATTAATTCCCGAAAATAAGCCTATTTTTTGTGTGCTACTGTGATTTCCCCCCTTAAAAATGAATAAAAACTAGGGGTGTGCGGGTAGCAGAATTGGTCGGGTCGGGTCGGGTCGGGTAATTAGACTATGATTCGGATCGGGTACCCGAATTTTTCGGGTAGCCCGAATTTTTCGGGTAGCCCGAATTTTTCGGGTAGCCCGAATTTTTCGGGTAGCCCGAATTTTTCGGGTAGCCCGAATTTTTCGGGTACCCGTGATCGGACGGGAATACTCGAACTTTAACGGGTATCCGAGGTTTTCGAGTACTCGTGACCAGACTGGAATACTCGTACTTTATTGAGTAACCGACCGAAAGAATGAAAGAATAAAGAATAGAGAAGTGAGACGAAAAAAGATCTTTACAGCATTATGATTTATTCGATTTATCGCCTTCTTCGAGTTTTCGTTTTCTCCCATTATTCGATCGATACACCTAGATAAAAAATAAAAATAAACATAAATAATAGATACGGATCTCTGAGTCTGTTACGAATACCCGAAAACCAAATTCGGGTACCCGATAGAGGCGGGTAATGCAAAAACGAAGCCCGTCGGGTACCCGACCCGACCCGAACATCGGGTACCCGAGTCAATCGGGTACCCGCACACCCCTAATAAAAACGAATTAAAATTTTTTTAAAAGTATTTCAAGACTATTTATCAAGCCCAACAACTTTTACATTCATATCTTTTATAAAATCCTAAAAAAAACGCGAAAATAGCCTTTTTCGTGGCTCCAAAGTGGACCGACCCTTCAATCCCGTGAACCTGGGTCGTGTTCGTTTTTGCACTACCAACCCAACAATTGTCAATTTAAAAAATCTAAAAAAATCCATGGTCAATCTTCGGGCCGTACTTCTCCAGGGATAATAGGGTTTTTTTTCTTTCTTATTTTTAATATATGTTTTTTCATTAAATATGAAGCAACCTGCGAAAAAAATGACTTTTGGCATGACGAAAACGACCCGGGTTTACGGATTGAGGGTTAATTGAATTTATGATTCAATATTCGGTTTTGGGTCAACATTCTACACAAAATATCAAAATTTCAGGTCTGTAACTCATTCCGTTTACGAGCCAGAGGCTCGTGACATACAGACGGACAGACAGCAGAGTGACAGCAATGGGGTTCCATTTTTCCCTTTGGGTACGGAACCCTAAAAACAAAAACTGTACGTCTCTGCATTTTTCTTCCACCTCTCATACTTCGCGACTGTAAAATCGAGCATTGCAACTTTCCAAAAAATTTCACGGCTAAATTACCGTGCGATAAATTCTGAAAAAATTCTCGTCACTTTGCAACAGAGTTGGGCAGCAGACATTACTTTTGTAATTTCATTACCCGTAAATTACAATTATTGTAAATAACTGCAATATTTAGTCACTAATTACAATTACGGGAAACAATTATAAATTTTTATTTATCAATTACAGTTACTATAAACAATTGTAATTTTGTGATTATCAACTACAATTACTCGAAATAATTGTAATTTTGTGATTATCAACTACAATTACTTGAAATAATTGTAATTTTTTTGTTGCCAAATAAAATTAGTGAAAAAATTGTAATTTTTTGCTGCTAATTACAATTACTGGAAAAAATAGTATTTTTTGTATTATTCATTATAATTACTTGGGAAAATTGTTACTTTTTTATATCAATTACAATTTTCTTACGATTAACCCTTTACCGTCACAAAGACACTTTTCACAAGTCTTCTTTTCGACGTGATTATTTACCATGAAAATGTCGGGGAAAAAATTCCTAAAGTACCTTGTCGACTATTTTCAAGGCCGCTCTTTCGAATGTCGCAACTGAAAATTTCGCTAAAATAATTTTTTATACAATATTTTTGCAAAATAAGTTGAAAAAACACAAAATTTGAGTGACATTTTTTTTCATTTTGAATTTCGAAAGTCTTATCGGATTATTTTCGCATAATAAAGTGCTCTAAAGGTGTCCTCGATAGTTGTACTTTTGAAATATGCATACATTTTTTTCTCTGACGTTATACCTGCAAAATAACAACAAATAGACTAACAGATTTTCTCCGTTTTTGGAGTATTCAAATGTTGTGATCGGAACGAGTATTTTACAGTCAATATGTAAATTGGCGGTGGTTACCAAAGTTTTTCGGGTAGCTAATCAAGAATTTGTCATTATTTTTGAAAAATTGATTTGTTTCCACAATTTGCTTGACCAGTCAATGTGACTATGTAAGCTGCATATGGTTTCCGATTTTTTCTGGGTCGCTTGTTGGGAATTTGACATTCCTTTTCCAAAACTAATTTGTTTAAACAATTTTTTTGAACAAATTATGAAAAACAATTAACATTTTTTTAAAACGCAATCTACTAGAAATAATACCCGTATCATAATTATACCAGTAAGTCAATTTTGTAAAATAATTTTTGTCATAAAAAAAATTGTTTAAACAAATTTATTTTGTAAAAATAATGTCAAATTCTCGACAAGCGGCCCAAAAAACATAGGAAACTATGTGCAATTCACATAGTCACGTTCAAACAATTTGTTTAAACAAATTAATTTTGCAACACAAATTATTTTACGAAATTGACTTACTGATATAATTATGATACGGGTATTATTTCTAGTAGATTGCGTTTTAAAAAAATGTTAATTGTTTTTCATAATTTGTTCAAAAAAATTGTTTAAACAAATTACTTTTGGAAAAGTAATGTCAAATTCCCAACAAGCGACCCAGAAAACATCGGAAACCATATGCAGCTCACATAGTCACATTGACTGGTCAAGCAAATTGATTAAACAAATTAATTTTTCAGAAATAATGTCAAATTCTTGATCAGCTACCCGAAAAACTTCGGTAACCATAGCTAATTTACATATTGACTGTAAAAGACTCGTTCCGATCACAACATTTGAATACTCCAAAAACGGAGAAAATTTGGTAGTCTATTTGTTGTTATTTTGCAGGTATAACGTCAGAAAAAAAATGTATGCATATTTTGAATGTACAACTATCGAGAACACCTTTAGAGCACTTTATTGTGCGAAAATAATCCGATAAGACTACCGAAATTCAAAATGAAAAAAAAAGGTCACTCAAAAGTTCGTGTTTTTTCAACTTATTTTGCAAAAATATAATATAAAAAATTATTTTAGAAAAATTTAAGTTGCGCTATTCGAAAGAACGGCCTTAAAAATAGTCGACAAGGTACTTTAGGAATTTTTTCCCGGACATTTTCATGGTAAATAATCACGTCGAAAAGAGGACTTGTGAAAAGTGTCTTTGTGACGTTAAAGGGTTAACTCACTTTTACTCGGGTAACTCACGAGTACTGTCCTAAATATACCTAAATATAACCGACTCTCTGATATTAATTTCGAACGACGAGTACTGTCGGTGGCAAACGCAAAATTATTCTAGCCATATTGAGAAAAAAATCTTCGATGATCTTACCATATATTACCATATGTTTATTGTGTGTTTCGAATATTAATATAATACATATCTATTATCATATTAAACATGACTCAATTTTTTTCCTTCGCTTAATTCAATCCCTGAGGCTTCGTTTTTACGGAAAAAAAACGAGATAGTTATTTCGATGCTTAGAATTCTCTCAAGCAAAAAAATCTAATGAAACTACATTGCGTGGTTTATTTACTATTACTGAAAGTAATTTTAATAATTTCTGATTTAATTACAATCACTGAAAATAATTGTAATGATTTCTCATTCAATTACAATCATTGAAAGTAATTTTAATGAACTCCGATTTAATTTAAATGACTCAATGTAATTTCAATTAACGCCAATTCAATTACAATTACTGGAAATAATTTCAATGGACTCTAATTCAATTACAATTATCGAAAGTAATTTCAATGAACTCCGATTCAATTATTATTACTAAAAGTAATTTTAATGGAATTCGATTTAATTACAAATTATCTTTAGTAATTTGTAATTGTTAATTTTTTATTACAATTTTGCCCATCACTGCTTTGCAAGTACCGAAAGCTCTTGAGGGAAAAAAAACGAGTTTTTTTCATCGACATCGAGCTAGTATGTGGGCGATTTGAGACGGAGGGCCCCGTGTGGGCGAGGGCTATGGGAACGACGTGCCAGGGCAATGAGTGCGATGGTAAATGGGGCAAATTTAAGGAGGGAATTATAGTGCGCACAGATGTGAAAGCGGGGCCTCCGCAGACGGGAGGGACTTACCCCAGACTCGTCCGAGGTTCTCGCTTACACGCCCGCGATCTGCGGCAGACAAAATAAAGTGAGATGAGAGGTTCGAACGATCGGACAGCCCGGCAAAACAAAAAAACTTTCACGCCAACAACAACGTTTTCCTTTTCCTCTTTCTCTCTTTCCGTTTATTTTTGCAATTGTATCAGGGATATGGAGAGGCAATCTAGTTGCCTTCGTCAAATTGACATCGGAAGCGCGAACCCTTTTTCCGTGTCCTTCCGGACGATTAAATTTCGCTCGAACCTTTTTTTTTGGCCGAATTATTTTTACCTTGCCTCCTCGGTACTGGAGATCGAGCGCAGCCACGCGGAAAAAGGAAACTCATGCAATTACCCGAGTGCCGAGTGCGAGAGTGGTACACGTATCCGCGCTCTCGACGGTCACGCAAAAGGAAATTGCTCGGGTGCAGAGCATCCCGCAAAGTTTCGAATCCGGAACAACCCGATCAGGTATTCGCACGGGCATGTATATTTGTACGAAAATGTGCTTTGGTCCGGGGATACGAGAAATCTCGGAATTCGCAAAATCAGTGAGAAACAGAAGTTTCTTTACAGCGGAACGACGGTGTGTCAGAGGATAGTGATTTTCATTTTAAGGGGTTACCCCCACTTGCGATTTTGAAAAAATCGATTTTTTTTTATTGCATTTTTTTGAAGTATAAGTATCCGGGCCCATACTTCTGTATGGGCCCGGAATAGATGACACTATGTAAGTTTACAAAAAAAAATATTTTCTTCGTGTAAACTGAAATTGAAACTTTAAACGCGTTTTTCTCAAAATGGCATTTCTGAAGTCGGTGACCAAGATTACTCGAACACTAATGAACCGATCTTCTTGAAATTTTGCAGGCTTATTTAATACATAAAAATGTAGCCTTTAATCGTTCGATTTTTTTTTCGAAAAAAAATGGCCGTTTTATAGCCAAAAAACGGCCGTTTTTTTTTCGTTAAAATCGAACCATTAACTTTGACTGTCCGCCATTTTGTGAAAAATGAATATTTTTTAAAATCCTTCGATTAAAGACTAGTTTAGACTTATATTTGACTAAATCCGTCCGCATTTTTTTTCAGATGATCCACTTCGCCGCAATGTTGGTCACCGCAAACCGTGTATATAAAAACATTATTTCATTGACGGCCATTTGCCACTAAACAATGTAATATTTTTCAATAAAAAAAATTACTGAAAGTTCTTCAAGATGTGTTCTTTAAGATGGTATATTGATCGATTAAAAAAGTTTTGTAGTTTTCTTTAAAAAAATTCATGAAAAAGGCCTTTTTTGCGCTACAAGTGGGGGTAACGCCTTAAGGGGTCATCTCACTTTAGACACTAAAAAAGGCGATTTTCGTGATTTTTAAAAATAGGTTTATATTATAGATATTGATATAAAAGTTGTTACACTTAATAAATACGCTTTCGAAAAACACATTAAAAAAAATATATGTATTTATGTAACCCGAACAAACTTTAAACGCGTTTTTCTCGAAACAACGTTTTTCGACGGCTTGTTGGTAAAATCTTCGAAGCTACTGAACCGATCCTTAGAAATTCTAACCACATATTCTTTACAACTATAGCTATAGCGCATATCAAGGATTTTTTTAAATTTTGATATTTACTTTTTTTTGCCAAAAACGGTGAAAAAACACGGTTTTTTGTTTTTTCGAAAAATGTCCGCCATTTTGTTATTTTTGCATGTATCAAAAATCGTATGATATGCACCATAGCCATTGGAATACTGAATCTAAAACCGTTTGATTTCTTTGTTTCGGATGAACCATCTCCGAGATTTCATCAACACCGCAGACCTACAATTTCTTAGGACATTTTTTTAACCACCATTTTCGTCTATAAATAGTATCTGAAATAAATACAATAAATAATTTTGTTAAATGTTTTTCGAATGTGTATTTATTGAGTGTACCAACTTTTATATCAATATCTTGAATATATACCTATCAAAAAAATTTATAAAAATAGCCTTTTTAGCGTCTAAAGTGACAAGACCCCTTAAATGCGGAGATGTTCGGTGGACGTTCCACTTCAGAGCTTTCAGAAGCTGCGATAAAGGGTTTTTTAACAACAAAAAAACATTATCTAGATATTTAGCACAGTTCAATAGCGATAGATATTTCTTGCAGGCAAACTAACTGCAGTCAGTAGAGTTAGATGCAGGGAAATTCGCCAATTTCCGTAGGGAATTCGCCTGAATGTGCGAAATCACATTCCTATTTTTTTCTCGAACAGTCCATGGGGTTTACTTCAATCACGTATGGCACCAAGATAGTATCCTGAATCTAGCAACATTTATGTTATTATTTATTTTGTCATTATTTTACTTATCAATTACTAGAATTTTTATTACTACTATCGTAGTCATAGTAAAATCAGCTATTTCTATGTTTTATTTTTACTCACTATTATTTTACTCTTCAATTACTAATATTGGTAATATCGTAAAAATCGGTATTTTACTATTATTATTCATTCCACTACCTATTTTTGCACACGATGTTGAATTTTGCATCGTTTGAATGCAACGATTTTTTTTTAGTTGCATTAGTTTTTATTCGGCCAATTTAGGCGATAATCGACAGGCGATAGGCGATAATTACTGAAAAGATTTTACGTATTCTTATTAGAGATTTGGGAACCCAATTTCCAAAAAAAAGCTTTGGAAAATGATAAAAATAAATAAATGGAAAACGAAAAAAAAAACTGTCTTCCAACGATGAAAACTTTAGTCGTTATTTACTCACTAACTACTGATATCTGTGTTCCTAATATCGTTAAACTATCCATTTTAATCCCTAGCACTAATATTGGAAAAGTATTTTCATATATTTGTTCGTCTCACCAACTATTACTTTACTTGTAAATTACTAATATTTCTATTACTAGCATCGTCAAATGAACTATTTTCATGCTTTCATTTATTTCACTAACTATTGTTTTACTCATTAATTACTAATGCCCATGTTCCTAGTATCGCCAAGCTATCTATTTCCGTATATTAAGTAATCTCATTAACTATTATTTTACTCATCAACTACTAAAGTTCCTATTACTGTATCCTAAAACTGGCTATTTCTATACTTTTATTACGTTTACTAACTATCATTTTACTCATTAATTACTAATATCCCTATCACTAATATCGTAAAACTAGGTACTTTCGTATTGTCATTAATTTCACTAACGATAATTTCAATCATCCATTACTAATATCCATATTACTAGTATCGTCGAACTAGCTATTTCCATACATTTAGTAATCTCACCAACTATTATTTTACTCATCAATTACTAATATCCCCATCACTGATATCGTGAAACTAGGTAGTTTTACATTTTCATTTATTTCTCTAACCAAATTATTTGACTTACCAACTACCACTCTTCCTATTACTATTATCCTAAAACCGGCTGTTTGTATACTTTTATTTATTTTACTCACTATTATTTTACTTGTCAACTACTAATATTTCTAATACTAGCTATTTTCATATATTTATTTATTTAACTAACGATAATTGACCTAGTCTTTACTATAGTATCTTACCTATAGTTATTATACCTATATCGATATCTATACTATAAGCGTTCGTCGTAACCACAATGGTCTCTTCTCCCAATGCTCTGAAACATCGACGTTGATCTTCACTGGACATCCGTCAAAAAAACAATCAGTATCACTCAACATCAATCGATTAAAAGTTTGAGCCTGTGCAACCTGTGAGAGCCAATAGAGAGCCCGAGTTCTTCTGTATCACTGTGCGAGAGACGGCATTCTCTCTCACGAAGTGCCCATCTCTCGTTCCTCGAGACGAGTTTGCCCGCAAAAGCCGAAGCCAAAAGTTCTCGCTACGACCGTCCGAGACTCTCCGCGATCTGTACGACAGTCCTAATTAACTTCATTGCGAACGTTGACTCTCCGTGTTGGGCGCATCATTGA
Source organism: Ophion slaviceki (assembly GCA_944452715.1). Taxonomy (NCBI): domain Eukaryota; kingdom Metazoa; phylum Arthropoda; class Insecta; order Hymenoptera; family Ichneumonidae; genus Ophion; species Ophion slaviceki. The sequence continues at coordinate 10,071,604 of OX101786.1, read as the reverse complement.
ATCTTATTGCAGTTTTATTAAATGTTACGCGCTAACTCGTTACCCGCGAATTGCAAAGCCCTGTACGTTCCACCGAACATGTGTGTTTCGGGCAGAGAGGAAGATGGTCTTTTCAATGACGTTCAGCAGAGACTGCTCGGAATATCCGTTCACTGCCATTTCGTGGGCAGCAAATGGAACCCGCAATCCGCTAACTCACTATTCACCTTTGGTAACTTGACAGGTTGTATCGTTAGACTGGCATTTCGTACTTGGATGCGGTTCATGACTGCTGCATCCAAGGGAAACAGTTCAATTATGCTGATCTAGAACTACCTGCCCACAAATCCATGGACAGGTCATACCGTCTAGTAAAAGAGACGAAAACCCAGCACTTTTTGGCATAGAATATGAATTTTTTTTACTGGAGGTAGATGGTTGCATACTGAAAGTAACCCCAATGAAATGTTGCCCCTCAACTCGCCCCAACCCTAAGAAATGGGGATTGGAAACTTAAAAATCGCCGTATCTCGATAATTAACAGCCCGATCAAAAAATGATTCAAACAAAAGTTGTTCGAAATAATAAAATACGTATAAAGTTATTCGACGTCCAATCCCCTATCTTTGAAAATAGCCGCACAAAAACACGAGAGCACCACTGGCCCAGACAAGGATTTCGAATCGTTTTTGTGCCGCTATTTTCGAAGATAAGGAGTTGGACGTCAGATAACTTTATACGAATTTTATTGTTCCAAACAACTTTTGTTTGAAACATTTTTTGATCGGGCTACTCATTATCGAGATACGGCGATTTTTAGGTTTTCACCTCCTATTTCTTAGGGTAGGAGCGAGCTGAGGGGAAACATTTATTGCGGTTACTTTCAGTATGCAACCATCTGCCTTCAGTCAAAAATTCATATCCTACGCTAAAAAGTCCTGGGTTTTCGTCTCTTTTACTGGACTAATAAAAAAAAATGTAGAGACCTCTGCACGTTCAAGGCCTTCAGCCGTTCTCGCCTACATTGCAACTTGCGCATGGATCTTGCGTTGTTACTTTTTGTGATAGAACCGACACTGGTGGATGTGCGGTCGGTGCTCGTCTTCGGCGGTACTTCGAGTTAAGGAGCGTTGTGAATGGCCGATACTCGGAGCGGTGACCGCTTAGCCGTGCACCGACTGGCGCATCAACGAGGCATTCTGAGACTTTGGTGTAGATACTTGAGTAAAACGTTTGTACACCAGATAATCAGAAGTTTATGGGACTGTCTATCCCGGTACGGGGTTTCCACAGTTTCCTCATACCCTCGGAAAGTGCGGTGTAGTGTAGCTCAAGGCCGGGTCCACGCTATGCGGTTCTACCGGAGCGTTTTTGCCGGATCTATGGTGTATGCATAGTTTATAAATTGCACTATCCGGCAAAAACGCTCCGCATAGTGTGGACCCGGCCTAAGGCCACTGTGGACGCAACGGAGGTTAGGTGAGATTAGCGATATGTGAGTAGAGTGTGGTAGGAAAGACTTCAATTGGGAAGGGTAATACGTGAAAACCTGCAAGCGTATACGTTGGAAGTCAGGAAATAAAAATACTTTCGCCATAGATAAAATGGGGATGTGCCGACGCCATGAGCGATACAGGCGATTGGTGTGAGACAAACTTGATTGTATGGACACCGTGTGTATAATAGTTGACGTTATAATTGAGACATTGTTCATACACATACAGTGCACATATACAATCACACACATTTTATAAAAACAGTATATTTAATACTGTAAGTTTCAATCAGAGAATATATGTATACAGGGTTGCTGGTAATTTGTCGTTCTTCTAAAACCTGATATTGGGGGTGATTATCAATAAATTCACCCCAGACATCCCGCGGGAAAAACTCAACTGTTTTTGAGATATTCCAGTGTTGTACTTTTCATGTGAAACTGAGAGCAGATCAATTGAAAATGAAATTTGGAAACCGACATCCAGTATTTTCCTCTTTACTAGATCTTTTTATCATCTAGATTTTTCTTTTTGCCAATACCTGCACGAAAGCATTGATTATATTCAACATTCATTAATTGAGCATAGACATGATTTTGAAAACTGTCTTGTTTGGCTGTTTCCAATCAGCCCCGGATCTAAGGGAGGGCAAACCGGGGTACCTGCCCCGGGCGGCAATTTAAGGGGACGCCAAATTGTTGTGTTTGAAAAAACTTGTTTCACTAAAGCGCCTAACATCCAGGGCGCTTTGGTGAGTTTCAATGGCGTCGTGATCCTAGCTATCGAAAATAAAACTGCCTAAGAGACGAACTTTGATGAGGAATTCCTTTAGGCGTCTTTTGAAAAACTGCTCGTGTTATAGCTGAACAAGTTATTGATCGATCTGGCTGATATTTTGCCAGATTTCTCACTATAAGACTATTGGAAGGATATACCTAAAGTTTCAAGGTTATCGGGTAAATAAATTACTTTTTCGGGGTAAAAATTGTCGAGGAAATGGTGAAAAATATGAACGTTTGATTACAGAGCCTACTTAATTTTCAATTTTATATCTTTTAATATTTTTATAGGTAAATCCTTCCAATAATGTTATAATGAGAAACCGCCCAAAATTTCAGCCAGATCGATCAATAACTTTTTGAGCTATACCATGAGCAGTTTTTCAAAAGACCCGTAAAGAAATACCTTATAACGCCGCTATTTTGTTTTGTTTGAAAAAGAAAAAAAAGTTTTACCACTTGAAAGTTGTAATAAGATAATGTCAAAATTTTAAAATGATGCGATTATCTCATTTTTTTTATCATGAAAAATTACTTATTTTCGGGCGTCTAAAGAGATCTCCCCCCTTAATCTCAAATGCTGGAGGGGAGGGACGCCAATGTCAAGTTTTTGCCCCGGCTCGGAAAAATCGTAGATCCGGGGCTGTTTCCAATGAGGAATAGGAGAGGGAGAAAGGCAAGAGTAAGAAAGACAGAAAGAGTGAGTGAGAGAGAGAGAGAGAGAGAGAGAGAGAGAGAGAGAGAGAGAGAGAGAGAGAGAGAGAGAGAGAGAGAGACTTACTCCTGGCCGACTGAGAAACGAAGGTAAGCAGCTTTCGATAGTCTCGAAGATTGGTAGTTTCCTGGTCGAAGCTCCGATGGATCGGTGTCTGGTTGAGGGCCGTAAAGACAGCACTGAGGGTGAAGTGGCACTCGGAATTGCCGCGGCCGCTCTCGATCGCGTGATTGTGATAAAGAAGGCCGGCGATTGTCCAGCCGAATCCACGGAGTATGTGTCTCAATGCTTCTCCTACCAGACGATGGGAGCCCATCATTCTCGTCAGTGTCGGATAGTGCTCGCCTTTGTGACGAAACGCGTCTGCCTGAGCACCCGCCGTCAGTACCGGTATTCCCCATGCACCCGCGTATCTCGCTACCGGAGCGATCACGTAATCGCAAACGGGCCCCAAAAAAGCGTCTGTTTTCGAGGGATAGAACGAGGTTCAATGGGGGGGATGAAAGGGATGTCAATGGAAGGTGAGGCCAGACGAGGGAGTCAATTCACTCGGTCTACTGTCTCGCCTTCCATTTATATTCCTCATCAAACTCGCATAAATCACAGGCAAACGGAGAAGAAAAGAAACGAAACCAAATTTTATAAACCCTTTTATCGATTCTTGCCGAAATGAATTCCAACTGTTCTTCAGTGATGCTGTTCACCGTGAATAAGTAAGGATCGATCATAATAAGTTATTCATTTCCAATTCAAATTGACTGATCATTTCCAATTCAAATATCAAGAGACTGCCCTTAATGACCTATGAAGAAGGAGCCTCGAAATGAAGGGCGATAAAAGTGGAGGGAACCGCTCCATTCCCCTGTTTCACGAGCATTGTTTTTTCCCCGCTCGCTCGCAAGGGGCGCAGCAACAAGTGCTACATCATGAGAGATAGTCTCTTAAGAGGTAGCAGGTCCCGATATAACGAGGGTTCGTTTGCCCAGTTTTGCCGCGGAAAATAAATTGACTCGTAGCCCACAACACAAAGAGCCACCAAGTAGCCAAAATAAGATCCAATCATTTCAAGCAAACAGTGCGACAATATTGTGGAACATACCCCGTTCCATTTTTTTGCAAACTAATGTGTCACTATGCAGTGCTCTTTGAATGTGGAAGACTTATCAATTTCTTCTATTGTCAAAGGGAAACCCAGTTTCCACGACTTTTTTTTTAGTACCCTGAACAGGCGATCGATCAGCCGTCTGAACTGCGGGAGCATTCGATGCCCGATACCTGGTTGTTTTCGACTTTGAAAAAGTATTAAGGGCTTGTCCGACAGGAAGTCACACCAATAACACTAGTTTCCAGTCTAAAATGCGAATGCGGTTGCTGAGTACACATTTTTTTTTCTTCAAATTGGTAAGCAAGTCCATCGTAAGCAAATCAACATTAATTTATGACTCTGTTTTAACATGACGCTGATTCGCGCCCAAACAAATGGCCTAGAGGTATTGAGTCTGAGGTTTGCTGAGTGCTAGGGATATTGGGAACTTCAGATTGTAGGGCCAACACCCCCGGATAAGGTCCTAGGGATATTATTAACCGTAGGTTGTAGGATCAACGGCCACGGTTGCGGTCCTAGGGAAATTGTTAACCGTAAGTTGTAGGACCTTAACCCGCGGTTAAGGTTCTAGGGATATTGTTTACCCTATATTCTAGGATAGACACTCCTAATTGAGGTTCTAGGCACATTGTTGACCCTACTTTTTAGGACTGTCACCGCCGGTTAAAGTCCTAGGGGTTTCCCTATATTCTAGGGTTTTTTCTTTAAGTTCAATTAAGAGAGCGCCCCCTAGATGCTAGGGATTTCTGGTCCAGGTAGCCCTAGGTCCTAGGAACTTCACTCCCAGTTGAGGTTCTAGGCACATTGTTGACCCTATTAGGATTGACACAATCGGTTAAAGTCCTAGGGATTTCCCGAGATTCTAGGGTTTTTCTTCAAGTTAAGATTCTAAGAGTTCCCCCCTAGATTCTAGGGATTCCTGGCCCAGGTACCCCAGGTCCTAGGAACCTCACTCGCAATTGAGGTTCTAGGCACATTGTTGACCTTATTAGGATGGACACCACTGGTTAAAATCCCAGGGATTTCCCTAGATTCTAGGATTTTTTCAAGCCAAGATTCTAAGAGGGTCCCCCTAGATTCTAGGGATTCTTGGCCCAGGTAAACATACGTCTTAGGAACCTCACTCCCAGTTGAGGATCTAGGCACATTGTTGACCCTATTGGGATTGACACCACTGGTTAAACTCCTAAGGATTTCCCTAGTTTCTAGGGTTTTTCTTCAAGTTAAGATTCTAAGAGTGTCCCCCTAGATTTTAGGGATTCCTGGGCCAGATAAAGGTCCTAGGATCATCAAGCCCAAGTAAAGATCAACCCCAGCCGAGCTTCGGAAACAGATTTTCCTGATCTTCCGCCACTTCTATGGTCTTTAAATGACTCTTTCAACTGAACTGCAAGAAAATAAATTTCCCCTCTATCGTTTTCTTCCTCATAAAATAACCAAAAAAATTATCATTGAGTCTTTTTATGTCCGTAGAAACGATTTCACGAACCAGGAAAGCTTGGGGTTGATGTTCTCCTCAGCCATGCTGAGTAAAAAATGGCTCACCAGACCCAAGGTCCATTTTCCCCCTGGACATCTTGAGTTGTGAAACGTGTCTTCTTTTCACCAAGAACAAATGGTTTATTCTCCTGCTCCGAGAATATCCTATAAAATGGAATACCCAGTGCGTGGATCGTTCGGTTATGGCGAGAAGTTCGTAGTTCACGGACGAAAGTTTCGCTCGAACGCGAAGCACGTCACGCAGCGATGAGATCGAGGACACGTGATGCCTGCTGCGATACGCACGTGCGCAGCCATTGGGCTCTCTCGTGAAAAAGCTCCTCGAGCACGTACAGATGCATTGCATCCGTGATACGTTGCAACTGGGACCACAGCTGCAAGCTGATCGCCCGATCTCTTTCCACACTCAAACTCGATGCCTGATGGGAATATCGCGTACGCTGATGATTCGACAATGAACCTTTGCGCCCCGAATTCATCGGATAAAACGCGTGTTCGGAATTCCGCGAATGTCTTTAACCTCAAATTCCAACCTGACGGGAATTTACACCTGGCTAAAATTTCTCGCGGTTAGTTTCTATTTGCACAAGCCTGTCGATCTGTGAATGTGTTGGAAACCTCCTCCAATGAGGTGGTATGATTCCGGTGACCATTGACGGGGAAAGTTTGAGACGGGTGTTAGGCTGCACTTGAAACGTACAGCCTAGAATTTGAATCCTCTGGTCAATGTGATGCTGTGTTGCCCAATGATAAATTGCTCTTTGGACATTATGATGGTGACAGGAGCTACCCGGTACTTTTTCACAGAGACCTAACTTAGGTCCAAGTTTGGAATAGTTTTTTTTTCAAGCTAGCTGTATCTTGTTGTATGTTCGTTCGAAATTAGGTTTGCATACAGGTTGACCAGTTTGAAGTGTTACAAGCTGCCAATCAAAGTTTGGTTCTGAGGCAAATACAGGGTCTCGTTTGACCTTGGGTGCAACTGCCAAGGTGATAAGGTCAACTTTCAAAGCCCAAAGAACCTGCTTTTTCAATTGTTCGTTGATGTAGTTTACCTCGGGGGCTGTCTAAAATACTAAGAATAAAGATTCTTTGATCAAGTAGTTACTTTGCCTGGGAGGCTTGAGGGTTGCCGTAAAACGGGGCTACTTTGAACAGGTTTTGGAAGTTTTTTGTAGGTAACTTTTTTTGAACATCCTAGATACCAACTTTTCTTACTCCAATAGAACAGTGTGTCCTTTGGCTATCAAATGTATAAGAAAGCCAAGCTTCACCATCCCCTCACAATTTGATATATGCATTTTTTAAAGTGTCAAAGTAGCCCCGAGTGTGGGGCTCCTTTGACAGGGCATTGAAATGCAACTTACGTCAAAGATTAAGGGCTACTTTGGAATCAGTTTGATAAAAATGTAATATTTTATGCATTATACATGGAATTAAATGAAAAACAACATTTTTTATAACCAAATTGTCTTCATTATTAAAGCAGTAGAACTGGAACAATTTTCATCCAATCTACTTGAAATTTTAACTCTAGCTTCTTAGATTGCTTTAAGGGGTTACCCCCACTTGCGATTTTGAAAAAATCGATTTTTTTTATTGCATTTTTTTAAGTGCAATTTAAAGTGCAGTTTTTTTATGCCCGGAATAGATGACTCTATGTAAGTTTACAAAAAAAAATATTTTCTTCGTGTAAACTGAAATTGAAACTTTAAACGCGTTTTTCTCAAAATGGCATTTCTGAAGTCGGTGACCAAGATTACTCGAACACTAATAAGCCGATCTTCTTGAAATTTTGCAGGCTTATTTAATACATAAAAATGTAGTCTTTAATCGTTCGATTTTTTTTTCGAAAAAAATGGCCGTTTTATAGCCAAAAAACGGCGGTTTTTTTTTCGTTAAAATCGAACCATTAACTTTGACTGTCCGCCATTTTGTGAAAAATGAATATTTTTTAAAATCCTTCGATTAAAGACTAGTTTATACTTATATTTGACTAAATCCATCCGCATTTTTTTTTCAAATGATCCACTTCGCCGCAATGTTGGTCACCGCAAACCGTGTATATAAAAACATTATTTCATTGACGGCCATTTGCCACTATACAATGTAATATTTTTCAATAAAAAAATTACTGAAAGTTCTTTAGGATGTGTTCTTTAAGATGGTATATTGATCGATTAAAAAAGTTTTGTAGTTTTCTTTAAAAAAATTCATGAAAAAGGCCTTTTTTGCGCTACAAGTGGGGGTAACGCCTTAACAGTCAAGTACGAGCGCTTTTTTTGATTAATCGAAAATTGTCAAAAATATATCACTTTTGAGATGAAAATTAATGTCGAAAAAACGAACTTTTTTCAAGAGTCTCTATTTTTCTTTTAACTATTTTTTAATTCCCCCCGTACTTGACTGCTAAAAATAATATAATTAACGAAAATATTTCACTCTTAGTTCCGGGACTAAATTTACGATAGTTCTACTGCGTGCCGCGGAGAGGGTTGGCCGAAAAACAGTAGTGCTATAGTGACTCGGGCGCCATCATTTTGCATAATTTTGACAAATAATTTTTTTTTTTACATACTTCAATATATACCTTAAATCTAAAAACTCTTTTGACCATGTATTTTATTACTTTCTTTAAAAAAAAATCCAAAGCAAACGGTGGAAATTGGGAAGTTACAGTGGTGCCCTCCCTTAAGGAAACATTTACATAAAAATATTAAGTACCTGTGGTGCTATTATAGGCACTTAATCAGTCTTTTGATTGTCATTGAGATCAAAATCAACTTGAGCAACATTACAATCAACTTTAGCAACATTATAATAAACTTGAACAACAAATTGTTGTTCAAGTTTATTCCCCGCACCCGCCGCCCGCCACAGAAGGTCAAGCGGCCTCGCTGCGCACACATTTAAAACGTATTCTGGCGCTCTGTCAAAGTAGCTGAATGTCAAAGTAAGTTTTACGGTACTCTTTTCGCCCTCCGGACCGAATAACTTTTAAGGCCCTAGGCCACTCTAAAGGCCGAAAAAATAGGCTTTTTGGGGATTTTTTTTTTCAGAAAAACTACATAATAATTCGAGATTACAAAAAAGGGTGTTTATCATACATATCAGTGACTGTGTACAATAATTTTTTTGAAGCGATTCATTTCAAAATGGCGGCCGTGCAGCGTTTATAAGTTGGCTGGAAACATAACTCAGACAATTTTCAACTTCACTTTCAGACAATATTCACTTGAAATGTTGAATGTATCTTCAATAGTAAGACTGATCTATCTATATTCGAACATTCGTCATTTTCGAATTCGACATTTTGGCCCATCTGCATATCGATCGTTCGACATTCCCCCCCCCCCCCCCCCCACCCAAAAATACATTGTCTATGGAAGTACGTAGGCTTTTTTCGTTATATTGCATAGTTCATTCGTTTTTAACAATTATCTGACAATTTTTTTGGAAAGTGAAAAATTTGCCTAAAAAATCGTCAGATAATTGTTAATATCAAATGAACTATGCAATATAAAAAAAAAATCCTACGTACTTCCATAGACAATGTATTTTTCAAGATATATTCAACATTTCAAGTGAATCGGTTGAAAATTGTCTGAGTTATGTTTCCGGCCAACTTAAAAAAATGCAGTTTTGGGATAAACGCTGCACAGCCGCCATTTTGAAATTAATCGCTTCAAAAAAATTATTGTATGTAGTCACTCATATGTATAATAAATACCTTCTTTTGTAATCTCCGTTTATTTTGTAGTTTTTCTGAAAAAAAAAATACCCCCAAAAAGCCTATTTTTTCGGCCTCTAGAGTGGCCTAACCCCTTAATTGAAACACATTTTATCGCGATGCAATTCCAGCTTGTAAGAGTTCAAACGGAACATCCTGTATGATGCTCATCCCAAAACACGAGGAGAAATCTGACCCAATCTTGCACCCCCAAACAACCACTCCGTTACGAGCGGATTCACCTGCCCAATATAGGCGACTGCATGCCCTGGCTGCATCGACTCTACACGAGCGCGATCCAGTATACGAGGAGCAACAAAAAATATATCCGAGGATTAAAGTATTGAACGAGAAGCATGGTGCATGAAAACTCTCCGCTTTTTTTCGTTGCCGTAATTCCCTTCCATCCCCATCTATCGGAACGTTTCTCCGTGTTCTCGGATTTTCCAAAAGCTCCGCGGGCTACCCTTTTTTGAAACTTTATAATAGATCGTCCAGTTGAATCGCTAAATCCAAGCTAACCATTCCATCTTCTCCCTCCAATCAGCCTCCACTCGATCGCGAAGCCTCGACTTTGTCCGACTGATCGTGAAAGCGCAACGACGCTTCGGAGCTCAAGATTAATAGGAAAATCGACTTTCCGACCAGTCGAAGAAACGAAAGGGGATTATTTTCAATTCCCTAGTTTTTTTCCTGCCAAGTGCGATGCACACAGCTCCGAAGGAAAAAGGCCAACCTACTCGTCCGTCATTTTATTCCTCCTCCAGTTTCGACATAATTCCTTCTCCAGTTCGAACAGTGCAACCGGAGCACTCTGTCCGCTAGTTGAAAGGAGCAGCCTTCTTCGACAACGCGGCTATTGAATCTTCGCTCTGCACCTACTTTTTTCCAACTTCCCACCACACCGAGACCTGAATCTTCATCAAATGTATCCCCTTTATTTATTTGCCTCATACCTCCGATCGAGAATTTTCCGCGTCCGAGCACTCGACTGGAGTGCCCCCTATTCGCGATTTTCCATATCCGGAAACTTGGCGCGGCAATGACAGCGAGAAAAAAGTACAAGTTGCGGCCACACATTGTGGAGAACGAGCTTGGCGAAAATCGGAAAAGTTTTGGGTAACTTGGCGAACCTGATCGACGCAGCTCTCACAGGGGGTCAACGGAATTTTTTTTTCTTCGTGTTCGGGTATGTAAGAGAAGCTGAATTTTTTCCGAGACGATTCTGGTCGCATGGCAAGTGTCCTTGTAAAACTTGGTCGCTTTCGATCGAGTACTTTCTCGGATAAAAAATCGTAAAAGCGAGCTCGAAAGAATGCGTTTTATATCGCACTGGGGGTCGTAACTTCTTGGTACTTTGTTGTTCGGGAAAAAAGGGTGGGTCGTTAAAAACTCGCCAGCGATTCTGTACATTGAAGCGTTGCAGCGATGGGAGCCAAACAACTCAACGAGATCCGGCCAAGCTTCAATTAATAATAATAATATTATTATTGTGGATAGAAATTAATATTGGATTATTATTTTTATTTCATATTTTCATTTTGTTAAATTATTGAGAAAAAATATTATTAATATTTGATTAAGTATAAGAATGAATGAGTAAATCATTATTACTCAACTATTTATTACTATTTATTTATTACTCAATTATACTAAGTATAATTGGAGTACTTTATAATTATTAAAGTATACTTAAATATTATTAATATTTGATTAAGTATAATAATGATTAAGTAAATCATTATTACTCAACTATTTATTAAGTGAGTCATAAATTACTTAATTAATTACTAATTATAAAAACTTGAACTTATAATTATTATTGCTCAATTTACTCGATTATTTATTACTCGATTTATCAAGTATTAATTATTACTCGACTACTAACTAAGGGGGGAAATTCCTTTAGACGCCCGAAAATTAGTCATTTGTCGTGAATTTTTTAAAGGTCCTAAGGGCGCTCCCCTAGATTGTAGGTATTCCTGGGCCAGATGAAGCTCCTAATAATAATATTATTATTGTGAATATCAATCGTTATTGGGTTATCATTTTTATTTCATATTTACATTTTAATAAATTATTGACAAAAAATATTATTAATAATAATTGAGTAAAGCATTATTACTCAACTACTTATTGAGTGAGTAATGAATTACTTAATAAATTATTAATTATAAAAACTTCGAATTAAAATTATCATTGCCCAATTTAACCAATTATTTATTACTCGATTAGTTAGTTTATTACTCAATTTATCAACTATTTATTATTACTCAAATAACAATTAAGGGGGAAAATCCCTTTGGACGGCCGAAAATGAGTCATTTTTCGTGAATTTTTTAAAGGTGATAAAATAATCGCATCATTCAAGAATGTTGACATTATCTTATTACAACTTTCAAATGTTAACATTTTTTTCTGTTTTAAACAAAACGAAAGGGCGGCGTTATAAGATATTCCTTTAGGCGTCTTTTGAAAAACTGCTCTTCTATCAATAGCTGAAAAAGTTATTGATCGACATGGCTGAAATTTTGGGAGGTTTCTTGCTATAACATTATTGGAAGGTTATACTTATAAAAATATAAATTAGTATGAATGTAAAAATTAGATAGGCTTTGTAATCAAATTTTCAGATTTTTTACCATTTTCACGACAATTTTTATCCCAAAAAAGTAAATTATTTACACGATAACCTTAAAACTTGAGGTATATCCTTCCAATGATGTTATAGTGAGAAACCTCCTTAAATTTCAGCCAGATCGATCAATAACTTTTTGAGCTATATCATGAGCAGTTTTGCACAAGACGCCTAAAGAAATACCGTATAACGCCGCCATTTTGTTTTGTTTAAAAAAGAAAAAATTTCATTCAACACTTGAAAGTTGTAATAAGACAATGTCAAAAATGTTAAAAGGCGCGATTATTGTTTCACCTTTAAAAAAATTCATGAAAAATGACTCATTTTCAGGCGTCCGAAAGGATTTCCCCCCTTAAGGCCTTATATACGCGAAATATATGAAAATTTTTCATTTTTATATTATTTTTTATTCCATTAGTCTGAACGGTTAGGAATATTTTAAGCTTTACAGAATTGAAAAATTCCAAAAGTTCCAAAAATAAGGTCCGATTGCATTTATAATAGATGCCGCGCGGCGCGCCCGACCGCCAACTTCAAAGCCGTTTTTCCATGATTCACTTTTTTTAACCTTGTGAACCTTCTAACTCTTGAAGATTCAGATCGCATTTAAATTTTTACAACATATTCTTAGTATCATCACCTATCGTGTGAACCACAGAAACAAAAGTTTTAATGACACAAAAAAAATAAAATGCCGACAAAAAATTGAGACAAAAATTTTAAGTTTCGAATTTTTATTATAATGATTTTTAAAAAATAATTTTGTTGGTTCACACTGAAGATACATTCATTATGCAATTATAAATATGTTCATATTTTTTTTCAAACACCCACATCGAACCCGAGAACTTTCACCATCAACGCACGCGCAAAAAAATACATTGCTTTATTATGTTATATCTCCGCCATTTGTTAATATTTCTGATTTTTTTACATATGCTTAACCATGTGCACGAATGATCTGTATGAAAATATTGTCAAAATATGCGTCATTTTTTTTTTAACCGCGTCTAGAAAAGTACCTTCGAAAATCGGCGAAATCGCGTTTATAAGCCTTTTTTTTATTGCATTTTTTTGAAGTATAAGTATCCAGGCCCATACTTCTGTATGGGCCCGGAATAGATGACTCTATGTAAGTTTACAAAAAAAAAATTTTTCTTCGTGTAAACTGAAATTGAAACTTTAAACGCGTTTTTCTCAAAATGGCATTTCTGAAGTCGGTGACCAAGATTACTCGAACACTAATGAACCGATCTTCTTGAAATTTTGCAGGCTTATTTAGTAGGGGAGACCGGGGCAAAATGGTATAGCGGGGCATAATGGGACCGGGGCAAAATGGGACCGGGGCAAAACGGGTTTGGGGCAAAATGGAATAGTGAAAATCAACACTGCTGGAAAATACGTCATTGGGGCAAAACGGGACTGGGGCAAAATGGGCCGGAGGAAATCAGGCTCCTCAGAAAGAGGCGGTTGGGGCAAAACGGGATCGGGGCAAAATGGGACAGTGGAATAATTCGATGCAGAGGCGAAAGAAATGCGGGGGTAAAAAACGAGGGGTAATAAAAGAGTGAAAACAGGTTTTATTGAATGTTACACGATATTTGGGTCACACTCTACTTACGATACTATAATTTAACGGTGGCAATGTTCAATTTTTATTGCTTGTTTAACTAAGCTAATTTTTATCGGCACAATTGTCGCAAACGGACTCGATTAAGTTATCGTCAGCATGGGCACATGAATAGTGGGCCCATTTGTTATTAAAGTTTGTTAAACAATTATTTTTGGTTCTGCGGTCAGAACTGTACCAAACTTGACGTAAATTGTTATTTGAGCCTTTTTATTCGATTGGTACAATTTCTTTGTCGTTATTAATTATTTAAATAATCAAGTAATTTTTATAATCTGACGCGTGCAATTTATGGTTTTTTTTGTTTTTATCTTTCTTTGTTTTTTTTTTAATTTATTTTCTGCTAACTGCACGTTACTGATACTGATTTTCAAGCCATTGATGAAAATCTAACTCTTGTCAATTTTTACGTAAATTGTTTTATGAAACTAGGACCGCCGGTCCCCATGAAATCGACGAATATGTGTCGACAAATATATCGGTCAGTCCGTATTATCTGCGTATATGTGGACTGAAACGAACCACAAGCACCATTTAGATTAGATTATGTTTCAACAGCTCTTTCATAGAGCCGAAGCATGAATTTTCCTGTCATCCCATTTTGCCCCAAATTCAGCGGGCTGCGACACTTCATTTTTGTGTGTCCCATTTTGCCCCTATCCCATTTTGCCCCAAATCAAGCACCAAGAAACTTCATTTTTTTGCTATCCCATTATGCCCCGATCCCATTATGCCCCAGTGCCATTTTGCCCCGGTACCGTTTTGCCCCGCTATACCATTTTGCCCCGGTCTCCCCTACATAAAAATGTAGTCTTTAATCGTTCGATTTTTTTTCGAAAAAAATGACCGTTTTATAGCCAAAAAACGGCCGTTTTTTTCGTTAAAATCGAACCATTAACTGTGACTGTCCGCCATTTTGTGAAAAATGAATATTTTTTAAAATCCTTCGATTAAAGACTAGTTTATACTTATATTTGACTAAATCCATCCGCATTTTTTTTTCAGATGATCCACTTCGCCGCAATGTTGGTTACCGCAAACCGTGTATGTAAAAACATTATTTCATTGACGGCCATTTGCCACTAAGCAATGTAATATTTTTCAATAAAAAAATTCATGAAAAGGCCTTTTTTGCGCTACAAGTGGGGGTAACGTCTTAAGTAATTAATATTATTAATAATAATATAATAATTGAGAAAAGCAAAAGTTTTGGACGTCGGAAGTTCGATGCACATTTCGACAATGGCGTCTTGAAGCGTCGCTTTTCAAAATTCCAAGCGTCCATTGTCAAAATACGTATCGCGAATGAATCAAAAAAATACATTCTCCCATGTGTCCCCTTGTCCAAGACACTTACAAGGAACATCCCTCAGGTGACACCCTTCGATTTTGTTGAAATTTGGATATGTTATAAAGCACCGAAAAGTAAGCGATACGTATTTTTTTTATCGGCGGAAAAACGGTTTTAAAGGCTGAAACGCACCCTCAAAAATGAGGATGTTTTTCGTTTTTCGTCGATAAAGTTTTAACGGTTCGAGATATTAAAAAATTTCAAATTGCAACAATGTTTATTTTCTTGTGCACTATACATTGGAGATGAGAACGATAACGTTATCGACGAAAAAAGAAAAACACCCCTATTTTCGAGGGTTCGTTTCACCCCTTAAAACCGTTTTCCCGCCGATATAAAAAAATACGTATCGCTTACTTTTCGGTGCTTTGTAACATATCCAAATTTCAACAAAATCGAAGGGTATCACCCGAGGGATGTTCCTTGTTAGTAGAGCAATGAAATTTCATCAACGTCGAAGAGGTGAGAATTATTCCTGACCATTTTTTTCGAGTTACGATAAGCTCTTTTTCCCAAAATTAATTTGGCAGTATCGGGTCTCGCCCTCGCATGTACAGGTGCAGGGCTCCATCAGCCCTTCGCCTTCGGCGCGAGGTAAAAGCGAAAGCTCCGTATAAACTCGAGCAAATTGAAAAATGCCTCGCGATCTAAAAGCAGCGCCGGAGACAATGAGAATGGCGGGAGGAAAAAGAATTCAATGAACAGCCAAGTCCATTTAGTTTTACGACACGTCGCGAGTTTCTCCTTCATCCCTAGTTTTATATCCGCCACTAATCATAATTTTCGTAACTCTGCAATATCCAAGTCGTATTTTTCTTCGAAAATTCCTGATTAAATTATGAATCCGGCGGTTATGGAAGAATCCTCCGGGGAATTGAGATGTCAAATGCAAGACATGAAAAATGGACAGGGAAAATGATCCGGAGGATAACGAACTCCAGGATTTTTTTCGATCCCTTCCGATAGCCAAGAGTCTTCGGCAAATATGTCATCCACGCCTCCTCTTTTCTGCCCTCCAGTCCCCAACCCCTTGTCCGATTACTTCCGTCGTTCTTTTCGATCTTGGAATTGAATCGGGAGCCGGGTACTGACCAATAGCCACATCCAGACATTGGGAAGAGGAGATGTCGTGTTATGCGACTCAACAGAAATTCCCTGCACTGAGATTCAGCCGTATGTTTTTTGCAAGGAAACTGACAAATTTAATCGGTCTATGTAGGTGGCGGCTGGAAAGATCGAGCAATTCCTGTGCAGAGAGATCCTCAGCTGGGAGAGGCCGAGCATCCCTCAGACCTACCTAAACGACTTATCCGAAAGGTTAAAACATCCTGATAGAACATCCACGATGAACTTTTCATCCGTCCATGCATTTTGCACCCTACAAGTTACCGTGAAACTTCAAACAGATTTTGGAAGTTTTTTGTAGGTCCCTCCCTTGAGGAAACATTTTACATAAAAATATCAAGCACCTGGGGTGCTATTATAGGCACTTAATGAGTCTTGAAATTGTCATTGAGATCAAAGTCAACTTCAGCAACTTTACAATCAACTTTAGCAACATTATGATGAAGTTGAACAACAAATTGTTGTTCACGTTTATTCTCGCCGCGCACATATTTAAAACGTATTTTCACGCTCCGTCAAAGTAGCTCAGAAAACTGTCAAAGTTACCCCGAATGTCAAAGTAGCCCCGTTTTACGGTATGTAGCTGAGAGATGATTAAGGGGTTACCCCCACTTGCGATTTTGAAAAAATCGATTTTTTTTATTGCATTTTTTTGAAGTGCAATTTGAAGTGCAGTTTTTTTTATGCCCGGAATAGATGACTCTATGTAAGTTTACAAAAAAAAAATATTTTCTTCGTGTAAACTGAAATTGAAACTTTAAACGCGTTTTTCTCAAAATGGCATTTCTGAAGTCGGTGACCAAGATTACTCGAACACTAAGGAACCGATCTTCTTGAAATTTTGCAGGCTTATTTAATACATAAAAATGTAGTCTTTAATCGTTCGATTTTTTTTTTTCGAAAAAATGGCCGTTTTATAGCAAAAAAACGGCCGTTTTTTTTTCGTTAAAATCGAACCATTAACTTTGACTGTCCGCCATTTTGTGAAAAATGAATATTTTTTAAAATCCTTCGATTAAAGACTAGTTTATACTAATATTTGACTAAATCCATCGGCATTTTTTTTTTCAGATGATCCACTTCGCCGCAATGTTGGTCACCGCAAACCGTGTATATAAAAACATTATTTCATTGACGGCCATTTGCCACTAAACAATGTAATATTTTTCAATAAAAAAATTACTGAAAGTTCTTCAAGATGTGTTCTTTAAGATGGTATATTGATCGATAAAAAAAGTTTTGTAGTTTTCTTTTAAAAAAATCATGAAAAAGGCCTTTTTTCTTGCGCTACAAGTGGGGGTAACGCCTTAATTAAACCGGTAAAGTTCACATAACTTACGATCCTAGCTTGCAGTGTTTTTCCTGTATCGAACAGACTCGCAAACTCTCCCATTCTTCCACTTTTCTTGATCTTCCCCTGCGTTTGGTCCAGCAACAATAGACGAGTTACACGGTCGAGCAAGCTCCGAGAGAAAGAGGATCTCGGAGTTCATTGAGACGGGCATAATAACTCCTCAACTTTGCCCATCTCGTACATAGCGAGTTGCCATGGAAAGAAATTCGCCCCCGAGATCACGGGGTCGGTGAAGTTCGTCCGGAATCGATATCTCCCGTTCATTGGTGCACGGACGAATAAATTCCGTGCACGCGCACGCAATGAATAGACATTATGTAACGAGTTCGGAGGCCCGATAAGAAACAGGACCGAGGAACGAGGTTGAAGTTTTCATCGTTGGGGTGCAATGAAAATTAATACTTCTGAACTCCTTTCATTTGTTTTGGCAGATTTCGCCTAGCAAAATCACTTAACAGTTTTGGAAGATATTTATTTAGAGATCTGCAATATGAAGACATGAAACGAAGATCTTCTATAGTAATGGAAATATAGGGAAACCGATTCGAACGATCCGAAAACCGGAAATTAACTGAAATTCGTCTTGCATCGAGCCTCCGATGCTCGTAATGTCACATCTGACGGATTGTCTGATCATTTGACGAGGAAGAATGATACCGATTTTTGTTACTCATACCGGTTCGATGAAGGTTCAACCTGAAAGTTTTTATCAGCTTCGCTACGTCGGTTGCGAAAAATAAAATATCGATATCTAGGTGGTTGACCACCGTGCCCAATAAAAAGTGCTGAGTGCAGCTGACGTTGATGTCTCTCGGAGACACATAAAAGTGGTATGGGCACTATTGGAAGTCGAAAGAGATCGTCACTATGAAAATGGTCAAACACCTCCATCTCTGCATTGAAAAAATCGTTTCATTTTTTGGGCCCTTTTTTAGGACTACAGGACCTACAGGGGCAATAAAAAAATGGCTAGCTCTGTACCGTGGAAGATACGAATTCTTCCAACCTCCACCCCGTAATAAGGGTAGGTTTGTGCAGAATCGAAATCGTTCAAACTTTTTTGGGCCCTTGTCTATGATCAGACTACCTATAACGCCGATCAAAGAGTTGGCAATCTCCGTACCTTGGAAGATACCATTTTTTAACTTCCACCCCCCTCCCCGGCCATTAAGGTTCCGGTCG